>CM060860.1:5322041-5782274 GCA_030737845.1 Acorus calamus
AGATGTACATGTGAATATAATATACCTTAAAATTTTATATATTACATATTAAACATTTGTGCATAATTTAATATATTTTGTTGAGTTTATTAGGAAAAAAAATAAGAAAAGATGTAGTACCATTATACTTTTTTTTCAAATTTTTAAGGATTTGATTTATTCAAAGACTGTATCCTAATATCAAGTTGTTTGAACTCTTTTCTATCTTATCTTTTTTATCACTAAATCTATATGTAATCCTATATAGAGCAGTTCATCCCTGTAGCCTAAATTATTTTTGTTTTCAAGCAAATTATATATTTATTTATATGTATATATGTTGTGTTATTTATTTATGTAAATTTATACTGTGTTATTCTTATTATGTATGTTTGAACTTAATTGAATGGTGGCTATGGAATGCAGGGAACTTTTAAGATAATAATGGGAAGCCAATTATTTCTAAATGCATGAGAGAGGTGGAGAGGAAGATTGTGAAGAACTCTTTCTTTGGCTTAATTTTTAAGTGTTTTGTTTTTTATATTTTTAATGATATATTTTAGATATTGAAATGTTTTTTATTTTTTGTTTTATCGTGTTTTTTATTATATTATGTGAAATGATCGGTGCATACATTCAGAGATATAGATAATTTTTATTCAATGTAAAATTGAGGTAAGGTTTTATTTTTAATTTTTTTAAATATATTTGCTTGAGATTGCATAAAGATGAAAATGTTCTATTCCTTTTATTGGATATTAAAATTCTATATTGGTTTATTTTGATTAGGGTGTTGTTTACTCTTATTTTGATGTGATGCGATATAAGTTTTGTATGACAAAAAAATTGTTTCATTGAATTTTTTGATTAAAATACCGATCTTGTCATTTTATGGTCAAGTATATATTTTTAGAGTTTAGGTGATCTTAGACTTTCATCTTTAATTGCACTTAAGAAAACATAAGTTGCAATGTGGATTACAAATAAGTTGTAGTGTGGATTAGTTAGATTAGTTGACCCCATGGGACATTAATTATTCATTTTTTCGTCATTTATTTTCTAATAACATTTGTTTGTTATATTTTATATATTTTTGATGTGTTGTTATAGTATAAAATATCTATGAATGCATCTTTATACATATTTCATATTTTCAACATAATTAATGACTTCTTTATCGAAATCCCATTAATTAAAAATACATTAATTGTTTTTAATTTTATCTATAATTTTCATTAGTTTTAAATATTGAGGTGGATATTTTTCCCCTTCAGTTAAACTTGCAAATCTTTTTAGGAAAACGGGCTTCAAATGATTATTCGGATAAGGATTTTTAGGTGCAAAGAATGACCTTGGGCTATGCTCGAATGTAACACTGGCTGTGCCGTTAGAGTGTTTGCGTGCGACCTCTTTATATGCTGCCTACGTACCCCTGAGGGATCAAGACACATGTAGTTCCCGAATTGCCCTCGTAACCATATTGCCACTAAGTGTTTAATGGGCTTTTTTTCCAGAAAAATGTCCCTAGTAATTATGCTCCACATTGGCCCTTAATTATCCATGTTCTACTGGTAGCGGACCTTAAGCGCCAACTTGGTAGTTACAGGCGTTAGTGGTCTTCCGACCGTTTCTCCATTCTGCTCAGGGGTCTCTTAGTGTACTTGCCCGTGCCTTACATTTTCGGGCATGTCTGTGAAGAGTAAGGTCGATCGACCAGAACTCATGTCTAATCGTGCCTTATACTACTCATTCCCGATGAGTAATCTCGACCTTCCAGATCTTATATCTGGTCATGCCTTAGACTACTCGTTCCCGAGTAGTAAAATCGACTTACTAGACTTCATGTCTGGTCGTGTCTAAGATATGATACAAATATATATAATTTTCATTACATTGAGTATAGACATTGAATAATATAATTATCAATTTATATTTGTCAAATATTTTCTATTAACATGATACAAATATATATAATTTTCATTACATTATCTCCACATGAATTTTTTTTGTCAAATATGTTTTGTTAAATAAAAAATTATAAATAAAAATAAATGTACTAATTTTATTACAAATAATTAGATGTTAATTTACTTATTATTCTTCCAATTTCTATTATAAAATATATCTACATGTATGATGTATCTCGTGTTTTTACACGTACAAATAACTAACATTATTTTAAAAAAACTCGAAACAAATGTAGTCTGGAATTGAGGCTGAAAATAGTACTGAATGTAAAATTATCCAAGTTAGTTCGTCCTGCGTCTTGGCCCATAATAGACCATTATTGTTGAACTACGTCCTCTCATCGAATTGGCCCAATATAAATGCCTAATCCTAATTTAGCTTTAACTTTTTTTGGGTACATAAAGGCCCTGAACGAGTAGTCCCGAAGACAACATACCAAACTACTACTTAAGGAAACATAGGCCGACATAGCCCAGAGAACAATGGGCCAAAGCCCAAGATACTCAGCCCACCGGGCTATAACTTCTTTTGTTACTTCCTGCCATGCATCCCCTTAGCCCCGTTTGGAATAATGGGAATAAGTCCCCGAATAACCTAGTACAAAAAGGAATAAGTGATAAAAGGTGCTTGGAAAGATAGAATAGGTAGGGATAAAGCATGACTGAATAAATTGATATAAAGTGATATATGAATTCTAACCAACCCCTGGAATTAAAGTTATCTTAGATTATTTCACCCAAAGAATATGTGGGTTAACTATCAAATCAACTGTCATCACCTCTTATAAATCACATGTCAAATCAACTCTCATTATTTTGCACCTTTTATAAATCATTATCCATATTTTATTCACATTTTATCTAAACAACAAAATATTTACTCTTACATTTACCAATGAGAATAATTTAAAACACAATCAAACACAAAATCACTTTATCTTCACTTATGTTTAAAAAATGCATACCAAAAATTAAGTCATATTTCAATTCTAAACAGGGGCTTAGAGAAGGGGGTGTCCCTTGTACCACATTGCCAATCGGGTATGGGTGTTTTGCTTTAACTTGTCAACAAAATAAAAAAAATAAATTTTTTTTAATATATACAACTAAGGAGAAGTTAGATACACTCAATTTTATAGTCATTTTACACACCTGGCATGTTTTAAAATTTTAATATATATAATAAATTATATATTTTCACAAAAAGGTTAATTAGATATTTCATTACTCGGTCAGGAGTTAGGACTGCATGTGTGCATTGCCTATACAGCTAATTGATTGTTGTGATAAGTATATTACAACTTTGTTTAAGGTATGGGAGAACATGTGTAGTCGGCCCTGAGAATTTATATTTCTGACTAGACCCTAGGCGAATATTTACAATGGGCCTTCATGCATATTCACAAAAAAAGTTTTTGTTTAAATATTATACATCATACATCATTTTAACAAAAACTACAAATATTACAAAATGATGCATGATGTTTTATAATTATTTAAAGGTCTAAAATTAACAAAAAAAAATTTAAATTTTAGTGGAATGAAAAATTTATAAAAATCATAAAAATGTTTAAAGGGTGTTTGAGCACAATTTAATTTAACCAATTAGAGGTAGAGATAGAGATTTGGAGAGTTTTAAGAAGAGAAATTTTAGGCTTAATTTTAGGAGAAAAGTGTGTTAATTGAGATAAACTAATTCACCATAGGAAAAGTGGATATCTCATCACCATCCATTTTTTTTATTCCACCAAACGTGCGGTTCTTGGGGCCCTCCCTGGGTGGGGGCTCTAGGCATATGCCTTGGTTGTCTCCCCTCAGGGTTGGTCCTGTGGGGAGCAATTTTTGCTCCTGCGTTTGAGACTGTGGGGGCTTCATGGCCGGAGCGAGGGACGTGAATTTTCAAAATGTGTGCGTGATGATCGCGGAGTAGCAGGACGGTGACAACGGTCTATGGCTCGGGTTAGATTCCTCTTTTAACTAGGAAATCGACTAACGAAACCTTCTATTTGTATTTTCCTTTTTTTTCTTTAAATCTTCTCACCTCCATCAGAATTATATTTCAAAATAGAAAATGAAATCGTGGTAGCTATTTATTGTTAACAAGAAGTGTACTGATTTGATGAATCTGTTCTGTCGAATGGTGAAGACCGAGGCTAGAGTTGGACTCTATGTCCTTAAGACTTTGATCGCCCCGCACTGGTGCTCACGGGTTCCGGCGATAGTCTCCCAGGATACAACGGTCAGATCGTCCTCTGGTAGCAGCACTTCAAACCAAAGAACCAGCGAACCTCTGTGTTTTTGGAACTCTCTCTTACTTGAATGCAATGGAGACTCGAATGCAAACTCTTTTTGTCTGGAATGCCTATTGTAGTGAATGAATTGGATACCTAAAAATGCAGAGATTGAGTGGTATTTGAATAGGGAAGAATTGGTTGAAAAGACTCTTGGAGGAGTCTCTTCCTCTGTTCAGTTTTTCCTGAAACAGAGTCTCAAGCACCCATTGATTCAAATAATCAACGGTCCGATCGTAACCGTCGATCCGACGGTCCACAATGCATCTACGGATCCATTCGATCAACGGTCCGGATTTAATCCGATCATCCCACATCACATCTACCGATCGACGGCCCGGATTTCATTTGATCAGAATGATCTCCACCGTCCGATCAGACAAAAGGTCCAAAAAGAAAAGGCTCCAGCTCCTAGCGACAATGCGTACGTGCAAAGTGCGCCCTAAAACGCCCAATACGCGCGCGTGCGACGCGCGCCGCGCGGGATGGTGCTACGCACCACCCCGCTTGGAAAGTCCACCATAGGGTGTCCACCAAAACCAATTCACTAGAGTACATGGAGCCCATCTTATAAATCCTCAATACTTTTTATTTTTAACCGATGTGGGACTAAAACTTTTTCTTCCCCAACCACCAACCACTTTCATCATGTTATTTGGAGAACTTTGAATTCAATTTTCTCATTCATCCAAACTTGGTTTTGATAATGTTAATATACTACGTTCATCTACTCAACGAGAGGAACGCAATCCAATGGGTTTCCACTAAATATAATTATTGGAACCCAAACTCATTTTAACTCCAAATTGATCAAAACCCAAGTTGTTCCAATATTTATATTATTAAAAAAAAAACTTTGTTTAAGTATTGTTTGACACTGCGTTCTGTCAGTGGTGACATTGGTGGATGCTGACGGACGCGGGGTGATAGACAAACAAAAAATGTGATTTTTGTGTGGGACATCAATGATGGCATTACATGTGTATTTTTTTAGTGAGTTTTTTAAACGTCCTGCTTTTTGGACCGTCAAGTGAGTTTTCAAACGCAGGTTCCCACACCGCATTACCAAACGGATCGTAAGTATTTGGGTTATCCATCAATCCATCCTTACCCCCACAAAAAAATATAATTATGTTTAGTAATAAAATTTATAACTGTTGAAATTTCATCGTAAATTTATTTGAATAACACATGACGTGTTGTTTTGCTCGAGATATTTGTAGCTGGAATGACCCAGAGACCCTTTGAGAGGCCATGAAAGTATATATGATAATCAAAGGATATGGGGACACAGTGCCCATCAAACACAGTGGTCCCATCCCCATGTATGGCAAGGGAAAATCTTCAATTGTATGGTTCTGTGTCGCCTTCCACGTTGTTTCCTTCCAACCAAAATTAATTGATGATTTATATCGATGTTAATGAAAATGTATTGCTGATCAATTCAATTTAGGTTCCGACTCAAAGTTTAAAAAATCGTCTAATACATTGTATAAAGACTTGGTTTGAGCTTTAAAAATGGTATAATGTGCAAGCGCTATCATAGCCTCTAGTATAGTAGAGAATGCTATCTAGCTCCATTGAAGTAGTTATTATTGAATATTAGCGATTATAAGTGGCTGCCAAACTAGGCCTGATTATATAGTTTTTATAATATAAGGATTTCAATTGTATGTTGTTCCTTCAAAATCTAATGGCTCTTTTCACACATCATATATACGAGGACCTACGGTCTTCCTCTCATAAATAATGTTATGTAAAAATCTGGTTGTAAAAATTTTCATCCAAAACGGTATACGCATTTTGTTATATCTTATGAAGAGAAACACATAAAAAAAGGACCACGTGGAACATAAAAAGACTTGACATGAACTCCGAAAACATCAATATCTATGAGGGTGCATTGCTCTTACTACGGGAAAATGGGAGTTACACATTGACTGAAAATGTTCCAATTCTTAACCAGCACTACCCATTGGTATACATAGTAATTCTCTATTAATTTCATTAATCACCACCACCACTACCAACAACAAGAAGAAGAAAGACATGAGAAAGCATCACCACAATTACAAGAAAAAAGAAAGAACGAAGAAAGACATCACCCACATAGTAGTTATTATTAATACCAACAAAGTGATATTTGTAGCCGGAGCTTCTTTACCATTTTTTTTTTTTTTTTGTCTCCTCACCAACAAAAAAACATTAAATGCCAATTATAGTCCATTCTCATCTGTTGGAGAGCGGATATACATATATATGTAGGAGAACAAAAAACATATAAATTGAAACACCAAGAGATAAAAATCAAGAACTAAAAAGAAAGAACAGATAAGGTCCATCGACGGACCCCCACTGGCATCAGCTCAGTTGGAGGCCGGATCGTCGATGCGAAGCGGGCCGATGACGGTCCATCGCTTAGTAGCCGGCGGGCTTGCTAGCTATGAAACTGATGCACTGCACCTGACGCTTGTTGTCGAACCCGATGATCCGGATGAATGCGTTCGGGTACTCCTTCTTGCACTCGTTCAGCTCCTTCAACACCTGTGCGGAGTCCGTGCATCCGAACATAGGCAGCTTCCACATGGTCCAGTAGCGCCCGTCATAGTACCCTGGTGACCTGTGGTTCTCACGATACACAAATCCAACCTATACAAAAAAAAAAAACTTTTAATCTTATTTTTCGGTCTCAGCACCTATCAAAGATACATGAATAGCATATAAATTCTTACGCTGTCGAATTCCAAGCAAGGAACCCATCCACTGCGGAGGAGGTAGTCGACCTCCTTGGAGAGTTCCTCCTCAGAAAGGGTTGGGAGGTAAGAGAGGGTCTCGAATTTCTTCAATCCCTCTGGGGGCCATACCTGCAACCAAATCATTATGAGTATGACAAATGTTACAAAATAGATTAGCACATGTGAATTATAATGGTACAGACCTTCATGCACTGGACCCTGCCACCATTGGTTGGGAGGTTGGAGAGGTCATTGCTCCTGCGGGTGGTGACGGGGAAGGCAGAGGTGGACTTGAGGCCGGTGAAGGGGGCGACCCTGCTCGCCTGTGCCGGGGCGGCGGTGGAGACCATCATGGAGGAGGCCATTGATGAAGGTGTAGTGTCACACTGTGCTCTTAGGCCAATGTATTTCTTCTTTGAATTGGAACCACTCAGCCGCTTATCTGATCACATACTCTCACCTTACCTTAGCATTATATAATCCTTGGCCTCCTATTCTCCATCACTCCTTCCAAATCCGAAGGCCCTCCACACATCTTGGCCGTTGGATCACAATAAGGTTTATTGTGAACCACACATCGGAGGGAAGGCTGTCGAAATAATTTGGATTACATCCTTATCGTTGGGCACCCATCACGGGGTGACACGTGTCCTTTTGGCGCCTCTTCTACTAATCTTATCTCTTCTCGCGGGGGGTGTGAATGTGTGATGGTGGTGCAACCTTGGTTGGGATTACAAAAATGCCCTTGTGTGCATGGGACAACATTAGTCATTTAGGGGTAAATATGACAACTTTGGTCTGTAAATATAATTCCATACAGTTTTTGTAGAATTTTATTTTATTTTATTTGTTTTTTTGTCATCCTAGAATGAAGATCGCAATCCAACAACAGATTTCTACAGTAACAGAGAGAATGAGAATGAAAGCTAAATGATATTTCTTAGAAACATTAGGATTTTATATTATTTTAATATATATTTTATAACATAAAACATAAAAACATGTATATATTCAATTTATTCGAACGTGTAATTCACTTTTTTTAAAAGTGTATGTTTCATTAGATAAATATGTATTTAAATTTGAAAAAAAGATGAAAACCATTTTCTGTTTTTATTTGTTTAATGGTGTGGATTAAGTAGGTCCTAGGTTATCTTTCCAATATTTTAGAAATGATGTTTTATGGGGCAATTAGAGCATTTAAAGGTGCAATACTGTTATTGGTTTATTGTTTTGACGCTTGGGACATTCATTTTGCGCATGGCCGGAAACTTATGGTATTTTGTTTATAATAATGTAGTTGAATTTAAGTAAATAATCTCTATATATATGTATAATTCACTAGTTGTGTTTTGAGGGTATTATCAATTACGTGCATTTGACACCAAAAGATATATTTACCAGCATTTAGAAACTAGTGTACACAATTTTTGAATATTTTACTTTTTTAATTAAAAATTATATTTAATCAAAATTCGTTTTCAAAAAACTATTAGCAGTCTGATCTTTAGAAAAAGAAAAATAAAAAAAATTGTTATAAAAACAAACTTCCTGAAAGTTAATTCCAAAAGATACTTCAAATGAAAAAGGTTTTTGTCAAATTGGTACAATCATTTGAAAACCAAAAAATCTGGTTGTTTTTTTTTTTTTTTTTGATATCGGAAGGACTACCCGTGGCTGACTTTGCGGTCGAGCTAGGAAAGCTACCTCCGCCTATTTGCCCCGGTCCCACTGAAAATTCTTTCGAATAATCGCCAACAAACAGGTGAGTAAGTCAGCGCCAAGACTCGAACCCAAGACTCTTTTTTTAACAGACAAACCTTGAACCGTTGTGCTATGGCTACTAGGGACAAAAAAAAATCTGGTTGTTGTGGATTGGAAGAATATGTTTTTGTTTGTGGCCCTTGGTGGGGCGTGCGAATGAACAACTTCACCTCACTTTTTACCCAAAAAAAATATACACACATATCATAATAATAATAATAATAATAATAATTTTACCCCATTTATGCATACCTCATGATGAGAAAAAAGTGGTTCTTGAATACCTCCTACTCATGGGATAAACAAAAACTTCTATCCATCTAATTGTTGATTTAGTTTAAATAATTTGTCATTTCAAATGTATGGATGATAAGTTTGAGTAAAAAAATATATTTTATGTTATGAACTTTCTTATTTTAATGGAAAGTATAGTGCATGTTTTTAAATTACAGTAGAATGTGTAAGTGCATATTTTTAAAATATTTAATAAACTTGAGGGATGTAGATGCATTTTATCAAAAAAAAAAAAAAAAAATCTTAATTGTTATTGTTGTGTCCACACCCCTGTTTATAAGTTTTTCACTTTTTCTCTAAGGTAGTACTAATGATCACAATATCTTCGTATTGTTTTTTTTTTTATCGTATTTATTTTATATCATTTAAGTTCGTACCTTTTATATATGTCATTATTATAGTAACGTGGCCAGAAAATTTTTCCTGACAGCCTAAAAATGAAACATATTGTAGATTTATAGATGTAACCATGAGAGGGAAATCAGACGGCCATCACGGGTGGGGGCCGCGACATCTGTTCTGATGATCCAAAACCTCATTTAATTCAATGATGAGGACAGATGGAAATGAGGGGACCTCTGGATTGATATGTTTGTGGCATTAGATGTTCATATTTTGCAGGTCTCTAGTTGGAGAGATGGTTTGTAGTTGTATATGAGAGCCAGTGACACCATATGAAATTCAATTCACAGAAGAAAAAATTATGGCTTTAGAAACATTTTGTGTGTTTGAATTAGGCTTTAGAGTGCCCCTGTATTTATTATTAGAACATACTGTTTTTGTCAAATTACGTGTTTAGTACATTCAAAATGTATATATAAAAATATAAAATCACATGATACAATATATTTTTCATTTTCTCAGTGTATACTCTATTAAAAAAAACATAAAAATATATGTATTCAATTCACATAAGTGTGTATATATATATATATATATATATATATATATATATATATATATATATATATATATATATATATATATATATATTTCAAGAGATAACTATATACTTCAAAATAATATTAAAATGTGTGAGAACTGCAAAATGAGGTTAAACATTTAACATTTTTTTGTAAAGACCATTTCAAGGGTAACACAGTCCCAGCCATACAATCATGCAACCCATTACTAATACTGGACATGCATGTTTGAGCATGGACCTAGAACGGTCTGTGGGCCAAAGCCCACAAAGCTGTATGGACTAGTTTTTCCTACAAGTGCTGTTACTAGGCCTGTCAATGGGTCGGGTCCAGGCCCGGACCCAACTTGATTTGGACTCAATTACACGTGTAATATATCCGACCCGATTTAGATACGACCCAGTGGATCCTAACATACAAATGGGTCGGGTACGGGTCCACCCTGCCCCGACCCGTTGGACTCGAGACCCGACTATTAGTATTAGTTAACCCATAATTTTATTTCTTATTATATTTATCAAGTTACAAGTATAAGTGTTAACTCATTTTTGTATCCATAAATCCATAATCAAGCCCATAAATCATTACCCATAACCAATCAACCCACCCGATGACACTTTTGAATTTTTATAATTAATTAGTTTGTTGCATGATTTATGTTCATTGTTTATGTTAATATGTTAGTATTTATTGTTTTAAATGTTGTTTATATTAATATGTAGTATCTATTGTTTTGAACGTTTACTTTATGACACAAATAACCATTAGCTCTCCATTTTAGTTCATTATTATATTGTTTAGATTTTTGTTTACTTTGAATGTTATATGTTAGTGTTTATTGTTTTGAATTTTACAAAAATATGTTCAAATATAATGTCTGAACACCAGTTTAAAAAAACTCAAAACTAATGTTTTATACAAAAATTTTCTAATAGAATGATGAGGCAAACAAATTCATGAGCTCTCCTTTTTTTATTAATTATATTCGGGTCGGGTCGGACCCGAATCCGCCGGGTCTAACCACGGGTCAGGTCTGCGTCCACCCCGATCCGATCCGGACCCGACCCGTTGACAGGCTTAGTTGTTATACATAGTTTTTTTTTCAACCCAATTCAAGTCCTACATGTGACAATAAAAAATCACTAAATCATATACTCACATTAACGAATTATATACAACGATAGACATTTTTCTGTAAATGCATCAATGCAATGTATTGGATTATAACTTCAATTTTTATAAAAACATATATTCCATTAGATGATATTTAATATTTTTAAAAAATTTAAAACACGTATAAACAGAAAATTTGACTGAAAAATTGGTTTAACATAACATTATCATATCCTACCTGCCTTAAGTAGATTTTGATACAGGGGACTATAGGGGTTATGTCATTGAGGTACTCATGTTGGCTTACACATAGTAGTCTAATCATTGGGAGGTGTTTATTGTCACCCCACAAGTTTTTAAGCTGATCACAGCAAAAACAATGTAAGCACATGTTGAAAATTCATTCTGAAATTAACCTATCACAAACTATTCCCACACAATAAATTCTATAAAGAGCTGAGCTTAGGCATAGCAACGGCCCGTTGAAACAGAGCCCAATCCCGGCCCTGGACTCAGATCCGCTGGTCTGTCTGGCCAGTGGGCCGGGCTGACCTAAGGCAAAATAACTAGGTCAGGCCTTGTCCATGGGCCCGGACCTGAATGGGCCTGCCGAGCCAGGCTCTCGCTTTGGCCCATGGGCAGGTATGTTTCATGTGTATTTGTATATTAATATTTTTGGAAATTAAAAATCATTGTGTATTTTTATTTATGTTTTATTTTTTATTTATTTATGTTTTTTTATTTAAATGAAACAAGTATTTTTATCCATTATATTTTAAATGAAAATTAAAAATCATTGGACGTGTATATTGAAAAAATGTTTATATCCATTATATTTTCATAAATTAAAAATAAAATGAATTAGTTAATTAAAAATTTTCATCATTACATAATATTTATTGCAATGATAGAGGGATGGGTGTCTCTATTTGAGTCCCTCTAAATTGTAAATAAGCTCATTTTGTAAGTAAATCCCTCACATTTTAATAATTTAATGTACAAGCATTTCATATATTAACCTCATATGTAAACAATAAGCAAACCCCTCTCATATCAAAACCTCTCCCACACCCCTGTCTATCTCCCCCTACAAAACCCTAATTAACATATTCTAATAAAAAAATTAATGTAAATACAAAAATAATATGAAAATTCATTGTTTTTTCACATATTCACACCAATCTTCAACACCCTAAACTCTAAAAAAAATTAAAATTTTAAACCCTATATGCTTATTAAAAGAATGTTAATTAAAAAAATTTAAAAAAAGGTGAACTTATTTATTAGGGGGTGTACTTATGAGACAAATCTAAATGGATCTTTAGCAATCAAATCCATTTAAATGGGGCTTTCTTACAAATCAGAGGGGCTCAAATAGAGCCACCCTAGATGGATGGAAGGCATATGCAACCCCTTTAGGCCTGTCAACGGGTCGGGTCAAGGCCGAGTCGGAGTGGACCCGGACCCGACCCGGGCTTGGGTCCGTCGGACCCCGGTCTTGAGTGAGATCCGGCGGACCCAATCAAACGAGGACCTGGGTCGCGGACTACGAGGTCACGCGTAGGGGGAGAAGGTGCCGATGAGATCGTCGGAGGTGGAGTCCGAGGAAGGGCAACAGACGAAGATCTTGCAGTGGGAAACTCCGCGGTCGGCGAGGGTGCGGATGTGGGAGAGGAGGGAGGGGGAGGAGGCGGCTGCTTCGGAGAGGAGGGGGACGAGGCAGTCCTTTGTGTAGGGGTTGAGGAGGGTCTGGTGGCAATCGGGATCGGATTCCAAGGCGGAGTCAGAGGTGGAGGTGGAGGAGTCGGAGGGAGGTGGGTGGGGGTTGGAGAGATAGAGGGGTATTGTGCAGTGTTATGTTTGTTAGGGTTTTCTGTTCTCTTTTTTTTTGCGGTGGCTTCGAAAACGTGAAATGAGGGAGCCCGAGGGGTACGTGAATATATTTGTTAGGGTTTGGGAATGGGTGGGCTAATGATATAGTGTACAATGGGTTTGGTGGGCTAATTATTAAGTGGGCTTGGGGCTGGAAAGTAGAAACTTGGGTTGGGTAGTGGTCCAGTGGATACTTGGGTTGGGTCATAAAAAAAGGGTTATTACTTAATATTAGGATTCCTAACTAAGACCTAAAATACTATCGGGTCCAACGGGTTCATGGGATCGGGTCAGGGTAGACCCGGATCTGCCCCATTTGGATGATCGGGTCCTTTGGGTCGGGTATTTTACGCTTTTTTTTGTCAGATCCGGGTCCCCGGCGACCCGTTGACAGGCCTAAACCCCCTCTTCACCTCTCTAAATTGCGCCCCCCCCATGGGCCTATGGGTCAGCCCTAACGAGCCCAATTTAGTCTAGCCCGTGAACCGGGTCAGTACCCCGGAAGCAGATCCGAGCATGTCCCTCTCTCAAAATGAGCCGGGGTAGGCCAAGAATTCGGGTCTCAGACCAAATGATGACCCTTGGCTGAACTTATCCCACACCAAAAAAACACAATACCCTTCCCCTCTCACGGCGAGGAGGGCATGACGTTGTGAATAATTACAATAACAATAATATTTTCAAATGAAATTAAACATGGTCCATTGATATCCCAGCATTTGGGATACTTACAATATAGGTAATTAATTAAATGTTAAGAATCATTTAAAAACATCATATCTCCTACCTTTTTTTTGTTTGGGTTTGCAACTCCTACCTTACGTGCCCTTAACAATTAACATTTTCAGATAGGAAACTCATTCAAGCATTCCTTGGTGGTTCATTTAATTTTTTTCTCTCTCAACTTGGATACACGGGCCAATTTTACAACATCTATCACTATATATAGATATATAATGAAGGAACAAATCATAATAACACAAGACGCACAACCCTCTCATGACAAGAAAGCTATTTCATAAAAGCTGACCTAATTTTCCATCGAGAACCTACTTTTATATAAAGATAAATATGTCAGCCTAATTAACTCAACCAAACTTTATAGTAAGATAATCTTATAAATAGCTTTACATTGTTTAGCGTCGTCATCATCATCACCCATGCCGTGCAATTATATATAATCTATTGCAAACAAAGCCCAGTTAGGACTATTTTGTAAGATTTTTTTTTGTGCATAATATCATATCAGCTTACCTTTTTTTTTTCCTCCATCAATCCAAGAAGATAGGACAATGTTAGGTGCATGCTCTTTCAGATTTTGTTAGATGGCAAGGAGAATAAGTCGTGTACCAAAAGAGATGCTGAACAACAAATCTCCATCAAAGTGATGATATCCATATAATAAGAAATTTATTTGGCCATATTTCACACACACAAAAAAAAACCTGCTCCATTGTGTTTCTTTTTCCATAAATGTTAATTGTGATGAACTTTGAACTCGTGATCTCATGATTACAAATTCTCTTGTCAATTCACGTGTTTGATAATTTAGCTTCAAATTCAATTTAGATTCTAGTAATTCTTTAATTAGAATGACAATGAACTGAATAAAACCGACCTACTTGCACACCTAATAAGTAATTTTATATTACTGATGGGAGATTTCTATGGAAGTCTAATCACAGCCACAACAACTTATCCCTGTGTCACACTAACACTACTCACTCGAGCGAATGAAGGAATCAAGAAAGCATAATTTGCGTGCGTTTAAAATAGATTTGAACATCTTTTTGTAGATTCTACTTTTCAAAGTTACTGATCTTAATTTTTTACAAACACCCTAACTATGTTATTAGATTTTGAATAAGCAACAATATCTTTTAAATATCATTAGAATTAACTTTTCATAAAAAAAACTATTTCAGAAGGTTGCATTGATTAATTGAATCTGTTTTCTAATACATCTTCAAACGTTATCTGAATCTCTCATAAATATAAGAAAATATAAATTACTGCAATGTTAAATAAGTAGTAAACAAACACTAAGCCCCCGTTTGGGAAACGAAATAAGCGAGTATAAGGGTAGTATAAGGGTGGTATAAGAATGGATATGTAAAATTGTTGTTTGTTTGCAGGGTATAACTTTGTATTACTAAGCCAGTCTAAACGAGTATAAGAGAGTATAACAATTCTAGGTAACTCCTAGGATAAGCTATACTCACTTTATCTATTCACATGGGCTCACATGTCAAATCAACTTTTTACATCTTATTACATCAAATCACATATCAACATCTCTTACACATCAAAGAACACATATGTCAAATCAACTTTTTTACATTTTATTTATATTTTATTCTTTATCAACCAAACAAATCAACATTTATTCTTACGTTTTCCAATGAGAATAAAAAAAAACACAACCAAATAGAAAATTTCTTATTCATGTAGATTTGTTATCTATACTGGCATAATTATCTATCCAGAATAACTCAATTCCGCTATCTAAACGGGGACTAATTGACTCAAAAGTGACACATTTTTCTAATAACGTTGCAGGTGGACCAACGACTGGTTTATAAGTTATTTTTCGATATTAATGTAACTAAAAATATATATATCATTAAATGAGGCATATTCATTTTTAAAAAAAAATCAAAACATGTGAACATGAAATTGATGTTGGAAAAAAACTGCACACGTGATATTTTCCAAAAAAAATAAAAATAAACTGACAGTGCAAAAGAGACATTAGGAATAGCTAGGGCTAGGGCAACCACATGCAAAAACAAATCTCCCTATGCCTTTCTTGGTATCCAAAATAATCAAGGCAATATCTGCTTATTCAGCCTCCACTACACCTTTTAAGCAATTAGCAAGAACATAAACTTCAGGACCTCTTCATTTCATAAATTTATGTCCTCAAAAGAATTAAAGAGAGCATAGAGAACAGAAGAAAAGTTGACAATGTGGAACTGAGAACAGACTCAGCGGACTATCGAACGGAGCTCCTATCGCCGCCTCCCGGAGGAGAGCCCATCATCAATTCAGTTGATCAGCAATGGAGGCTCAATGTTAATGACTTCCAAATCCCCCAAAGGCCTAAGGATCCATCTTTAGCTTCTCGTGTCTTCCTTAAGACTCGAAGTAGGTTTTTTTTCTTTTTTTTCTTGGTGTGTTTGGGGGACATAGTTTATGTTAAATTTTAGTATATTAGATGATGTTGTTGATGTTACATATTAATTAAATTTTTTGTATTTGATGTGTAAGGCAAGCAAGGAAAGATTGCAGAGTACTACAAGAAGCAAGAGAAGCTCTTAGAGGGGTTCTCAGAGATGGAGATTGTGAACGAATTAGGTTGCGTGCCCGGCGCTCTAACAGAGGTTTTATTTTGATATTTTTGTATCTCATTATATGGTCTCTCATGTATAATTGATGCACATTCTAATTAAGATACCTAATTTGGCAGTATAATTCATACACTCGTGAGTTAATATTCACTCCCTTTTAACAAACAATACACAAAAATTTAGTGTAAATTTAAGGACCATCGGCTTTTTCTAATTATTTCCAATTTCAATATTTGCTTAATTAATCAATAAATTTAATCATTTTGGACTATTGGTTAATTGTAAAAGAAACCATGGATGGGGAAAAAAATCAGATATACTTAATTTTTTTAAAAAGCAAAAAAGAAAAAATAGAACTTACGATAAAACCAATTCCTAATGTATGATGTTTATCTATGCAAGATGAACTTAAACAACTTGCCAAGAATGAACGTGCCGCGATTCACATATCAAACATGGCGAACCTAGTGTTGTTTGTGGCCAAGGTCTATGCCTCAACGGAGAGCCGATCACTGGCAGTGATCACGTCTACATTGGACTCTCTGTTGGACCTCCTGTCGGGGTTCATCCTCTGGTTCATCGCGCATGCCATGAAAAAACCTAATTAGTATCACTACCCCATCGGAAAGAGGCGCATGCAACCTGTGGTAATTAAACACATTTATTTAAATTAATTTCTTCACTTTAGATAATTATTATATGAATAATATTTGGTCAATTTGTATTAAAATGCTATATTCCTAAATGTTTTGTCACACAATTTCATGCGATATTTGTTTTCAATCCAACCGGTCACACCAATTTTAATTTCTTGACTTTTTTTTTGGTATACTGAATTTCTTGATTTGTTAGGATTCCAAATTTTAGGTGTAAGTGTAACTTATTCTTATTAATTTCTATCACACATTAAAAGCCACTATTTCCATCTCTTCCTAATCTATTAAATGTGGTTTCTTCCGACAGTGGAAAGAAAAAACCTTACACACACGTTATATTTTTAGACCATGCATGCTTGATTAGATCATATTTTAGTGGCTAGAAATGCTATAATGCTTTGTGGCTTTCTGACTCATCTTTTAATAAGTGGTGTCATTTCTAGGTTCATTTATTGCAGCTTTAATTAGTGGGAAATAGTGATTCACGGTTTATCCACTGGATGTCCATATTACTTCATGATCCACTATCTTTGGTTAGGAAGTTCAACTTTTGATCTTTGGGGTCTAGTGTTTCATCACCTTTTTTTTTCATTCTCAGTTCTTATTTAACCACACTACTTTAGAAACAAATGGGGCTTAGTGAGGTACCTTTCATGCATATGTAGTGTAATTTTGATGATTAAGGGCAAGTCGTACGTGTGGGCATGTATCATAAACCCCTTTAGCCAATAGATCTCTCCTCTATCAGTCTTTGCTTTGGGCATGCTCTCATTAATTAATAGAATAAAGGCCCGTGCTCACTTCTGCATACAAAAGAAAAGAAGTGTGGCATAGATATAGAATTTGTAACATCTGAAACCATTGGCTAGCAGACAACCAAAAAGATATATAGAGCTCTCTATTTTATATATCCACCGATTGTTTTTTTTTTTTATATATATCTAATTAGGGGTACAACTTGTTGGAAAATTAATACATTTCAATAAAAAAATGTATTAATTAGTTTCCAAATTAAGATTAAAAATTTAATGGAATATATGTTTTGTTTTTCGTAACGGTTGGTAACGTTTGAATTTTAAATGTTTGAAATAAATATGGTTTTAAATAACGTTTACCATTATTGGCGTGTGTAATAATTACGAACGTTACACCTCCAAGTCTCCAACGGTCGAATATCTGTGCCTATAAAATGGTCACTTTCGCAGAGATTCAGATAGGGAAAAAAAACTAAGGGTTCCATTAAAAATCCTCCACAAAAAGACTTCTTATTTTTTCTTGTTCTTTTGGGCGATCAAGTCTGCGACCGATTCGACTTCTCTTCTTGCTTGCACCAAGAAGAGAACAGTAAGGGCTGAGTGGTTTTATCTTGGAAACAGATCGTCGAGAACCCTGTGCGATTGAGGGGGCGTATTCTGTTCTGAAGACAGCGTTACCACGTGACTCCATACCAGGCTCTTCTAATCCCTGTCTTTATATTCTATTTTTTTTATCTGATAATAGCTAATTTTTCCAACAATTTCATAACAGAATACATCTATTATCAGTCTTTATTTTCTGTCATGATGCATGAATATGGATTCTCATATGCCTTTAAATAATGATAAAATTTTGGAGAAAATATGATTTCAATTGTTGCATGTTATTAGCAATACGGATGGTGAAGAGTCTAATTTAGACAATTGGATTTTTTTTTGATGATTTCTAACCTACTGATATGTTGCTTCGGAGGCAAATTTCATAAACATGGGCATATCTTTGTCTCATCTAATACACTGTTGATTTGAAAATTTGATTTTCACGACTCTCTCCTAATCTGTGATGGATTTTTATCTTTTGTTGTGTTTCCTTTAAATCGGTGCATAAAAACGTTCCGATTGAGCTAGCCTCCCATGTAAATTAAAACAGTTGCTATGTTTTTAAATAATGGTAAATTAATGCATGCAATACAGAGTTTCTAAATATCTTTGATGTGTTTTATTATTGCATTTTATATGCCCAGATGATTTTATATGAGTCATTATATAATATAATGCTCTATTGTTTATAGCATATCTAGTTTTAAATGCTCGAAATTACTTCTAACTGTGAGTTAATACAATCTCATTATGGTCAAAATGTATAGTTGATAACATTTAAAAAAGAGAGAGATACTGTGTGTATGACATATCTATTTGTTTATATATATATATATAGTCGAGTGATTCAGTGCGGGAATGCGGGAATGCAGGAAACGACGTCGATCGTTCGATCGCGGGTCCATCGCATCCAACGGTCGAGATGAATCGCCCCTGACCGTCCGATGCGATGGACCGGTGATCGACGGCCCGTGATCGCTTCCCGCATTCCCGCACTGAATCACTTCCCTATATATATATATATATATATATATATATATATATATATATATATATATATATATATATATTGCAAACATTTAAATGTTTGGTTTTGAAACGTTTAAAAAATGAGTATGTTATTATATGTTTATGTGCATGTTTATATTGAGTTACATGAAAAGTTTCATTAATAAATTGCAATAATTATGGGGTCCTTAAAATAATGTGCTGCATTTCCATATAGTATTGTAACATTTATAAAGAATTATGAAAAAAAAAAGTGGACTGCACGATCATAATCCCCGTTCAGTTAGACCTTTTGGTCCAGATGAATTACTGTGATGGACGGCCAATAACCCTCTGATCTTCTCTCAAGAGCTCCACACGTGTCTCAGCTTAAGCGAGAGAAGATTCAGAAGACCCACTCGTTTCCGAGCCCATATTTCTATGGATGACGGGCCCGAGGACTTTCCTTGGCCTATAAACGACCCATTCATCTCGTCCTGCAATCCATATGTATGAAAATATGAAATGAACTATGGTTAATGTGATTTACGTTTTCTAGTCCAGGCCATATGTATGAAATGTTACAAAAAAAAAAAAAATTTGGAACGGTTTATATGTGCTTCCATATGACCATTATTATTATTCTTGCTCTTTCCATTTTAATCATGTTATTAAATTAAATTATTATTTTGTGTCTACGATAATGATTTAATTTGTGATCATAGCTTGAGTTTTTATTAAATTCCAACAATGAGGTGAAGATAATGAATATATACAGTACAGTCAGATCTTTGAGAAAGACCATATCAATTTTTCCAGAGCAACAATATATGTTATATGAGACTGTTGGAATTCTCCTCTGATATTTTATTATGATAATATATTTCAAGGCCAATATTATATCACTCAACACTTGCAATCAGGATATTTTATGTGATCAGGATATTATATATGGAATTATTATTATTTTGGACTTATTGGTATTCCGGATTCTTTCATATATGAAGCAAGCGCTCTACATATTCTTCTACGGATATCATATATGCTGGTTATTAATTCAAGGGAGAATATTATCTTATAATGGGTTTTCTACTGTTCTGATGCATATGGCATGAAGATTATTTGAGTTTCATATTTTTGAATATCCTATAAGAACCAGCAATGACAAATGGTATATCTATTGAAGGTATGTGATTAAATACCATTTTATTTTAATTGCACATGCTTACATGCAAATGACTTAGTAAATGATATATTTTATATATACATATGTCAATATGATGTTTCTTTGTAACTCATATATTTATGTGATAAATATGACCAATTTGGGTAATTAAAAGCATGTGTGATATGTTGAGAAAAACTGAAATATAATGTAAGTGGATTCTATTTATGTTTTATTACATGCATTTATTCATAGAATAATTTGTAAATTCATATTAATGTGGGGGTTATGACAATTACCAGATAATTAAATGCATGTAATTTGTAGAGGAAAATAAAATGAATTCCATATATGTTTCATATAATTGACATATATATGCTCATTTTTATTAGAGATACTTGTTTTATTATTATTTTAAATTGAGAATTTGATGAATATATTCTTTCATGAAATAATATGTGGGAGACATATTTGAATATATGAAATAAATGAGCATGATGTTTTCATTTTATAGCATGTTAATCAAATCAAGAAATTATGAGCTTGATATATTATAATTTCATTGGTGAATATTAGATTTCATAAAGCATGTTATATTATGAGTTGTGGGGGTTGTGAATAAATTCACATGTAACCTTAAAATATATATATATATATATAAACTAGCGAGTAGGCTAATTATATTTTTCATCGAGAGGGATTGCATGCAACATGGTGTAGTCTCACTTGATTTCATCAAATCAATGAGTAATATTACAGATCCACTTATTAGAAGTCTAGCGAGGAGGCTAGTCTTTTCTGCATCGAGGGGGATGGGTCTAAAGCCCATAATGTAGTACCACAGTGGATACCCTACCTATCCAAATGGAGATCCCATGAAGAAAGGTTCAAAGGAAAAAATAAACTGATGTGTATCTATGTTAAGTACTGAAATAAAAGTAAATAAATGAGATTCATTATTTTATTTTTAAAAGAACATCTCTATGGTGTCAGTACTTTTAACTGTGTCGGTATAGGAGGAGCAAACGCTCTGAACGAATTCAAGGTCTATAAGGCAGGGTGTAGCACCGCACAGTGTACCCTTTGAGAATTCTACTATATGAGTGTAATCGTGGGGCCGCGATCTATGGGAACAAGGGCTGATCTCTAAAGCACTCATGAAACAAGATAAGCGTAACGGCCGTAATGCGCACACCGATAAAGAACCTAGTCTAGTGCTTATACTGTGTTGTGTGACTTACTGAAGTTTGATCAAAAGGGTCTAGTTAAAGACCTAGTTCACTACGTCCCTTCAAATGAAAGTGAGTTAACACTAAGTGAGGTTCAAAGCCCTAAGCTACCTCACCGAACACACAGTATTGTATCGCCCAAATTTGTTTTATTTTCTTTATAATAAAATTATTTAATCTTGTGGAGGATTGTTGAAAAATTAATACATTTCAATAAAAAAAATGTATTAATTAGTTTCCAAATTAAGATTAAAAATTTAATGGAATATATGTTTTATTTTTCGTAACGGTTGGTAACGTTTGAATTTTAAATGTTTGAAATAAATATGGTTTTAAATAACGTTTACCATTATTGGCGTGTGTAATAATTACGAACATTACACCTCCAAGTCTCCAACGGTCGAATCTCTGTGCCTATAAAATGGTCACTTTCGCAGAGATTCAGATAGGGAAAAAAAACTAAGGGTTCCATTAAAAATCCTCCACAAAAAGACTTCTTATTTTTTCTTGTTCTTTTGAGCGATCAAGTCTGCGACCGATTCGACTTCTCTTCTTGCTTGCACCAAGAAGAGAACAGTAAGGGCTGGATGGTTTTATCTTGGGAACAGATCGTCGAGAACCCTGTGCGATTGAGGGGGCGTATTCTGTTCTGAAGACAGCGTTACCACGTGACTCCATACCAGGCTCTTCTAATCCCTGTCTTCATATTCTATTTTTTTTTATCTCATAATAGCTAATTTTTCCAACACAACTTAACCAAATTATTGGAAAGAGATGTACATTAAGTTATATCCAACTTCAAGAACATGATATGAAAGATCATGACGTACAACTCCAATATTTTTTCTTTTCCATTGAAAAAAATAATCCACTATATATATGTGTGTGTTTTTTCTTAGTTAAAATTTTCGAATTCCTTTAATTCTTTGGATGTCATGTGTAGGGTATTATAGTCTTTGCTTCGGTGATGGCAACTCTGGGTTTCCAGATACTGTTGGAGTCATGCAGGGAGCTTGTCACACAGGTATGTAGACTTTTCTGAACATTGTGTTATATTGTTAATTTACAAATAATGTAGTTTTGCGTACGTTTCTCACATATATATTATGTAGCGTAACATTTATATAAATATTAAGTATATACATTCCAATGAGTCATATGTGTCTTTATGAAAATAAATTACATGTCCATGTATATTTCATAAGAGAAATGAGACGATCGTGCTTATTATATTCAACTTATGATAATATCCCGTGCTTATTATATTCAACTTATGGGATAATAAATCATAACTAAAGCAATTCGTGCCTAATATATATATGTGGTGACATTTTCCTGCCGTAAACTCCATAGAGTCGATTCATTCAAAATCAACTCGTAGTATCAGTTTCTTCAATAAGTGACTCATGGATTACCAGTCATATAAACTTGATATGTCATTCATTCTGACTTTTAAATTTGCACACAAATTAGTGGTTTTCATGAATCGTATATGATGTTCATATTTGCATTTTTTTGTGTGTGCATGGCAGTCTCACCCGAGTCTGGATGAGGAGAAAGAGAAGTGGATGATCGGAATCATGGTTTCGGTGACGGTGGTGAAGTTTGTGTTGATGTTATATTGCCGGACATTCAAGAACCAGATCGTCAGAGCCTACGCCCAAGACCACTTCTTCGATGTCATCACAAACTCCGTCGGCCTCGCCACCGCCGTTCTTGCCGTCAGATTCCAATGGTGGATCGACCCACTTGGAGCAATACTTGTAATTCTTCATTCTAATCATACAATTACATTCGTCATCAATTCGTCATTTCTTATTGAAGCCTGCATTAATACATATACAGGACATGAATGTTAGATCCCATCAACGTAGAACTGACATATAAATGCAGTTAATAATGCAGCCTAAGGCACCACAACAAAGAGGTAAAAAAATGTTTTATAAATGAACTACCACTATTCAAAAAAAATGTTTTATAGAAGAAATTGGGTATTTTTTTAAATTACCATTCCGTTTGTTTCTTTAGTTTTTCTTCTATAAATTTTTTTGTTTCATTTGTAAACACAACCCTAAATTGTGTCTCTAACTTATATTTAATTGAAAATTAATTTGATTTTTTTTATTTTTATAAAGAAGATGAACTTCCTTTTATTAACAAATCGATAAACCAAAACAAATCTCACAATTTAAGTAACTAAAACTTAATATTATTTTTTTATATTACGAATTATTTTTCAGGCTCTTGCTTTATTTTTGCATTTTTTTTTATCTATTTCTTGTTTTGGACAAATAATTTAAAAAATTATCAAAAACAAATTGTGTTAAATTGTGTTGATTCTCATCAAAAAGATTTTGTACATGAATTTGGGGTTTCAATTTCAAAAGTTCGTCTAGGATATAGCCATACTAACCCCAGAGTGAACATCATATTGAAAACATACATCTCTACAAATAGTACAATAATGGTTGTGAAATGTTACATTGTCTGCAGATTGCTCTCTACACAATGGGCACCTGAGCGAAGACCGTGCTGGAGAACGTCTGGTCGTTGATCGGAAAGACGGCGCCACCAGACTACCTAGCCAAGCTGACATACTTGATATGGAACCACCACGAAAGATCAAGCACATCGACACGGTGAGGGCGTACACGTTCGGCGGCCACTACTTCGTGGAGGTCGACGTGGTCCTCCCGGAGACATGGTCCTCAGCCAATCCCACGACATAGGAGAAACACTGCAGGAGAAACTCGAGCAGTTGCCGGAGGTCGAGCGCGCCTTCGTGCACGCCGATTTCGAGTTCACTCACAAGCCTGAACATAAGCCCAAAGTCTGATCAGATGGAACCTGCGCGCATTGGTTAAACTGTGGTAGAACCTTATGATATGCATAACACAAACAAATAATGTTGATTAAAAGAATTGTCTGGGAGGATTGCTTCGTGCTATCATGTTGTCTTGCCGAACAAAATGGAGGTCCCTTTGACCGAGGGTCTTGTGATTAAGAAGAGTCACCTTTTATTGAAGGAATTAATTTCGAGTCCTGCAAACGACAAGATTGTATGAATAGACAATGGTTTTCTCTCACTCTTGCTGTTAGCAGAACTCAAACCCAAGTCCCTCTGAGAAAGGTATTCCTTATAAAACCATTAGTCTAAGGGACAAACAAAATTGAGGTTTTAGAGTTATCTCATAACATAATGGAAACAACTAAGACCCGTTTGAAAATGTATTTGAACAGCTTTTGGGTTTGCAGGAAGCTATTTTTCCTAAACCCATTTCCAAATAGAAAAATTGGGCTAAAAGTTGCAGTCAGATTTTGTGAAAAAAGTGTCCAAAACCTTAGTTTTCCAAAAGCTGTGGGAACCAGCTTCTTGCAAAATCATTTTAACCCAGCTTTTACTCGAACTTAATTTTGCAATCATGCAATCAAACGTAGCCTAAGTTTACGTTTGAAAATGAGTTTGAGGGCTTTCAGCAAATTTGGTTTAGTAGGAATGGTTAATAAACCAAAACTTGTTTTCAAACGATCATAGCAGTGTCCCGCCAGACTTTACCACAGCGGTTGAGACACCCTCCCCACCGGGGAGACTCGGCCTTGACGGCAGCATAAAAATGGGAAAAAAAGCCATCTAGACTTGTCAATGGGCTTTAGCTCATGTTTAGTGTATGGGTCCATGTTGGCTCAAAAGTTTGTACAAGTATATAGCGTGTGATCATATAGTCCCTCAAGACCTTTGTAACAAAACAAAAAAAAAAACGGTCTTAGCAATCTTAACTTTGATGAAAGAAAAATAGCTTTTCATGCATCTTCTAAAAGTATGATTTTTAAAAAATAATTTTCTAAATTGTTCTAAATGAAAATTTATTTTTCAAATAGGGTGATTGTTTTTTTTTATTGATAAGTATTTTCCTCGTCAATTCTATTTTATTAGCAGGTGACAAGACTTGAACTCAGATTTCACTGATTAAGGAGATGACACATCTATCATCATATCAAGAGAAAGTTTGGTGGGGTGATTGTTACCATCCCATAAAATTCTTTGTTCACCCAAGTACAAACAATCTAAGGGCATGTTGAAATTTTATTTTGTAATCAATTAAACCAACCTCAAACTATTCCCATCCCAAAAACACAAGATCATCTGAGATTCAAACAAACACAAAATCCCTCATCTCTCACCACGGCGGAGATGAGGAGGGCGTGATGATGACAAAGGAGACACGACGCTCTCGAGCGAGGACACTATTTTTTTCGGAGGCACAACGATGTGCCCTCTTGTCTCAATGAGGAGGGTAAAACCTTTCACATTGGAGGTTTAGGGGGCACGACAATGACCAGCAAAGCACCGGGAGGGGGAGAGAGATTGAGATTTGTGTGATAACAATTAATTTGTGTGAAATCTATAAATAGTGTATTGTGGAATCAGTTTATAAATGCCAAAAAAATTGAGAGCTAGTGAATACAAAGTTTTTTTTTTACTACAAATTCCTCCTCCACCCAATTCTTTTTACAAAATCTAGTTTCTACCCAAATTAATAAACCCTCTTCCCAACACACAGCAAGTCAAAGAAAACAAGATTACAAATAAATGAAAGCATAAGAAATGAAACAAGGGGACATGGTAGGGAATTTGATTGAGTGGAACTAAAGGACCCGAGTGACACCACATGTTCCGGTGATTCCAATCAACTGTTATTTTCAATTCTTGTGTATTGCTCTGTTATACTCTTAATAAAATTGATACTGTGAGATGTTTCACATTTAAGCATGAAATGTCTCTTCGCAAATTGTTACTGTAATTTTTTTTCATTTTTACCCTATTTATTTAATATTTTCTGTTAGGATTAAGAGATTTTATTTTCTACGATGTATAGGGTTTTTTCTTTAAGAGAAAATGGCAGTCCTAAGAAAAGAGAGCTAAAAGACTTTGTAATAATCCAATTAGTTGATACAGTAAATTATTTCTTGCCCTCCTCCATGGATGTAACCAGTTAAATTTTTCCAAACCACAAAATCCAAGCCCGTTTGGATATGGAATAAGCCACGGAATAACTTGGAATATTTTTATGTTTGAATGCATTGAATATCCTGAGAAAACCTATGCCAGAATAAACTGATATAAAGTGGTATATGGATTCTAGCCAACCCTTGAAATAAAAATTATTCCAGGTTATTCCACTCAAAGAATATGTGGGACAACTGTCAAATCAATTATCATAATCTCTTAATGCCCCATTTGGGAAGCGGAATAGGCGGGTATAAGGATAGTTTAAGGGTGGTATAAGAATGGATAAGAAAAATGGTTGTTTATTAGTAGAGTATAACTTGATATTATAAGCCAGTTTAAACAAGTATAAGAGAGTATAACAATTCTAAGTAACCCCTAGGATAAGCTATACTCACTTTATCTATTTCATGGGTCCACATGTTAAATCAACTTTTTACATTTTATCACATTAAATCACCTATTAACACCTCTTATACATCAAATGGCCCACATGTCAAATCAACTTTTTATACTTTATTTAAATTTTATTCTTTATCAATCAAACAACTCAACTTTTATTCTTACGTTTTCCAATAAGAATAAAAAAAAACACAACCAAACATAAAATCTCTTATTCATGTAGATTTGTTATCTATACTGGCATAGTTATCTATCCAGAATAACTCAATTCCACTATCCAAACGGGGAGATCATTAATTTATCAAATCAACTATCATCATTTTTTTTCACTTTTTATAAATATTTATCTATATTTTATTCACATTTTATCCATTCACATTTATTCAAACAACAAAAAGTTTGTTATTATATTTCTCAATTATAATAATTCAAAACACAACCAAACATAAAATCATTTATTCCACTGCTATACCAACTTATGGTAGTATAATTGTATACCCCAGAATAAATCTTATTTTGTATCCAAATATGAGTCAAAGGTGTCACCGTATCAATAGTTATGATTTATGAACCCACATGAGTTGACTCTTTAGTCAGAATAATGAGTCGACTGTTTCACTGACTCACATGATTTGAGGGTGATTATGTGCATCTAGGGTTTATTTCACTATTGTTGGGTTCTGCACGATGGTATAGCAAAAACCAGGAACCTAAAACATTAACCCAAATAGGTTGCATAGGTGAAATAAAAAAGTGAAAAAAAAAACAAGTTTAAAGGATGTGACTAGGCCTGTTAACGGGTCGGATCGGGGTGGACCCCAACCCGACCTGTGGTAAGACCCGGCGGATCCAGAGAAATATGGACCCGGACCCGTTGGACTCGGGTCGGGTTCGACCCGACCCGAATATTGTTAATAAATAAAACTCATGAATTTGTTTGCCTTATCATTCTATTTGAATATGGTTAATAAACACTACATAATAATCTAGATAACATTCAAAAAATAAACACTAACATATTAATTTAAACAATGAACATAAATCATACAACAAATCAATTAATTATACAAATTCAAAACCTAATAAACTAATAAGGTTTGTCAGCTGGTGGGTTTGATTAGTTATGGGTTGTGATTTATAGGCTTGGTTATGGATTTATAGATACAAAAATGAGTTAAATCTTATACTTGTAACTTGATAAATAAGAAACAAAATTATGGTTCAACTAATACTAATAGTCTTGTAATATATGAGTATATACAAATAAAACAGTCAGGTCTCGGGTCCAACGGGTCAGGGCGGGGTGGACTCGGACCCGACCTGTTTGTATGTTCGGGTCCACTGGGTCGGATCCAAATCGGGTCGGGTCCAAATCGAATCAGTATATTACACGTGTAATTGGGTCTGGATTATATTGAGTCCGGGTTTGGACTCAACCCGTTGACATGCCTAGATGTGACGGGTCATATTTGTTTTGTTATGACCCAGTTGCTTTAAACCAAAATTTTCAAAATTTGGCAACTGAAGTTGAAGAACCAACCAACCAACAAAAAATGGGACCAACTTATTCTCATTGTTTATACATTAATAAAACTCAACAACTATAGCAGATTAACTTATATGGGCACAAGCCCGTACTCCCCTTTTTGTCTTAATTTTTTGCTGTTTTTATTTTGTTGCCTTGACAAGTTCTTCAAAGCCAAAAACAATAACACATGCAGGTGGTCTTCAGAAGCTCAAGAAAACCAACTTTTTCAAGAATGATGATGTATAAGTCCAAAGGATTCATCTGCTAATCATCAGCATAAAAAGCTCGATTTGTTTTGGCCTTTTTGTTTCTTTAGTGGTATTATATATCATCTTGGACTGACACTTTTTTTTTTTAGCTTGAGATTGTAAATCCGGATTTGAAAGTTTTATGTTTGTCCTTTCTATAATAGACACTGAAACAAAGAGATTGCCCATATAAGTTAAACTTTGCTGTTTAAGTAAAATATATATTGCTTAGAGAGATTACTGTGGGTGATGTAATGAAAAATGTGCAACTTGCCAACTTTGTTTTGATGGGGTTGGGAAGGGGGAGAAAGAGAGACCGATATTCAAAACATAGCAATAAATCACGGACCTACCGAAACTTAAGAGAAATATAATTTGGTCTGCAACAACATATCATTAATTTGTTTCAACTTGCACGTTATAATATTAAACATTTACAGCATTAGATATAATAACATGTCTTTATATGTGTGCCTTTATGTCCATTTGATGGAAAGAAGCAGTGACTCGTAACAGTAATTATGGTTACGGTGACGCAGTGTGTAATATAATAGTATTGACAATGAAAATGTCAATCTTGGTGTCTGAGTAAGTGCATGTGATACATTAATTCTGACTTTTATGGAACAGATTGTAAACCTTTGTCTTTGATATTGATATATGTGACAGTATATATATTCTATTGAAATTTTTAGACCTCGGTCACTCTGGTTCTCTGTGAAAATGGAGATATCAATGCATCCAAACATCTCCATGAAATGGATAGATAGATGACCTGAGCACGTGCACCGACATGTACCATAAAAGAGTATCAAAGATTATATAAAATGTACGTAGAGATCATGGACATAGATATTATACAAGGCAACCAGACAGACAGGCGTCCTTTAAGTGATCAGTAGTCCACATGAAAATAATTAAAAAAAATAAAAAATTAAAATATATTACGTGCATGCATGCAGATGCAGTGTGATTTTTTAGTCAGATCCACATATGGTAATTTTTTATTAAAATAAATGAATGAATAGGAAGGCTGAAAAGTGAGCAGCAGAAGTTTGTTGGGGGGAGAGGGCACTGTTTTCCAATCAAATTTTAATAAAAAAAAAAAGAGGAAAAGAAGGTCAAATGGATTCCAAAAACAAAAGCTATCAGACAAAAATACTCTGTTTGGATTTCATTTAATTTAACATTTTCCGCCGCATTCTACGTTTAATTAGTCGTTTATATTATATTTTTTTATTTATTATTATCAATTCCGTTTCGTCCTCCGGAAAACGAGGCTCTGCAACTTTGTCCCTAGCCTTTAATTTTGTTCCCACTCCCCTGATGTTTAATGGTGAAATTGTAATTTTAGTCTTAAATGTTTTATTTTATTTAAAAATATGAATGTTGTATATTTTTTTTAGAAAGGGTATATGATTTTAGAGTGAGAAATGAAGTATATAAAAAAAAAAAAATTGGTTGCAGCACGCATTGGAACGAATGCTTTAGTTTCTGCAAGAAAAAAAATTGGAGTAGATTGGCTGGATTTAATTTTATTATTTTTATTCTGTAATAAAATATAGATATAAATTTGTATAGTCTCATGTACTAACTAAAGAGACAAAGGGCCAATGTATGCACAATTTGATGACGTGGGACTTTTTGTTCTTGAAAACCTGATAGTAAATCTAAGTTTAATCATTCTCTCAAAATCTAAAAATGCATTGATGCCGACACTTTTTTTTGTGGGTGTGAAATGTGAAAATAGAGTTGAATAGTTATGCACGGTTGTGTAGGAGTGGAAAAACAAAAATGTTACTCTCAACCCTCGCAGTATGCATGGGACATGCCATTGGCAAAGTCAGGCAAAGGTAAAGACCGCTACAGGAATGGATGATGGGTTCACCTCATTTCAGGGGATGTGGAGGCAAGTCGAAAGTTGACACCACAAGGGGATAAGAGAAAGAAAGTGAAAATTAATCCGTCCGTCCCGGTGGCGGTTTGGGCATTGTGACTTTCACCAAATCACTTGTTATTTCACCGTACTAAGATTTATATTGAAAATGTATGTGACATGATTGTTCATTTTATAAAAGATTGGAGAAAATCCTATGATTGTTCATTTTATAAAAGATTGGAGAAAATCCTACGCGGGGACGAGTTTTGCACTAGATTTTTAAATATTTGTAGATTTCTTTTCTATTTAAACTTCAACATTGTGTTCCCAGTCCTTTTTTATTCTTTCGGTAGTTGATTAGTGGTTTACTTATTCCTAGCATTTTTTATTTTGTTTGTTTGTAGTTTGTACTGCTATGGGCAATTTGATTATAGTTTATTCCATTAATGATATATGACTACTACTTCTTAATAATAAAACAAACAAACTCACGGTATGCATTTTTTATAAAATAGCATGTATTTTAATGATGTACGAATTTTTATAGAAATAAGCATATATAATAAAATAAATTGTATTGACTCATCTATAAAATGTATAAAAAAAAATATAATATATCTCATTACAATAATTGTAGGTGGATTAACAAGACATGAAACTATAAAATGTGCATAGCGTAACGCTGGTGGAAAAATAGTGTTCAGCCTTATTAGCTGGTTTCGTGGCCCTCTCGGTCCGCGGTCAATTTGAACCAAATACTTCTAATTACTTTAATATGACATGTGAAATATATATTATTCACCTATCCATTCTCAACTCAACTCAACAAATCAAACTAACAAACCAATCTAATATTTAATTGATCACAAGGCATAGATGAATCACAAAACCGACCGGGTGACGTGTTTTACCCCCCTACGTTAGGATGGAATCTATTTCGAGAGGTGTAAATTTATCGCATCTATAGGGGTTATTTCTTTATTTAATTAACGACCGCTTTGACCACATATAATTAAATCATGTGCCAATAATGAAACTGTCGTGCTTTGGTAGACCGAATACTTCGAAACAATGACTCACTTTGAATTTGCTCAACAGGAAATATTTTCAATTAAATTTTTATTAAACAATAATTCCATTTCGAATTGTTGTCGTTTATTAGACTCTCATTCTCAACACTACCACTCCATGTAATGTAATGGACAAAGCCAAAAATTAAAAAAAAAAAAAAATTTAAAAGCTTCGTGTGACAGAAGAAGAGCTTAATAAATAAAAAACTTTGTATCAAATCAAACATATATAAAAGACAAGAATCTCTGCATAAATTCAGCGAAAAAAAAAGAAATAGGGACAAACCCATGTTAATTTTCACAGAGATTCAAGTAATACAAAGCCGTGCAAATCAAAAACCCAACAAACACTCTGGAAACCTGTACACAAAAGAAAATCATTCCCAAAAAATACCCCCATTTTCAGCCGTTCCTGAGTCCCCCGAAACCGGGGGTATTTTGGGGAGGCAAAAAAAAAATATGAATCGCAAAAAAAATATGAATCGTTTTTCACCGATTATGTAACGGGTCGGGGCAGCTGGGGACGCGGCGTTTGCTGTCGTCGAAGCGGTTATGATCACCGCCGGTGAAATTAAGGCTTGATGCCTCCCTCTCCTTCTCTCTCGCCCACTCTTTCACAGGGAATATGCGGACCGCCCCCGCCGTGGAGACCCAGCCGTGGAAGGCGAAGAAAAAGAGGAGGATCGTAAGGGAGAGGAGGAGACTCCGCCCACCCATTTTGAGTTGGGGTGGGTTTTGGGGGAGGTGGGGTTAGTCGGAGTCCGATGACATCGTCGGAATGTGAGGTGGGTTTTTGCAGAGAGAGAGAGAGAGAGAAGAAAAGGAGTGGTTGGGGAGAGAGGGGGGGTGGTTTTAATGATTTTAAGAGGGTAGAGATGGACGGATTTGGCCTTGTTAGGGGGATGGTATTTGCGGATCTGCCACTGATTGGGTAGTATGCGAGTCAAAGACAGGAAATGTGGGGGCCGATGTGACTTTGTTGTTCGTATGATTTTGATCTGACGGTTGTATCTGTCCTTTTCAGTTTTCTCTGGTTTAAATACTGGAGTTAACTTTTCTTTTTAATAAAACAATAATATCATAAGAAAAAGGACCGTGTCATTTTTTTTTTTTTTTTTATAAAATAAAAGAAAAAAAAAAAAAAAAAGATAGAAACACAAAATTAATACAAAAGATATTTGAGCACTAGAGGAATTATTGTTCTTCAAGAACTTCTCATTTCTTTTCCATGCCTTTGATATTTGACAAGCCCTCTATTTATAGGGGGATAACAACCATAATATCTCATTCATATATTTACAATATAAATGAATTTACAATTAATATCACACACTAATGTATACATGTACCAAGAGGTCATCCACAATTACATGCACCTATAATTACATGCATATTCATATGCATGTATGTACAACTCCCCTATATGCATGTATTTACAACACTCCCCTTTGGATGACCTTTACACAAGAATATGCCTCGTTAAAACCTTGCTAAGAAAAACCCTGTGGTATAAAACGCAACGAAGGAAAAATAGTACAATATTTTAATGTATGTTTTCATACTGCCTCATTAAAACATTACCAGAAAAACCCAATGGGAAAAACCTGGTCGAAGGAAAAAGAGTACAGTACACAAATATTTTTCAATTAAATTACTCCCCCTGTTTTTAGCATGAAGATCTTTGAGTCGACGCATTCCAATGTTTTGCTACAGTTTCTTTAACGTCGCGGTTGGTAATGCTTTGATGAATAGATATTTGATGAAGCCTCCTTTAAGTCATGCTATACATGTAATATTATCTTTATGATTAATGTCGAATTATATTTAACAATTAAAAAATCATTTTAAATAGAATAAACCCATATTTGTTGTTTTACAAAAAAAAATATGTTTTTCACAATACCAAAGTCTTCATATAGAATAAAACATGACCAACTAATTAACCAAAAAATACAATGTCAAGTCTAATACCTAGTGTGAAATATAATAAAGCACATGTGTTATACTTCTATATGTTTTTTGTACTAAGATATAGTATTTCAAAAACAAGAAAATATTCGTTATTTCATTTGGATGGAAAAAAATAGCCCTTTTTTGGGATATATGATCTCACATTTATAAGAAAACTTAAAGGATGAATATTTGTCCATATTAAAGTACTTCAGAACTTTTCTGTACTATACATTTTCTTGGGTTTTGCTTGATCTACAGGTTGAGACAATGTCTTTTTCCAAGATTTTTCATTTCAAATTCTTTCTTTTAGAGCAATTTTATAAGCTCTTCAGGAATCCCTAACAGATTCATCAATATATACTGCAATAATATCAAATCTGGATTCTGATTTCTCGGTGAAAATACAAGGGCAAATCATATAGTTCTCATACCCTTATTTCAATCAATATTCACTTAGTTGATTGCTCCACATGCACCCAGATTATTTTAACCCGTATAAAGATCTTTATAATTTGATAGAATACATGCTTCAGGATGAGATATTTGCTTCAGGCATTTTAAATCCTTCAAATATCATATATGCATCACTATATTGTGTTCCGTATAAGTATAATTCATTTGCATAGACTGTCAAAGTAATAAAATAAAATGTGATTGCATCCTTTGCAATAGAATATGTCTCTTCATTATATACCATTTCACTGTGAAATTTTTTTTTTTTCACAAGACATGTTTTATATATCAAATTTTCATTTTTGTCATTAAGCATTCTTACAAATACTTATTTGTATCATGTACCCTTTACATATTCAGGTGTTTGGACTACAGGTCCAAATACTTCACGTGTCGCTTACGAATTTAATTCAACCAGTATTGCCTCTTTCTAATTTGGTCAATCATTTCAACGTCTATATTCTTCGACGTTTTACAATTTAGGATCCCCATAATATCAAGAGCAACATCATATGAATGTACATTGTCGACAATGATTTTGTTATATCTCATCTTTCTTCTTTATGATTTAATGAGATCTCATATTTACGTTTGCCTCCTCAGGGGCTACCTCTTCTGGGGTTACTTCTTTAATTAGAAAGATGAGATTGATCAATTTGCTTCTGTTGCTTGTATTGAGGTCTCTTTGTGAGAACTAATCTCTTTATTTACATTTTCTTATGCCTTTCTCTTTTTGCATCGATCGATCGGCCATATTTTGGCATTCCTTATATTCATTCTGTGAATATGATTCTCAATTATCATCTTTAATGATTTCAGTAGCTACTGTAAATGAAAATATATCATCGATTATCACTTATTTGCGATCCCACAAGATCTTTGTATTTATTTGAATAATGAATTTTTTTTCATTATCATGTATTTGTCCTTCGGGGACATGTCTCTTCGGGGACATGTATTTCTTCTAGGATTTTATCTTCTGCAGAATTTAATAATGTGGATCTTACAAGTGCTTCAGGCTCTTCTAAAGCATATTATTTTTCTCATTATTTTTCTATTTTGAAAAACTTATCTTTTGAATATATAAGTCTGTCACGCTTCAAGCGTGCCTTTGTTGATTCACTAGCCAATGTAATTATAGTTCTTTCAATTGGAACATCAATTTGAGCTAGAGTATTTACAGCTTAAATATCTGATCTTCTCACTTTTGCTGTATCAATAATTGTATCTAGTAACTGATACACAATTCTCTGAAGATGAGTGATTTTTTGTACTTCAATATCATATTGAGAAGTGTGTCAAAATGAGACAAAATCTTTTCACGAAATTTCTCATCGTTCTACCAATGATGGATTTCCTCCCCCTAACGACGGGAATATTATTTCATTATAATGATAGAACACAAATCGTGTGGTAAAAACATCATTATCACTCAACGAAAGAAACTTCTGGTTCTTTGTAATTGAATATTCAATTGTTTGAAGCGTCATTATGTACCTCATGGTCATATAATATTTGTTTTTCAGGAGCCTTTAATCAAATTTAGTACTAAAATAATACTAATATTTAAATTAACTAATATTAAACTCAAAATAATATGATAAATATAAAAATAAGGAAATGTGTTTCAGATTAAAAAATATAAAAATATAAATACATAAATGACAAAAGTATGATCGTATATTAGGTATTTAACCATGTTTTTCAGCACCCCGGAACAACAATCATTTTTCTTGATTTTAGGGGTTTGTTCTGTAAATATGTTCCCTTTTATTCTGATTTTTACAATAACAATCCACTTCTAGTGGTTTGAGATGTTTTACAATCTCTATGATTGTTGTGCTTCCAATTGTATAAAACATGATCTCATCATTCAACTTCCATGACTAAAATAAATGCATTTGCTTCGGGCAGAGATGCTGAGCCATTGAATTGTTATATATATGATTTTTCATCAAAAGTTCGTTGTTGAGCAACGATAATACATGAAATTGATGAATAATTATTGCCTCGTTATTGCTAATGCTAGAGCACATATTGAATTGAAGCATGATGGTCAGTTAACCTTTCATAATGAGGTTTTTTTTTTAAATTCTCTTATTACAATAGTGAAAATTAACCATAATTTTTATATGTTCCTGCAGGGAAAAATCGATATAACTCCCTGTAAACTTGTTAAAATCGGTTTTGGTCCTTGTAAAATCACAAAATCGATATAGGTCCCTATATTTTGCCCAAGTTAACAATTTTAGTCCCCGAGTTAAAAGTTTTTTTTAAAAAAGGTATATGCTGCGAATATTCCGTCCAGGTAACGGAATCCGTGAAACTAGTATTCGAAAAAGCCCCTACAAAAGTGAGTAAATCGATATAGGTCCTTTTCTATGCCTAAAATGCCCTTGAGTCAAGTGAAATTTCGAAATTGCCCTCATATTGCAATAAATCCCTGAAATCTGTATAAAATTGGATTTAGTCCTCCAAAACATTTAGAAAATCATATTTAGTCATTTTTTAAGATAAAAATATCCCTCATTTTTCAGTGTCCTCATCCCTCTTGAAAGCTTATCAATAGTAAAAAAAAATAGCTGTTGGATTCATTTCATCTGTAAATCCAAATGCGCGTTCGAGCCTTCCTTGGATACATTAACAACAGCTTATCTAAACACCATATATAAACTTAGAATTATAATATATTAAACACCATATACTGCAATAAGTCCATAAAATCTGTATAAAATTAATACATTAAACACCATATAAAAACTTGATCTGATGTATAACTGCCATATCTGATACATTAAACAACATATATAAATTTAGTATGATACATGAACTGAGTGAGAGAGATATGAGGGGTGTTTTAATAAATTTATTTGTTTGGTTAATAGTAACCACATGTGAGTTAACAGGGGTCACGACTAAGCCTGTCAACGGACCGGATACGGAGCGGATATGGTCATATCCGTATCCGTATCTGAATTTTTTTTATATATTCGTATCCGTATCCGACGGATATTTAAAAAATGTATCCGTATCCGATCCAAAATTTCGGATACGGATTCGGATAATTATCCGAAATAAATAAATAAATTATTAAATATAACAAATTTTCATTTAAAGTTTAAAAATTGACTTAAAATTAAAAATTCACAAACACAAGTCCTAACTTTACAACTATTAGAAAGAATAAATAAATAATTAAACATAACAAATTTTCATTTAAAGTTCAAAAATTGACTTAAAATAAAAAATTCACAAATACAAGTCATAACTTTACAACTATTAGAATGAATGTGAGTCACTTAATCAAAATCCAATGGTAGATATTAAATACTAATATTAACATTTTTTTAATGCCATCGGATATAGATATTTTTCAGATCGGATAGGGGTATATTCGTATCCGATCCGAAAATTTTTGGATACGGATTATTTTTCGGATACGGATACGGATTTTTTGGATATCAGATATTTTCTGCATTTTCGGATACGGATTCAGATCGAATGCGGATATTTTTTCGGATAATTGACAGGCTTAGTCACGATAGGAATTAAATCAACAATTTATTAAACTTCGTAGGGACTTATTGTGATTTTTGAACTTTGCAGGGACTTTTATGATTTTATCAAGAATACAGGGACTTAAGGAGATTTTTCCATAATATATTTAGAAATATACGAGGATTTTATCGTCATTTTATAGGTATGGTTAAAGTTAACCAAGCCCTGGGTTTGTCAATGTAACGGTAGGGACTTAATCGGTATTTTTTTAATAATACAGGGATCTGTGACGATTTTGTAATTTTACAGGGACCTAAATCGATTTTGACAAGTTTACAGGGAGTTATATCGATTTTCCCTTTTTTTTAATGATCCTTCAAGACCAAAAAAATATCATCATTTTTCTTTGTGTCTACAGGGGCACAAGTAGCGACCATGCATTATATAGTCCTTTAGGGACTAATTTTTATTTTTAATATATGGTCCTTCAGGGACACATTTTAATCATATCTTTCACATGATCCTTAAGGAATTCATGTTATCTAAAATTTTGTATGATTGGTCTTGTAGGGATATATCTGTCACATGATCCTTCAGGGATCCATGTTATTGTACTTTTTTTTTATGGTCTTTACAATATCCCAAAAAAATTTTCATACCTGTTGTATGGTCCTACAAAACATTGTTAATCATAATTTTTACATGGTCCTTCAGAGATACATGTAACCATAATATTTGTTTAGTCCTACAGGGACATACATAGTCTTCATTTTTACATGGTCCTACTGGGACACATGTTAATCATAACCTTTGCATGGTCCTTCAGGGACTCATGAAATTAAAAAAAAAATTGTATGGTCCTCCTTCATGATCCTTCAGGATCCATGTAATAAATTATTATTTTTTCATTGTTCTACAAAGACATGATTTTCTTTGTAACATCAAGGTGGATATCTCTTCAATTAGTATCCATAAATATAGGCTTGCAAAGAAAGAAAAGAACTTTCAACCTTGATGTATCCGAATACATGATATTTTATTAAGAATGAGACATCACGATAAATTGAATTAGTGTACAACATATAATATCAAGAAAATTTTACCTTTCATCATTTTTTTAATAAATTCATCATGGACATCATGCATGCTATAATATAATTTGTACCATGCAGAGATGATGCAACCAAGTTATTTACAATCATAAGAGAAAATGCTACAGTAATTTAATTACCACAAAAAAATTATTTGTAAGCATACTCCTTGCACTGTAACCAACCTATGTAATCTTATAACTGGAATTAGAATAATCTAAATCATATCAGCCAAATACACCACACGTCTTGTACTCTATCATATTTAGAAAATAATTTGGTCAAAAGCGAAATGACAGAAATATAGCATTGGTATTCCATCTTTAATTCCAATATGATTTCAATTTCATGAATCATGAACATCTAATAACATAATATATATGTTGCAACAGACATGCATATATAGAGACATTTATATAAGAGTGATATAACTCAACTCCTCTATTGAGTTACAAATAAATAATCAGATGAGTACATATAAAATAAATGTCTAAAACAGTATGTGAGGACTTGCTGTATACACACACACACATGTAATATATATAGACAACCGATAATAGAAACTTCAAATTATACATCCATCACTCTAATGTGAGAGTATTATAGTGATTTTTTTTCTTGTACTATATCTGTTACCAACAAGAGAGGAAGATATCAAAATTATATACCTACCATAGAATTAAAATCGATCTCTTTGACAAAGAGTTTTTCGTGCTGATAACGTGTTATAAAATAAAAGAGAAAGAGATAGAAACACAAAATTAACACGAGATATTTGAGCACAAGAGGAAGTATTGTTCTTCAAGAACTTCTCATTTCTTTTCCATGCCTTTGATATTTGACAAACCCTCTATTTATAGGGGGATAACAACCATAATATCTCATTCATGTATTTACAATATACATGAATTTGCAATTAATATCACACACTAATGTATACATGTATCAAGAGGTCATCCACAATTACATGCACCTATAATTACATGCATATACAACTCCCCTATATGCATGTATTACAACAATTTTTTTTATATTTCTATCTTATTTTATTTTATTACTCTTGTTGTTGTCGTCGTCGTATCATCATATTTAAAATCAAACTGTCACAAATGCATGTAATTAATAAAATAACCACGCGATGTTATGTATGATGATGTTATAGCTTCACACGATTCAAGCAAAATATAAATAGAAGAAAAACAAGTAGATAACATGAATCTAATAAAATAAATCTGATTCAACCGGTTGAATATGTTGAATGAATTAATCAGTCTAATCCATGTAATTCTTAAAATCTGATAGTATAAAAATTGATAAAAATCAGTTGACCCACTGGTTCAATCAACATTTTTAGAATATCAATGAACACAATGAAGTCATTTAAGAGTACTCACCCAATTGACAAGATTAGGGGTAGTAAACGACCCGAATGAGCTGAGCGTTGTCATATTCAAGCTTGACTCGTTTATAAACGAATCGAGCCGAGCCTAGCATTCTTTTTTATTTTAGGGTTTTTAGCGGTTGAAAATAAAATTTTAGCCTAAATAGCCAAGTTCATGAGTCAATGTTTTAATTTTACAAAAGAGTTTAGTTAAGCTTTAATTAAGTTTTTTATAACACAAACAAATCCAGTTTGAACACAAAATAAAGTTCGATCCAAGTCCCGAGCCCAACCAAGCTTTAAAAATTGTTCAAGCTCGTTCATTTGTCTAATTGAACGAGCCTAAATGATCTTAAACTGAGCCGAGCGTGAGCCGAGCCCGAGCGGCATAGTTCGTTTACCAGCCCTAGACAAGATTAATTAAAGACTTTATCTTGATTAATATTTCATGTGTATGTCAGGGCCGGCCCTGAGATTGATGATTTTAGAGGGGGCCTTAGGTGAATTTTTAATTTGGTGCCCTAATATATTTACATAAGAACTATTAGTGAGTATCACATAATTTTAAAAAAATTCAAATAAATTCTCTAAAATGTTGACAACTAATCATATCTTTTAAATTTGTTTTTCAGACATGTCCTCGACATATGTGATTTTGAGTCACATGATGTTTTAATGCTCAATATTTTGTATTTTTAGAATAAAAAATTTATTTCCTACAATAGTCACAAATGTCAAAAACAAAAAAAACAAATGAAAAAAATACAAAGCATAAACCATATTCATAAAAATAAAAAATTAGAAGAAAGAAAAAAATAAAACAAAAAAAAGTTCAAAAAATAAAACCTCACCGAAAAAGATAATACGATATCAAATTTTTTGTTTTAAAAATATATAAATAAACACCAAAAATTCCTTAAATCCTGGGATGCATTTTAATTTATTGATTTGTTAAAATAATCCTATAAACTGGGAACCAAATAAATAAATAAATATTAATTAAATATAAACGGAAATCAAAATAAAGCAATGTATAAGTTTTTTTAAACCTAATACAAACATAATACAAAAGTGATGAATGATAAAGAAAATAAAATTAACTTTCAATCAAATTTAAGTTGATGATGTAGGATGCATATTAATTAAATAAAAATATTTTTAAATAAAATTGGTAAAACAATGATATGATCAATTTTGTATATAAATAAATTTAAATATTAATTTAAAATTTAGTTTTTTTAAGATTTTTTTCCCTTGATTTGGGTGCCCTAAATGAGGTGGGGCCCTAGGCAATGGCCTACTCGGCCTATGCCCAGGGCCGGGCATGGTGTATGTCCTAGTCTTATAAAAAATAATTGTTTGTTAGAAGATTAATTTGAGAAGAAGTTAGATATTGACATTGATCTATAAATACACTGATATGACAGAATATTTTATGACACATCAGTGTTTGGATGTGGGATGGACATCTTGGATTCTCAATACGCTACATTTTGGTCAATGGCGGGAAAATGTGTGCATTCATAACCAAATCACAAACGCATATGGGATGTTTAGATGTCAAACATGCGTTCACAATTGTCCAGTTCGTTAAATTACTAAAGTGCCTCTAGACAAATGGGGGACAGGAGTTTTTTTAATGACCGGACAAAACATGAAATTTATGGAAATCTATGGGGACAATCTAGTAATTTATACACTCAATTTTTGGCGTTGGAGGTCCGGGTTTACAAAAGTGGTGTTTTATCACATTGGCAAACCATGCCTTTTTACACATGAAACACAGAACTCCGAATTTGGTTTTACCAATGTGAAATGTCATTCGGTTCCATGTTATGCGTTCCCCCATGTTCCACACCGCCAATGCCCCAACCTCACACCAAACGCGTACTAAGAGTTTTATATAAAAATTTATAGAGAGATCTAGCAAGAGATTGAGAGGGATAGTAAAGAAAGAAACTCTACAAACACCCCCCCCCCCCCCCTCTCCCCACGGAGAATTAAACATCAAAAAAAGTTCACATTTTCAACGAGAACAGTAGAAATGGTAACTAAAAAAAAATTTATTTATACGGTATGATTATTATCTACACCGATATAATAATCAAAACGAATAGACTTATGTCATATACTATAGAGAAAATGATTGAATTTTGATGATTATCTCCTCCAATGAAAACCGTTAGATCATAAAGGCATGTGCATTTAGTCAATAAAGTACGGATGAGATGACTAAGCACATCCCAATCAAAATGATAGCCTTTCTGGAAGGGAGAGTCAAAAGAAAAGACCACACAATTAAAAAGCTGATTTTGTATCTCTTCCAAATAGTCTATATAGCTTAAAAATATACAACGTCATCTCACTAAATGATGCAGACATCATAGTCGTACAATACATGGACGGCCGAGATCAAATGAAGCACAAGAAGAAGGGGCATCGTGATGAATCGAGAGCACCGTGACTTCAAACAGCCATAACTTTTGAACCGTAGATCAGAATCGCTATTATAATATGTCCACGTGTTCGTATCGACGAGCCCTACATGAATAGTGCTACGCCACTGCGTCATTTTTCAGAGCGTTCTGAGATCGTCTTGGGGGTCAAATCGACGGTTCAAAGTTATTTTTACTATTTTTGGGTTGTTTTGAGGTTGTTAGGATTTTATTTATTTGTTAGGATTTACTATATTTAGATTTGAATTTCAAATCATTATTTGAATTCAAATTTGAATTTTAGTTAGGATTAGATAAAGATCTATTAGATTTGTTTGTTAGATTTAGATAATTAGTTGAGATCCTAGTTTGTTGGGATTCTCTTCTATAAATAAGTTTGTGAACCGATTTGATTATTTAGTTTATGAATATTTGAAGTTTAGTTATTTTATCTCTTGTATTTTGTTAGGAATACTAACAATTGCAAAGACCTCCCAATTCTCTATTATTTCATCCGAAGTAGTAGATTATTGAAGCCCAACCCCCTGGCATTCTTTTGAAGAATCAACAGCGACGTTGGAACCTACCGATCTCGTTCTTTTGAACGAATCCGTAGAAGAGCGTGGTTGCACGCTGCATCACTAAATAAAGCCGATCAAGTAATCCATTATTTCGTTTGGCTTTTACAAAGCCACTTTTGGGCCCCTTTTCGTGCTGGCCTCTTTGGTTTCTCCTCGTGATGAGTCAACTAAAAAGACATGCAAAACTATTAATATAATGTGGAAGATGTACCTGTAGAGACGCATCAATGTACAATAAAATAGAAATAAAAATATGATCCTGGGATGGGATGCCTCTCTTATACGTGAAGTCGTCTTTTCATAAATGCACATATATGTATTTTAACTTTTTTTTAAAATATAGTATAATTTATTTATGAATGTATTCGTTTTCATATATAAAAGAAATACAACACATATAAAAGAAACATAATTTTATATAACAAACTCTACAATATGAAATTATATTATGTTAAGCAATACAATTCAATGGGAACCTTGAATATTATTATCAACTTAATTATTTTCACACATATTGATATACATATACTTATTGTTTGCAAACTAACAAATTTTTGCATTTATTATCAACTTAATTATTTTCACACATATTGATATACATATACTTATTATTTGCATACAAACAAATTTTTGCATTTATTCATCCTTATTATTTCATTCCTCACCTATTCCACTGCCTAAATAAAGGTGTAAAATTTATGATATTTTAATGGTCTGTTTGTTAATTTGTTGTACTAGATAATTAAATATGCTACTTTTCATTACATTTTATCATAACATGCCAATGTAAACCAAAAGTCTAATATTAATTTGAGTCCATTTTAGATTTTTTTAGTTAAAAAAAAAACTCACAAGGTCTCCATGAAAGCAGTGTGTCATCCAAATTAAAATTTTCACATGCAAATATGATTTCTTGTCAGAAAAGTGTACTGGTTTGTTTGGTTGATATTGCTGTAGAGATGAACGTGATCCTATATTAATTTTATAGGAACATGCACTTTCTATAAACTGTTTTTTTCCCCCCAAGCAATCAATGATTTCCACATTTCTTGCCTTTGTTGTGTTGTAATCCATTAATATTTTTTTTAAATCATTGTATATTAACACCAATCATATTTTTCAATTTTTGCAATGATCACCATCTATGAATTTGTATCTAGTGTCTATTGACAGGGGATTAATATATATATAAAACTTATTAGAGGAAGGGACTAACCTAACCAATAATAGTGTGTGAAATCCCATTTATATTGTTCTTTTTTTGGCTTTGGTAAGGCCAAATCTATTATTCGGATCAATGCTCCAGTAGCAACTGGTTCATGGATCCCCATAAATGGATATCCCAATGGGTATATTTTTTGGGTAAATTAATTCCATGACCGGGGAACCCCTCAATTATTATGGATTTATTTTTAGGTCTTTAGATTAGTTGAAGTATTATTTTTAAGTCCTTTCATCAAATAAAAGTTGTTTTTTTTTCAATTTTGCACAAGTCTTCACATTTTTTGTGTTCAATCTCTCTCCCCCATCTACACAAACAATCAAACATATTCCTTCAACATATAAAATTTGATGATGAACATAACAAATTTTCATCATGTCACAATATAATGACATTATAATAAAAAAATTAATAATGTACAAATCCAATCAATAAAGTATATAGACAGTACTTTAACAATGTACATAGTCAGTTTAATAGTGTAAACTAACCTATGCACACAAATGGTGAAAAAAAACAGTAAAAATGAAAAATATAACGGTGGATTTAACAGTGTATAGACATAAAGACCAGAAAATAATACATAATGGGGTTTGGGGATCAAAAAATAAATTCAGATGTTATAGGGACCTAAAAATAATTCAGGGGATTCTCCAAAAGGACCCAGAATTAATTTCCCCTATATTTTTTCATATCCAATTTTATTTTATTTTTTCAATATAAAATGTTATGCATCCCCAAAAATGTTCAGATCAAAATATGGCTTTCAAACTGAGGTGTAAATTAGTAGATGCTACCAAATGGAGTGGCAATATCATAGGCAAAACAATCATAAAATGGCATACGCGCGTAGTGATTTTGCAAATTTTCTTTAATCAACATGATCTACGGAGACACGCCATCCAGGTTCCATACATCTTGATCAGAAAAGAATCAACATAAAACAAGGAATTGAAACTGCTTGATATTTTCAAATGAAAAGAAGATGAAAATAAATCATGAATCAACTAAGCTCGCTTTCTTAAGCTTGCTTAAGAATAAGATGTGAATTTTAGTTGGAAGCATATATACATTTCTAATTAGGGCTGTAACTTGGGTCAGTTGAACAAGAACCTAACGGGTTGAACATGATTTTTTCATGGGTTGGATTGGTCAAATCGGGTTCGGGTTCGGGTACAAGTTAGCTAATTCGGGTTGACTCACAAATAAGTTTTCAGGTTGGCCTCATTCACAACCTGACCCAACCCTAACCCTAACCCGTAAACTAATAGTTAAAAAAAATATCATGGACGTTCATTTTATAGCTTCTAATATGGGCAGTCCAAATTTTAGGTAAATCTAACTTATCTTGCGGGTTGGGTGGGGTTTGTTCAGGTTGGATTATTTAATTTGCACATCATATTAAAAAAATCGGGTTAGGTCAGGTTAATTTATTTAATTACGGGTTGGGTCGGGTTGATTTATTTAATTATGGTTGGGTTCAGGTTAGTTCAATTCGGATTGAAAATCGGATTAGGTCGGGTTAGAATTGAGTAGTTTGAAATTCGAGTTGTAGTTAACCTGAATCTAACCCACCTGAGTTGCAACCCTATTTCTAATATATTGTAAATGAAGTACATTGTTTATACATTTTTAAACCTAGCATGGACTAGTTATTTTTAAAAAATAGGGACGGTAAAGTAACATACATAATCGACACGGTCCTGGTAAAAATAAAAACTATAAAGGGATCATATTTAAATAAGACGTGTGCATTTCACATGTCATGCATGTCACATGTCATGAGCATATCTTTTATAGAGAAATGATAATAATCCAAATATATATCAGGATTTGTAAAATAAATTCTTTCAGTAGATCAAATTTTTTACAAATCATTATTTTGAAATATAAATAGTTTACAGGCAATAACCTAACAAGTGGGGTTGAAGATTTATTGAGTAGCACATCCAACACGAATTTCAATGCATTACAAATGTTTTCTGCAGATTACTTGTGATAAGTAATTGTCCATTAATACAAACCTTAATTATGGGCCCGGCTGCGTGGATATCCGTTGAATTCTTTGGGCTTTGCCTAATGGGCCTGAGTCACTCCTCGCGTTTATTGAGGCCCTGATTGTAAGTTGTAACATGCCCTACAACTCATTTTTCAGCCCAATTCCAATCTATAAAAAAGTGTTTTTAGTTTTCAGTCCCTGTAAGCATACCTATTTAAGGATCGATCCTTCACTTCTTCATATTTTGGTTTTAGTCTCTAGATTTAAATGATATATTCATTTTTTGTCCCTCACAGGAAAAAAACCAAATAATTTAGAGATAGGTCCTCCAGAGACTAAAAAGAATATATCCTTTAAATCTGGGGACTAAAATCAAAATATGAAGAAGTGGAGGATCGATCATTAAATCATATGATTTATGGGGACTTAAAAATAAAAAACCCCTATAAAAAAACATGTTCAGTGCCGTTCACTTCACTGTCTCGTATATTTAATTAATCAAAGATATTTTTTATTAATAAGAAGTACATTTAAAAATTTTAAAACGTACCCATGCTCTAAAAGGGTAAACTATAATTTTTCTTTTACTTTTAGAGTGCTGCTACACTCATTTTTTTTCACAGTTCAAATTACAGCCCTATATATCTCGTTACAGATTCAATTAAATATATACCTCGTTAGACAATGTATATACCTCGCTAAATTTTTTTCTTACACTTACTAATAATATAATCATTCAACTTGAAACAATCAATATACACATTTTATTAAAGCATTTATTTTATTAGATGATATTTACTATTTTTTTAAAAATAAAAATATGTGTGGTCTGAGATTTTGTTGATAAAAATGTCCTGAGTCTAACATTTACCTTTACTTCATTACAACTATTCAATTGAACAAAAATACCCCTTCAAATAACAATTTTATTTCCTACACCCAACTCAACTGAACCCAGCCCCAATACAAGATTTTTCTAACACCAATGCCCAACCCAACTTTAGGTTAAGGCGACACCATCCCCAAGGCGCAGATTGTGGCAAAATAGCCCAGTTAGGCTTGTCCATGGGCCTACTGGCCCAGTTTCGTTTGGTTGTGTATCAGGTATTTGGATAAAGTGATGATAAATAGTAGACAAATGATGGAGACGAATATTATGACTTTTTGAATAAGTCTGAAAGATATATGACTATTTTAATAGATGTGATAATTTTTGGAATGTATGTATGAGATAATTATGTGAGATAATTTTTTTTAAATGATAGAAAAAAAATATTTTTATCCATTGACATAGATAAGTTTGATAGGAAATTCTAGCTTTTCATTAGAATAGTCATCAAATATTATCCTAACTTATCCAGACATAGTTATTAGAATTTATCCAAAAATAATAATAATAATTAAGGGTTATTCTTCAATATTCATCCTTATTTTCTATTAATTCTCTACCACAAATAGAGGGTAAGAGTTTACACTAATGTTCAATCCCGTGCGAATGACATGATACCATTATAAAATAAAAAATATCAAGAATGTGATTTTTATAGTGATTTTTCATAGTTTTTTTTTTTCATTTTTTCGGTTAGTGTTTTTTTATTTCATAGTTGAGATATCAATGTGTCATATTTTTTGAAATCACATGAAATTTGGTTAATGAGATAATTTTCATTAAATGTACATGATTGATTCCCACAAGCACCACCTGGCAAACTCTATTCGGATAGAACTTGCGGCGGTTGGTGAAATAGGATTATGAAATATATGTTTAGGGCCAAGAATCCATAGAGTTTTTCGAAAGAGATATTGCTATTTTTGTTATACTTATTATTATTATTATTATTATTATTATTATTATTATTATTATTATTATACTTTGTGTTTTACTTAGATATCAAACACAAATATCATTTAAAATCGATTATATTAAAAAAACATAAATATGTTATCATTATGCATTGAAAAAAGATATTGTGGACCTGTAGTTGAGGAATTGTGAATCATAGGCTCCACAAAAATTAGATTCTACGAATTATTTATTGCATCATGTTTGAGCAAATCTACCTTTAGCCATCCAAAGCAATGTTCAATTGTTTAGTTATGCCCATTAAATGGTGAATGCCCATTTATACCAAAAAAAAAAAATGGTGAATGCCCATGGTTTACAATGTTACAGCACCTCGATTTATTCAAATGCCAAGATAATGGAACGAATGAATGGTATTTAAACTTTAATTGATTGATAGCTCTGATGGTGGAACGACCAATGAAAATTTTATTTCCCTGGATGTTTGTTTCACAAAACAAAGCCTATGAAAAAGGATACGTGAGATTATACACATTTATAAATTGGAGAGGAATCCTGCAGAGATAAGTAGCCCCCGCTTGATTGGACTATCAACTCCTAAGTTCTAACCAGTGGTTCTCGGTTTGGCTGAGACAAAAGAACAATAAATAAAAGAGAAAAACCCATACAGCCCCTTGAAATCTTATTGAAATCCATATAAGCCCCTGACTTGTCTTAAAATCCAAAAACACCTAGTAAATATAAATAACCCCCTGAATCAAATTTTCGTTGATAGATGATGAATATTTTGTGAATATTTTATTCGGTTAATCTTGATTAAAAACACAATATACTAAAAAACCTACAATGTGTTAAAAATGTAAAAAATCTTATAAAAATGACGATTTATTATTCTCTCTGGATATATTTTAAAATTCTATTCAGAATGGTAAAATTGTCATTTACAAAGGATTTTTCACATTTTTAATGCATTATAGGACACGTTTGGTATACTGTATTTTCTATCAGATCAAATATAATATTCATAAAATATTCATCATATATAAACATAAATTTTATGCAGGTGGTATTTGGATTTACTAAGTATTTTCAGGAAATTATATGGATTTTAAGAAAAGTCGTGGGTTATATAGATTTCAATTAGTTTATAAGGGGTTATATGGATTTTTCCTAAATAAAAATAAAGAACAAAAAAAAAAACGTATAGCAGTGCATTTTTATATATATATAAAAATGAAGTATACATTTGTAAGAATTGAATGCATTTTTTTTTCTTTTATAAGAGATTATATATTGGTATAGTGAAATATATAATTTAGTGATATAACAACTAGAAATGTGGTTGCAAAACAGAACAAGGATCTCACCACCATTATTTAAAGAATTTCTTTTTCAACATTGTTGATACACTCGGTCATTTTGGACCCCATCACTAATTATAGTTTATGAAATTGTGTAACGCAATATATAATTATATGCTTCACTATTTTAGTATACACCTCACTATGTATAACGTAATTAATATATATATGTATAGTCGAGTGATTGAGTGCGGCGGAACGGCGGTGCGGCCGTGACGTGGGCCGTTCGATCGCGGGTCCATCACATTCGACGGTCGATGTGAATCGTACCCGACCGTCCGATGTGATGGACCCGTGATCGACGGCCTGTGATTGCTGCCTCACCGCCGCACCCAATCACCCCTCATATATATATATATAAACATTATTTTTAATATATTTTATTAACTCAGTCTATATTTTGAAAGAAAAAAAAATCAAAATATATGTGAACGGTAAACAAACATGCTTTTCATGGGCCTCATCACAAACATCCAACTCTCCAATGGGCTGGGTGGGAGTTCAAAAAAATAGGTTTCAACTTGCAAAACGTTAGGATATGTAGCCATTGGTGGTGGGTCGCCCCCACCCATTTGTGGTCAGCATAAAAGTATGTAAAACAAATTCAACTTGTGTTCTTTTCTCTGGAGAATTATCTTTGGAGAATAAGATATTCTCAATCATCATAAACTATGAACCTGACCCCCATAAATTTATTCCATTTTTTTATTCTCGCTCTCCTGGAACAGATTACATGGGACTTCTATTGAAACCCACGGTTTCAGAACAGAAGTCGAGTGGATTTGTGGGATGTCAACTTCAAGGAGATTTTTTTTTGGGTTACAAGGCAACTTCAGGGAGATTCAATGTATATACATCTTCCCATCATATACAACTAGACAAGTTGTTCAGAATAGCTGATATTTTTAAATCTAGGCGCATGTGTTATGCACGCGAAGATAGTACTGCATATAAACAAAAAAGAAGATAGTATTGCATGTAAAACCAATCAAGTAGCAACCATTATAAAACCCCCCAATAGCAGAGGACTCAAAGGAAAATAAGGGGAAAAAAGTGTATGGATAGGGAATCAGATGGTATTAATTAGTATGCTAGAATAGAATAAAATAAAATGATACAGAAATTGCTAACTCTTTCTTAAATTGAGTTATTTCGCTCAATATATACCGGTGAATAGTTTAAAAATTATGTTTGTTTACAAGGGACTTTTTTTTGCAATGAACATGTTGGTATAACTATACTATAATATGTGAGAATAAATTGATATTGGTAATACACATTCCCTTAAAATTGTGTTATTTTACTAAATTTATTCCACTGATGTAAGAGAGAATCATATATTAGATTGATTGCTACACCTGTTATAAATCAAAGAGACCCAAATGTTAAATTATTTCTTTACTTTTTATATATTGATGCATGCATGTATCTTTCTACTCGGAGAATTCAAATCACTCAGGCAACGCATCACCTCAATAAAAGAAAAATAATAAAGGAAACAAAGATATATTAACCCACTCGTGAAAGAGTTTTGTTACATTCAATCTTTATATACAATCATCTCATTAACGATATTTTTTCTATTTAATTAAACATGTAATTTTATTTTTATGTAAAATATATGTTTCATTGTTTAACATATTTTAAAATATAAAATTAACAAGGGATCATCCCAAACTCCCCCTCATGAAATAATATTTTTTAAAAAAAACATTGCTGCACACGGTCCCCAATATAGGTTCACCGCAAAATCTTATACAGCCCGAGCTATGGAATGAGGTATGTATTAAACGACATATATACTTTGTTCAATTTTTTTCATATTATCTTGAAATTGATCTATAAAATTCATTGAAATATATATATTTCATTTGATTGGATATACTATTTTAAAAAATCAAAATAATTGTGGAGCACCAGGAAAGTTGTAAATCTGGTGGTTAACTTTTAATCTTAAAATAATAGGGGAGCATGCCTTTAATTATATATGCATCTTTTCTCCAAGTAAAAAAAAAAAAAGGGGGTCATGGTGGTTGTCTCAGGAAGAAGGAAGACTGGTCAATTTATAACCGTTGTATGTATGAATTTTGGTATCACTCTATTATGAATGCGTGCATCGATCACACAAAAAGTAATTAATTTATTCTAACAAAACATCATGAGAAAGATCTGAATAAGTGATCAGTCTAAGATTTACTTCTCCGAATGTAACATCTCAAGGTACACTAATCTTATTGTACTCTAGTTGAAAAATTACCACTTTTTCCTTGGAAGCTGATGAAAAGAAAAGAGTTCTCTTTTACAGTATAAACCCATGCAACTTCCTCCAACTCGTACTAAATAACATCAATTGGTTATTGGGGGACCCCATTGAGCCATCTCTTTTTTTGTAAGACTATTTAAAGGTATGAAAGGAAATGCAGGTCTTGATGCATCAACTTGGGTTGTACTGGGTAACTGGGGGAGATATGTTTGGTACACAGTCAAATTGATCACACATTAAATCTTTGGACCCCTCATATTAATGTCATGTTTGAAATCAAGGTGGCACACATCACAAGTTCATTGCATTTTTGAAGGCATTTGAGTTGCCCCCCATCCATTGAGGTACCCCAATTAATTTCATATGTCATTATTTTGATGTCCATATCAAAAGTTATGAACACTACTCATTTTCTTCAATTTTTTTCATTCTTGTCTTTCAGTTTGCAATATTTGAGATCATCTTCGTTTAGAGAGAGAAGGGAAAAAAAGGCATTCTTGTGAAATGAGAATTTATATAAAGAAGTCATTAAGAAATATTGATCTCCACCTTATTCATTTAGATTTGTCCATGAAAGCGACCCTAAACCAGCCCGGAATCTAGTGGACCAATTATATACACAAAACCTAGTTATTGGATCTCTCTATAAATAGTTGATTAGTTTCCAATTGGGATATTTTTAGATAAGAAGGTTAGCAAGTAGAAGAATACCACCAACCATGTCATGGATAGGGATTCTCATAGCATCTTTATGTGGTTTAGACCACAAGTTTTCCCTTAAAGTGGGGGCTACAAATATCAACTATGACCTTAAAAATTTGAGAAAAAGAGAGAGTGGTTTGGGTCATTGTCTCTTTGAATCCAGTGACAACAACAAGCCTTTGGAACTGTGTGCTTTGGTTTGGAAGGCCTTGAATGAATTAAAGCTGTCCATTATTTGAATAAGGTCATCTGAAATCAAAATGAATTCAGTTAGAACCACCAATACAAAATCTAGGGTTCTGCCAACCAACACCATGCAAATCTGGATAGATGGGTACTTGTTGTTTTGATTGCTGAAGGCACTAATATTCCAAAATAATCATTGCTGAAGGCACTAATATTCCAAAATAATCTAATGAATGATTTAGCTAGGTAACTCACCTTAAACCAAACTTATAATAATGACTTGATTGAAATGGTCTAGTTCTTTGGAACCTATCCCCATATAGCATATATATAACCTTCATTATATATGTAATTTGTGTAATTATCATAGTTTTAACCATTGATGGCGTCATAATACCGATCAATATAATTTACATAAAACGTTTTAGATAATCTCATCTCTATTTTTTTTTTTCAGCTTTAGTTGAAACATTTAACTGTGAATGATATTTTCTTTTATTTAAATGAAAACTAATTAACCAGATAATATTGCAGGCTGTAAAGCAACATATAAGGTACAATGCTACACACCATTATTTACATTGACAAGGTGGCCTCACCAGAATGAAATATGAATTTGTTGCACATGTTCATTCACTTGCATAAAATTAAAAAAAAAAACATTGGATGATGAACTGGGACAAAATAATTCAAAGTTAGGAGTCCAAAGATTTGATCAGTTTTGTTGCCCAAATTGGATTTGAATGTTTTTACTAAAAATTCCAAAGATTTGATTGCTGAAGTCTAAGAATTCTTAGGGTACCAAATTAATTATAATCAAGGTTGTTTGATTCTTTTTTTCAAGGTAGAATACATATATGTATATACACACCCATAACCAATTATATCATCTAGGTTTTCATAGAGTCCTTTGTGTATGTATTTACAACATGTTTTATGAAGAAAAAAAAACCCACAAATGTTGAATAAAATCATCCAATAAATAATAAATAAATTTAAAAAATGTATAACCAACCAGTTGGCACACTCCAACTTGTCTGGACAAATACACAGTATCAATCAATCATGTACCTTGAGATTTTGGGACCATAGAAATATCTATTTATATCACTGTAATTAGATTTGGACCCCCCACTTAATAAACTAAAAGAAAACGAAAAGAAAAGCAGAATCCACTGTTTTTTAGTACTGGGAGAGGCCAGTAATTGAAAGGAATGCAATTAATTTCAGACAATTTGGCAAGTTGAAGGCCTTTGTGAGGTATATAGACCCCGCCGTCATCACCTCTCTCTCACATATAATATAATATAATAATTTAGAGGCCTTAACATATGTCGACATTGTTGGGTTTCAATGTATCTGACCTTGTCAGGTGAGACTTTTTTTTCTTTTTCTTTTCTTTTCTTTTCTTTTGGATTGGTTAGGGTTAGGATTTTATAGGTCTGTTGAAATAACAGTAAAGGTTTTTTGTTTTTTTAAATTCATCGCTGAAAACTATCATTTAATATAACTAGAGAGGCACATGGTGAAGGTTTTTGCCTTTTCAAAAAATTTAAACTATATATGTGTGTAATTTTAAAGCATGCATTAAAAGTTATTATTTAATTCACTTTGAATAAATTATAAATAATTGATAAATGAGATATGGATAAATATTTTTTTGGTGAAAATTAGACATTTATCAATGACGAAACACTTACAAATGGTGCGAATGGTGACAAAGAAGATAAAGAAGCCAAAAGAGAAAAAAAATACCGGACAAACAGAAAAACCTAGACGGGAGAAGAAAGCAAAAAAAAAAAGATTACAAAGCAAGGCCAGAACAAGAGGTGTGAATCGCGGGTAGGACCTCTTGTGGCACTCTCGTTACTCAATGATGTTTAGCCTCTCCTTGGACCAGCGAACACCCTTCCCCGGCCAGAGACACCCCTAGGTCTTGATAACATTATTCCCGAAGGTTTTCAAAATAGAATTTATGTTCTGTGAAGATGACATTATTCTGAGTCCTTCATGTTGCCCATGGAACTACCAGGATAAGGATTTGTAAATTAAACTCGAGCCCACAGCTCCTCCAAGTTGTTGTTCACCTGCAGGTCTGTGGCTTGGCCTAGCAATCCCCACAGAAGATTTATCACCGGGCAGTTCAAGTGCTCTAATGTCTCCATCTCAAGGTGACAAAACACTTAGCTGCTGTCATTATCTGACCTGTAGCTGATGTGAATAATTGTTTATAACATTTTAAATAATAGTTTATCATTATTTAGTAATTTGTGATTAGGGATGTGCAATATGTGATGTGTTTTAAGATGTGTGTGAGATTGTTAAATTAAATGGTTTTTGTAATAATATGATTAAATATTTTAGTCCATTGACATATATGAGTAATTAATTTTCGGTTTCTCACCCTAAATTATTATCAAGATTTATGCTACTCAATCAGGGAATAACTATCAGTCTATCGCATATCATTTACAAAACCATTTTTTGGGCAATGGGGTCTTATGTACCACTAGTCACTAGATTTCATACATGAAGCATGATATATATATGAAAAAAAAAAACAAAAAAAACATCAAATTACAAAACCATGAAACAAGAAAAAAGAAAAACCATATACAAAATTATTAGTTTTTTTAAATGCTATATATATATATATATATATATATATATATATATATATATATATATATATATATATATATATATATATATATATATATATATATATACGCGACCGATGAGGTGCGGTCGTGCGGTCGCGGTCGTGGGCCGTCCGACCGGGTCCATCGCATCCAACGGTCGACGTGATTCGCACCCGACCGTCCGTGCATGGACCCGTGATGACGGCCCGTGATCGCGGACGCACCGACCGCACGACCGCACGTAATCACTTCCCTATATATATATATATATATATATATATATATAATATATATATATATATATATATATATATATATATATAGGGATCCGATTAATGCGGTTTACGGTCGGTGCGGTGCGCGATCACGGGCCGTCGATCACGGGTCCATCGCACGGACGGTCGGGTGCGATTCACGTCGACCGTTGGATGCGATGGACCCACGATGAACGGCCCACGTCGTAAACCGCACCGACCGCACACCGCACGTAATCGCGACCAAATTATATATATATATATATATATATATATATATATATATATATATATATATATATATATATACGCGACCGATGAGGTCGGTGTGCGGTCGCGGTCGTGGGCCGTCCGATCGCGGGTCCATCGCATCCAACGGTCGACTATTCCACCCGACCGTCCGATGCGATGGACCCGTGATCGCGGCCCGTGATCGCGGACGCACCGACCGCACGACCGCACGTAATCACTCCCTATATATATATATATATATCAAACACCATAATTTAGGGTGCATTTGGTTACGCGATTGCAAAACTAATTTTACAAGAATTTGAATTTTAAAATTGATTCTGCAAAAAACTACCTCCCCCAGCTTTCTCCAATCACAGCTTTTGGATACTATTTGCATAAAATCTGTCTGCGGGAAACAATGATTGCAAAACTGTTTTGTTGTATAATTGTAAAATCAATTTCTTATAAACGTAAAAACTGTTCAATCACATAATCAAACACTATCTAAATAATATATATATCTTGTATATGTAGTTCTATGAAATAAAGAAAAAAAATCAAAATTGGTACTACCCCAATAACAGTACAAAAGAGGCGAAAGCAGTGACCTGAGCGACGGTTTTGGATGTGGGGGAACAAGATTCCATATTTTAGGGAGTGGGTCACATCCTTACAAATGAAACTATATGTTATATATTTTATTTAACTTATAATAATAAATGTGATACCCACCTCTTCCAACTTGTATGGAATAACATCAATTATGTGGGGGTGGGGGGGCATTCAGTTCAGCCCCTGTTTTGTCTTTATATTTTGAATATATATATTTTAAAAAAAAGGTTTGATGTCTATCATGGAAGGGGGGCGAGTTTTATGAAAATTTTGAGGTACGACCATTGTTAGAGTTATAGGTCGGGTCAATCAGTGGACCCAAATGGGGTTTTGAGGGTGGGGTTCAGTGAATTGGTGGTTGGGATGCCCTTTTTCACTCTATTTGTCTGAGTGGTTACTTGGGGGGGGGGGGGGGGGGGGGGGGGGGGCGCTCTTATGCACTCGGATCCATTCAGCTCAATTTACAGTTAATATGTCACTGATCCAGTATATAAAAACACATAATGCAAACATTATCATTCAATTTATATGACTACTTGCTTCTTTTTCTTTCTTTTTTTTTTTAATAAATTTTGGGCACTTTTATTTAAAAATAAAATGAGAAATTAATTAAGGGTCCTTGTAATCATCAATCTATTATTTTTATTTCCATGAAAAATTTTAAATTTTTCTTAGTTTCCTCATACGATGAAAAATTATCTTTAAGTCTTTCAAACCGGATGTTGTTTAAAAATACCGAAAATGCACTCGCTCAATTATACAAAGGCTAACAATGTACTGTAGAGTGTTAACAGTGTACTTGAAATACTTAACAACGTACGAGTGAGTGTTTACAGTGTACTAAAACAATTGAGCATTAAGCATTCTATGCGAATGTTAACAATGTACGAGGGACTATTAACAATGAACTGGAGATACTTAACAATGTATTAAGGAGTATTAACTAAAAAATTGAGCAGGGGGCATTTTTTATATTTTTGAAAAGCATCTGGCTTGAGGGACCTAAAGATAATTTTCCACCGCCTTAGGGACCTAAACAAAACTTAAAAAATTCTATGGATCCAAACATAATAGATGGGTGATCACATAGACCTATAATTAATTTTCTCAAAATAAAACTTTCGAAATGGAAAATGTCCGAACAGGGAGTGAGAAGAGAAAACAAAGAATTAAATTTACAAAAGAAGGTAAGGCAGGCGGTCAGGCCATGCAGTCGACAGAATATAAATCTTCACGTAGCGGAATAGGGGTTGGGGGTTTTTTATGCGTTGGCGTCGAGTAGAAACTTTTCTCCTCATATTTTATTTTTTTATAAAAAGAATATAAATCTTAATTAGTAGGATATTACTTAAACTAAATTATGATTTAAAAAAAAGTAGACATTTGCCACCAACCAATTTCATTACGAAAATGGATTAGTATAGGTCTGAATTGGGGTGCGTGAGAATAGAGAATACATATATATAGCTTCCTAAAGTCAGTGGGGTGCCCGATCGCACTAAATTAAAATGAGTTTATCATATGGTTCAAAAAACGTAACATAATTTTTTGAAAAATCAAATTTTGTTAGTGCAAAATTTTATGCTCATATTTATATACATTTACACATTTTTTTAGTGCACTTATACGTACAAAGTTATTTGTGTGAAAAATTATGTAGCGTGGTGCATTCAACCTTCATAAAAACCGAATTACAATTTTCAAATTTTAATATCCAATTTTGATTTTATATTATGATTTTATATTTTTATTTATTTATTGTTAAGTTGTGTAAAAAATTTGAAAATTCAACTAACAAAACTATTCAAAAAAATTAAAAATATAAATAAATAATTTTATGAATTATAGGAGTACGCTTCAAGTGTCACCGATCTCTCTTGATCAGTCTCCCTGTGTATATTAATTTTTTATTTTAGTTTATTCAAATTATAAAAAAATAATGATGTGATGGATATTACTGAAAATGTTAGTGCCCCGTGTTTTTCTCCTTGCATCTGTCATCTCTCTCTTTGTATAATTATATATCCTAGATTCTTGTTTGATTTCAAGCCATGGTTAGCTCTTTATATATCAAATGATTAATTTATGGTATGATTCAGCACATCACGCACGATTCATTGGTTTAAAGTTGCGGTGGAACTGACAGAGCCACGGACACGAATATGAACACAAATGGTTCTTCCTGTTGTATCTTGTGTTTGGCCTTTTTTTTTTTCCCCAGACTCCGCAGAAACAAAGATTCCTAACACCGCAGTCCGCAGGTCCCCCTTGTCCTGGCATTGTGGACGCCCATAAACATGCTCTCAAATGGAGCCTAAGTTTCTTTTAGGTACCGTTTGGATGTGCGATGTGTGGTACGGCGCACCCGTGCTTGTGGTGGGGAATCCATCAAAATGGTGTCTAGGATTGGGGTTACATGTGTCGAAAAAGAGGGATTGACAACGCAAAAAAACACTTCTTTTTGAAAATATAGCTGGCAGTACAGTACCCCCAACGCGGATGATTGATTGTGTAATGACAATAATGTCCCCCCCCCCCCCCCCCAACCCCACTTTTTAAGAAATTCCATCAAACATTCATCCTTTCGATCACCCAGACTTTTTTTTTTCATCATGTACTAGGGTTATTTTAGTAATCCTTACACACAACAGTACACAATGCCAACTTTGCAGCCAAACATGTTTGTTGTGCTTTGACAATACATTTGATGTACCCCGTATGCTATCCATGTTTGTAAACAAAATCCAGCGGTATGGATCTTACCTCCAAACAATACCTCAAAAAGAAAAAATATGATCAGAAACTGCATACAGATTTACATAAAAAAAAACTTTAAATCTGAATTTTTCATAAACTATAGAGAAGCTTTTAGAAAATTAGTTTTAAACTCAATTTTCGTTTAAAATCAATTTTGCACTTGCACGAACAAACGCAACCTATGTCATCCTACATCTATTTGTAATATTTGTATTATGAGATTAGTTCCAACAATAACATAAGCGCGTGTCCGGTGTGTGTATATACTATATAGTACCAAAAAAGGAGGGGTTGTTTAGAATATAAAAAAAGGGGGGGGGTGTTCGTACATTCAACAAAACCATTGCACCGTCAAAAAAAAAAAAAAAAAAAGCGTGTGCGCGCGGGTGTGTAGTACATGTACCCCACTCAAAACTGCTCGTACACTTTGATTAAATATTAATCCATTGAGATTAACGTACAAACTCCACCTCATTTGATACGTTGGTTTGACCATAGACTAGTACTAATCCCCCCTTAATTAACAATTCATAATTAACAACAAATCACAGCAACCCTTTGTTGGTTTCTCCCAAGTAAACAATGCTTTAAAATCTTACAGACTGTGTTTAAAATCTTGATTTTTAATATTGTTGTTTAAAATATCAAAATTAAATGGTTTCTGCAATTCTACTAATGCTATGATGCTAATCTCAATACATTGTGCTTATATCAACATAGGCCGCACCGTTTGGATTGCGTTTCTAACGTCCAACGCAAAAAGCAACGTTTTTTTAGTGTTTTTTATGTTCATAGAGTTATTTTTTAGTATTTAAAAAGATGTGAAAATAATACGCAAATGGATGGATAATAATTGTCCATGAAAATGCAACATAAACTTTTATTCAATGAACAATGGTTAATTATTACACATGCTGATAAAAATCCAGTGCTCATATAAATTTTTTTTCGAATGTAAATAAAATCATACATTACTATTTATTGTTAAAAACAAATTATGATTAAAGATCTAGAGATAGCAACAAAGCGGGTTGGGATGGGTTTTGTTAATCTCAAATCCAAACCCGTTTACAAAATCTTGTCACAAATCCGTGATGAGTTTAGTTTTTTCATCCTTAACCCGTCCCATTTAGGTTGGATTGGGTCAGGTCGAGTTGGGCCAAGAGAGGTTTAGAAAGAAAATATTAAAACATATTTTTATGTAATATTTAATCTAAATTAAAATTTTAAATAAAAATAAATATTTATTAGAATAAATCATATAAAATAAGAAATAAAATATAAATATAAATTTTCAATCTCTATAATGACAAATATAAAGTTTCAATTTTTTTTTTAATACCAAAAAATAATTCGTATTTGTTTCTATGATTTTAAATTTCAATTAGTATTTGAATTTATTTATTCTTTTATATATACATTTTTTTGGAATACCAAATAACAAATATAAATTATGTAATTATTATAATAAATATTTAATATTAATTTTAACTAAGGTGGGTTTAGGGCGGGCTTTACTAAGTAATCTCATTTTCCGTCCCAAACCCACCTGGTTTCATTTTACCCGTCTCAAACCAGTTCCAAATCTAAATCCAGGGTCATGTACTTATTGAGTAGGGCTGCAACTCGGGTAGGTTGGGTTCTAGTTGACCCCAACCCGAACCCAAATTGGATCAATCGCAATCCAACCCAATCCGAATTGGACAAATCCGACTTCAACCCGCTTTTCAACCCGAATTGAACCGACTCAACTCAACCTGAATTTCTAACATGATATGTAAATTAAATAAATTAACCCGACCCAACCTGTAAGATTAGCTAGATTTACCTAAAATTTAGACTACCCATATTAGAAGGTACAGAATAAATGGTCATAATCATTTTTTAACTATTAGTTTACGAGTTCGGGTTGGGTCGGGTTGTGAGTGAGGTCAACCCGAACACAATCTGAATCTAACCTGATTTGTAAGTCAACCCGAATTTGTAAACCTAAATCTGAACTTGAACCCAATTTGATTAAACTAACCCATATAAAAATATCAAATTTACCCGTCAAATTTAAATTCAACCTACTGAGAGACTCCCACAGCCATCCCTCGAATAATATCAGCCGGCCGATCACGTGTGTCCTGAACTCCAGGAAAATTGGCTGTGGCGGGTCCCACTCCTCGGTGGGTGAAGTTTTCCTTGAAATGGGGGGACGCAAGTAGAGTACACTATCATGTAATTGTGTACGTTCCGGTCTCGATGCAATGACGAAAACACCCTCACCCAGCCAGTCGACCCATTTCCATTGTGGGGACCTGACAAGGGTAGTTTAGTCCATATGAAAACGAATATCTTTCGGGCTCTCGAGGAAACCCAGAGTCAAGGACATGAAAAATCACCCGAAAATGTAGCTACGGAAACCACGTTATTCTCACTCCGTCTTTCTAATAATCCACTCCGTCGTGATCGCAACCGTCCGTATCCATGTCGACCGTTACACAGAACATCTGCTGTTTAAAGTTTTTTTTTTTTTAAGAATAATGTTAAATATAACCAACTCATTAGAGTACTTACATTTTTTTAAACAAAACATAGTAAATCTCTTATTTAATGGATAAATAAATGCATTTTTTAACAAATGTATAAAAAAATTTAACAAGGTAAAATCCTAACCTAATATATCTCAATTGATGGCTAATGAGATATATGAGAATAGAACTACATCAATAGAGTAAATGAATGGAGAAAAGATGAAGTGAAGAAGAAGAAGAAGACTCTAGAACCTGCTGACTTGTGAAATCTACCCCCTCTCTCCTCACTTCATTGTCCTTATAGCCAAGTGAGTGGCTACGTCATTTTTGCCCAAACGTCTCTCTCTGTCTCGATCGGAACCTTCTAACATTGAAGATTAAATGGGATTTGAGATAGTGATTTTGTTATGATGTTGTGGCCGCGTGTAGCCCTCATTGGCCCAAACTACGACTGCAATGAATAGTGGCATGTGGCTTGTTAGGGACAGCGCACGTCTCTGCCAATTCGGCGAAGTAGAGAATTAAAGCTCTGGCTACACACCTTTGTGGTGTCAGTGGTCATTTTCCTCCTTGGGTCAAGATCGGGTTCAAACCTAGGTCAAGATGGTTAACTCTAGGGGCACTCCAACGATCGTACTGAGTATGAGTGGTTAGTCTGGTCGACTAGCCTTGATCATTCTTCGAACAATGTTGGTCCGATCGCAACTACGGTATCCTCAACATAGTGGTTAGGGGACCCCCGAGCAGAACTTTGCCAACAGGGATCCTTTGGCGAGTCATCATGTCGCTTCCTCTAACGGAAAGATGCTCAGTTTTAACCCGGGTCGGGTCGCACCTCCCGTCTACCCGATTAACCGAGACACATGGTGCATTCAAGAAGGGGGAAGCTAAATCACGTATTCTGTATTCATGAAAAATCTGTGTTAAATGTTTGAATGAATTACAAGTACCTATTGAAATTTTAACGATATTGAAAGAATATCTCATAGGTTTACAATTTACATGTACTTAATTATTTATGCTAATGAGATTTATATGAATAGATATACAGATATTAAAATTTTCAGTTGTACCATGTAAGAGTTTTAATTAACCCAAAAATCTAGTTACTAAAATTTTAACTGAATTGATAACCTAAATTTAAGTAGATCAATATAAAAAATTGACAAGATCATAAGTCTTTTATTGATCCGATTGTTCAAATATAACTCTAATTAAATTGTACATTTTATTCTTATCATGACGTTGATATTAAAATTGTAAAAAACAAAAAACGCTACTTGTGTTGTTCTTACTAGAGGTGCAACTTTAATCGGATAAATCGAATTTGAATTGGCCAAACCGATTATTTTTTGTTTTGGCCAATAAATTTTTTTGTTTGGTTTGGGTATGAATTGAAAATCTAATAAACCTATCTAATTTGATTTGGTTTGGTTTCACTTAAAAAGATTGAATTAACTAATCAGAACCTAATTAAATATAAACCCATGACTATTTTTTTTTATCAATATTGATTTAAATTGGTTTTCATTTTAAATTTTTTATTTATTATCAATTATGTGACTAATATCTATAAAAAAATAAGCTTATTAATTCAGTTCGATTTGTTCTTTACAATTCAGTTTTATTTTGATTCAATTTGATTTTTGGTTGAATAATTTGGTTCCATTTTTTTATTTGTGTCATAGGAAAAGTAAAAGAAAGTAATGGAAAATGAATTTCTTTTCATTTGACTAATAAAAAAATCTGGTGCGTGTGTCAAAAAAGGAAATGAAAAAAAATTCTTACTTTCCATCCCTTTTTTTTATTAGAAAATGTGGGAGTTTTTAAAGAAAATGATAGAAAATGATTTTATCACTTTTTGGTTTCCTCGGTATGCACAAATACTATTACAGTTGGTTAAAAAATATTTTACTTTACTCTCTTTCTTGTTAAAACAAAAAATTTATCTTAAAATCGATCCACTTACACTAATTTGGCAATGAGTTAATTTGATGATAAAACTTATTATTATTTAAATGATGAAAAAGCTATCAATTTTTTCCATATTCACATTTATCACAAAATTTAGATAAAAATAATAATAAATATTATTCTAGCTTTTAGGTGAAACAAAAAATCCTTATTTTCATTTAAAAATTAGGATAGTTGTCTGTTCTATATCCTGATTATTTTTATAACAAGCAAGATAAATTGTTTTTTTTTTAACTTATCCCCTAGTCTGACTTGCTGTAGTTAGAGTATCTGGAATCATATATCGGAATATGTATTCAAATTTAAATTGAGTAAAAGTTATTTAAAAATCTCTTTAACAATTTACATAAAATCCTTATTAAATCAAGCTTTTATTCATATTTTTATTTAAATCATGAAAAATTCAAAATTTTCAAGTTATTCAATCAATCAGATTAAAAATTTGAATAAAATATAAAATGATTACTGAAAACACATTTTACTCAAATTTTAATAAAATTTAATTACAACTACGCGTAAATGCAAGAGTTGACCTTACCCATATTGTTGATCGCATTACGCAATAAATACTTGAGGCTCTTTTGTATTTACGTGATGCAAATGACGTCACCTACCAAAACCGTCATCCGGAAAATCCGGAATCCAGGATGGATGGTTGAGATGCAATTACACGTGGGAGAGCAGGATGTAAAATGTGATGAACACGGGGGAGAGAGAGAGGAGGGGGGGGGGGGGGGGGGGGGGGGAGGGCAGTTATAAAAATAAATAACAAAAAAATCCAAATAACTTTTTGAAACATATCCAATAAATAAGTTAAATAACATATTAATATCAAATTATTACATATAGCGGTTAATATTTTAGTTAGTAAAATGTGAGCCCACCTGTTTATTTTTATTAAAAAAAAATTTAAAAATGTATTTAGGAGGTTGAATGATTGGAGAGGTTGAATGATTGGAGAGTTCGAACTCACTATTATTTTGACTAATTTATTTAGCTAATCTATTGAAATAACAATAACTAAATAAAGATATAATTGAGATATAAAATATTGACATCGATATTTTAACATATTCATTAGCTAACATACGCATTAATAAAAATTTAATTAAAAGATTATTTAGATTTATATAAATATTTAAAGTTAGATATATTAAATATCTGACATGGGATATTTAGATTTATTTTTATATAAAAAAAGAAAAAACAGCTGGCCGGCAGGTTACCAGGTTTTCGTTTCGGCGCCCACAGACACAAAACCGTAAACCAAGAACCGGGGATACCATATATGGATATATTTTTATAAATAAAAAAAATATATATTTATGGATATTTATTTGGGCAGGACTTTGTCTGGGAAGAGGAAAAGTAAGGACCGGGGGATTCCAGAAAAACGGGGGCGTCCTTTCCTGGATATGTGGCGATGCGTGGCTATTTCTTTTTTCTTTTCTTTTCTTTCTCTGAGCGTGGTCGACACGCGCTGCTTTCTGCATCGAAATACATTGCATGCGACCGTTTCTGTTTCTACCCTTCCCATCCACCCGTTTTTACTCTTTATTGCCACTATCAGAGCTCTCTGGGTCGGTTTGACACTGACACGAGTGATGGAATGAATAGTAATTATAGAGATAATGTTCATTTATTTGTTATAAAAAATAATCATAATAAAATATAAATAGCTATTTTGATTTTAAAATAAAAATAAAGATATTTTATTTCATTAAAAGTTAGAATAATATTTATCTTTTTTTAATTTTTTGATAAATGTATATATGAATAAAATTGATAGATTTTTTATCTCTTAAAATTAGAACAACTTATCATCAAAATGTTTAAAATACAATACAACTCTTTAAATATAGTCTCACGGACAATCTGCATATATATATATATATATATATATATATATATATATAATAGTAAATCATGTCGAATACATATTATTTGTTGTGAAACATATATATTGTTTAATTTCAAATTGAATGGATCTATTTTTAACCAATGTAAAATTTAATATATATACCTCATCTAAAAAAGTGACTAAGGAGGTATATGAAACTAGACACGTGTAACAACTCCCTTGAAGTTTTAGATTCAGCTTAGAAATGCACACTATACAGACAGTCCGATAATCCTAAATTCGAAACCCAAATGTGTTAAAAAAGTATTATTTTGGGAGCTTTGAAATGCGTTCAATTTCACAAGTATACAACGTCAAATGCATCTAAACGCCTAACGCGAAAAATATATTTAGATCCTTATAGTCTTTTATTAGAATTTTTCATTTTTTAATAGAATCTATTTCATAGTGGATCTAAACGGGCCCTAGATTAAAATAAGACAATGTGATATGTTTATTAAAATTTATTTAATATTATTAAAATTTATAATCATTAAAAAATGATAATGTTTTTAAAATGATAATTTATATGTGTTTTTAAAAGTTTTTATTTTGAACGGAAATATCTTCACCTTATCTCAAAAGCACCAATGGCACTATTTTTAATACACATCTAATACTTTTTTTTTTTTTTTTTTTTTGAAAATCACTACTTCTCAGGGTTTGATCCCGTGGTTAAACAAACATATTATTTTTTACTTAAAAAAACATATTATTTATTAGAAAAACCAAAATAAAGTAAATGAAACTTAATTTGTCCTTTATCTGAATTTAAATTGATAGATAAGGGTAGGATGGTAAATCCACTAGTGGGACAGGACAGCTAGTTACCGGGACCCATCACCCATCCCTTCCTCTAACAACCCAGGGTTCCAAATCTCTTTCATTAATTATCCCTTATTAATTAATAAAAAATCACAACTATTCATTTTTTATTTCATTTTATTTTTATTTTTTTAAAAAAAGGGGGGACGGGGAAGCCTGGTTTTCCCTAAACCACTGGCTTTCCACTCTTTAAAAAACCACGTTCAGCTTTCCCAAAACCCCTCACCCTCACACACATAAATACCCCCTCCTCCATCTCTTTTTCTCCACATATTTCTCCATTTCTCTCCTCTCTCTCTCTCTCTCTCTCACTCACAGTATAGAATTCTGAAGAAAAAAAAAAAAGTAGGTTCAAAAGAAGAAGAAAAGAAAAAGATGAGGATGAGCTGCAATGGATGCAGGGTCTTAAGGAAAGGCTGCAGCGAGAACTGCAGCATAAGACCATGTCTCCAATGGATCAAGAGCCCCGAATCCCAGGCCAACGCCACCGTCTTCCTCGCCAAGTTCTACGGCCGCGCCGGCCTCATGAACCTCATCAATGCCGGCCCCGACCACCTCCGCCCTGGTATATATATATATACCCCACTTTCAATTCTTTCTTTCTTCTTCCGATCCCTTTCAATTTCATATACTGATCGGGTTTCGAATTTGTGAATTTACAGCGATATTCCGGTCCCTCTTGTACGAGGCCTGCGGCCGCATCGTCAACCCCATCTACGGCTCCGTCGGCTTGCTATGGTCGGGGAGCTGGCAACTCTGCCAAGCCGCCGTGGAAGCCGTCCTCAAAGGCGCGCCGATCGTCCAGATCTCGTCCGAGTCCGCCGTCCAGCCCGTCCCCCCTCTCAAGGCCTACGACATCCGCCACGTGTCCAAGGAAGAGGCGGCGGCGGCGGCCCACGTCAGCCGCGGATCCGGCCCCACTGAGGACCTCCACAAGGTCGCCAAGTCCCGGAACCGCTTCAAACGGTCCGGCTCAGCCTCCAAGCCGAAGCATCCTGAGCAGCCGCCGCCGTCCAACATCGGCGGCTCGTCCGACCCGGAGGGGTCCCCGGTTTGCAACCTGAGGTGGTTCGAGCGCACCGCGAGCCACGAGTCGTCGGACAGCCACGGCGCGTCCGAGCCGAGCCGGGAGAACGATAGCGCCGCAGTCTCCGCGGAGACGGTCGAGGCCTCCCTCGTGAGCCGAGCCGAGAAGCAACGGCAGCAGCCGCGGCTGTCTCCGGACTCGTCGGGGGACGAGAGCGAGGTCGAGCTGGAGCTGACGCTCGGATTCGAGCCGGCTCACCATCACCATCAACACAACAGCTCCAGCTCCTCCAGCCCAGCTCAGTCACACGTGGCCACACCCGTGTCGATGGACACGGACACGTGTCGAACCCAGCTGGGCCTTGAAATACCGGCCTGTGTTTGAGCCCGGCCCAGTTGTTGGTTCTTAAAGCGGTATCAGTTTTGGCGTGACAGTGAAGCTTCACCTTTGTTGTTCTTCTTCTTTTTTATAAGTCCTCCTTTTTTGGTTTATTTAATCTTTAGTCCTCTTTGTAAAGACTGTATTTTATCATCAGTAGTGAAAACATTAGATCATATCAGTCTAATTGATAAAATCTCTTTGAAACCTTAATATCGCTGGGTACCTGTTTTTGAGGGAGAGATTACGGATTCCGAGGTAGAGGGAACACAATTTCCGAGGTGGGGACCCAACATGTCACACTAGTTGTGATGGGTATTATCTCAACTAAAAATTTGGAATCTTTGGACAGAGGTGCAGAAGAGAAATGCATGGAACTTGGACGAAAGTCTGTGCAAAGTCCAAATTAATGTCAGTGACGCAATGCACAGCACTTTCTACCTTTTTTTCAATTTTTCACATTTATAATTTTTTTTCCATGGCCCTCACTTCAATATAAAGATTACAGCTTTGTCAAATATCTGATTGGACGGACTGTTCGGTTGTATGATATGATAAGCTCACCGTGTCATGGGTGCTGTTTGGACTTTGGATGGATGTGGTGATGAGAAAATTGAAGGTTCTGTGATCATGTAAATATTTGTCTTGTCCAAGGAATATGTCACAGTAAAAACTTATCACATTAAAATGAATATGTCAATAATTTTATAATTCTAAAATTTTTTATTAAATTTTTTATTTAAATGATAATCACACGAAATATGTTTAATATATATATTTTGATATAAAAAGATATAGTGATTGGAAACATTGAACAATCAAATTGCTCGTGATTATCCAAGTATTAGAAATTTTTTCTTGATTTGATTTATATATATGGAGCTTTGATAAGGTAGGAGGTCTTCCTTGTATTAAGACAAAACATATATTTTTCATTAATTATATAAGTGATTAATACATATTTTATTTTATTTATTATATTATATAAAAAATGTATTTTAATAAAAATTAAAAAATATGAAAATTACTCGATCACATCCACTTTTTTAAATATATTTTGAAGATAAAAAATGTTACACGTCTTTGAAAATTCAAATCCTTCCTTGAAATAAAAGTGACTAGATTCACCTTGTAGTATCCATCAATTCTAAGATTTCAATTTCATATTGTCTTAAGTTTGCTTCGATTTTTTCAGTTTGACCTCCACAGTCGTTTGAGTTGTAATTTTGTGATATATATGATCAATGTCTCTGTTTGTTCTCTGTATATAAAGTTTCATGCCAATACTTTTTCTACTCATTTCATTGCCCTCATGGCATTTCTTCCCTTCTCTCTCTCCTTGTGGGTTTATTGTCTTGTTTTTATTTTTCTATCTCATTCTCTGTTTTGAAACTTTTTTTAAATAAAAATGTTCAAAATTTATTTAAAAAAATGTTTCTTGCTACACATACTCCATTATTTATATCCCATTGACAAGCCCCATGAGGTGTTATTCTTTCTTCATTTGTTAATTGTTTAACTTTTAAAAAACGTTAAAAATACAAAATATAATATTACCCTCATTTAAAACCCATATTTTCCTCCCTCATTATACCCTTCCCCACCTTTTTTGAAAAACATGTCGACCTATTCAATATATTTCGGAAAACTTAGTTTTTTCAAAAATAATTCAAAATAAAAAAGCAACCATTAATTTCATGCAAACCAAAACCAAAATTTAAATCTTCTATGTTTCCTAAAAAGAAATTGAAAAACGATATCATTCAAAAAATTGAAACTCATTTTTATTAAAAACACCGAAACAAATTGAGTTTTATTTCGTTTTGGTTGTCTGACCTAATTTTTGTTTGTGGCCTCTCATTCTACAAGAAGTAAACACCGTTATTTTATTTTTTATTTATTAAAATGTTGTTAATTTGATGATTATTCAATTCCAATCATTAAAAAAAGTATTTGCGATGGATGTAATTTTTTATTTTATGAATGATATATGTCACCGATAAATCCAGAATGTAACTGAAATTTGGTAAATGTAACTGAATCTCATGTATTCCCATTCAAATTACATAACTAAATGTAACAGAAATCCAAGTATAGAATTGAAGTAGTCATATATTCATTGTGGTCATATCAAAAGTTGGTTACATTTTTTAGAATTCAGTTATATTTTGGAAATGTAACTAACTTTTTATTATATAATGCATGTAAAAACAGTTATATTTTCACAATGTAATTAAGTTTTAAAATATAATACATAACTCTACAAAAATATAACTGACATTTTAAAATATTGCATAATAGGATCAAAATAGTTTAACAAGTAACTGACTTATAAATGCTTTACACATTTTGCTATTAATATGAACTCCACTCAATGGCGAAATGCTTAAATGAATGAAGATGATTTATTTCAAATCATTTAAAAAGAAATGAACATGTCAATAAAAAATAATTTAACATCAAACATCATTTTAAAAATAAAATGTATAAAAATTGGGTGATTAGACCTCAATTGCATAACCAAACAAATAAAAAGACACCTAAATCGATGGCCATTAAAACAATAATCAAAATCGTTAAAATCAAATAGGTGGTTGATGAATCTTAAAAAAAAAAAATTTCAATCTACAGGTAGGTGTTCATAGAGACAATAATAGTAATAAAAATAAATTATCGATTAATATGTATGTATATAACAGTTAAAGAGTAGATAACAAAAAAAATGGAATTATGAAACCACTAGTCACACGGTTTCAAATATGAAATATTAACAACCTCTTTGATTAAGGGGAGTAGTTGCCAAAAATGAAAAAGATGGTATATTAGGTATTTGCTCCATGTCACCTTATGTGGCTTACAACAAGACCTATAAAATGGGATATGTGAAACATTATTGGAAAAAAAAATTGATTGAGAGACGCATAATAAGTTTTTAAAAAAGTCATTTGGATGGATCTTATGTATTTTCTACGATTGCATATGCTTTATCTTCAATGATGGCTGTTGTTCACATATATCCTGGTTGTTTGGGTAATCAAATTAAAATTTATTAATTCTTCAACTCTACTTTACAACAGAAAATAAAGGTCGAACAAACACACCTCTTTGTCATTTTCCATGGTTTCTTCACTCCCATGAATTTGCTATATATTGTGAACCTTATATCCCCCTCTGTCTCTCTCTTAATCCACTTGGAACCCTTTTTTACCCCCTCAAATACATCTCCTCAACTTACAATATAAAATTGTCTAATATGTAGTTCCTATATGGAGCCAATGAGTACAAATATATAACATTCCTATATAGCATATGATATATCATTTCATTTGAATTACCTCCAAATCTATATTCGATCCATTACTTTGTCCATAGATATTGACCATCCAGCTTTCTCTGTCAAACATTAAACTTCTTTCAAATATTGATTCCTGAATTTAAAAAAAACATACTCATAAAAGTCAAAGTCAAAATCATCTTAAAAAACAGTTTTATTCCAAAAGCTATTTTTTAATCTGTGTTTTCAAACGAACCCTAAATGTATATTATTTTTCACTTCCACCGGATTCTTATTTATAACACTGATTGAGGGTCCTCATTCAATGGTCAATATCATCATCCAACAAAAAATATACAATGGGCTAGACTACTAAATTGTGTTATTCTAGTTAAAACCATGCAAACAACACTTAATAAAAACATAGTTATATACACCTCATATTCATCCTTTATAATCAACCCCACGACTACCACCCTCGGTTTCTTGTTTTCCCACCTTTGTTGGCAATACTTAAGGGGGATGATTAATATTAAAGCAACTTATAATGGTCACTGGTTTTATATATATAAATCACTTATGAGCCAGCCCAATCTTCTAGAACTTTCTAGAAGGGCAACACATTGACAACCAGCCACATCAGCACACCGGTGTGTGCCAAGCACATGGTCTCCACGCGCTGTGTGTCCACATGGCGCCGTCCCATTGGTCGTCTACAACCTCATGACGTGGACACTGATTTTTTTAAGATTTTGCGTGTGGCCGACACGGTTTTCCACCACTTTGGCTGCCACGTGGATTAGAAAAACTTCAACTTGTCATCAAATGTAGCCACTAGTGCAAGTTGAGTCCAAAAACCTAATATTAAAAAATCAAACTTACAACAGCTGTGTTCTGATTTTGATATTCATGGAATCTTTTATAATATCAAAATGTCTACAATGACGACTTCCATGGATCAAAGATCAGAGAAATTTTTTGCTAATGAGGATCTAACAAAGAAATATTGTTTGATTTATTAGAGTTTTAGGTGAAGACTAATAGAATATACTTGTAACTATTGCTTCCCATGTTTTCAAAAGATTATTTATTCAGATCGAACATGGGAGCAGGAAATCCAGGTCGTTGGGTAGTTCATCGGACGTACGGTGGCTCGTCGTACGTTGTTGCGCCGAGTCACCGCCCGTTGAACTTGCATCACCACAAAACCTAATTGAAATTTAGGGATTAATTAATGCAACTAACACAAGCAATATTTTTTAAAATCTTTTCCTTTAGGTTGCGTTTGAATGTGCAATTGAAACATTAAAAATCCTTAAAATCATGCATGTTAAGTTCAATTTTTGAAAACATTATTTTGCTAGTTTTTCAATTGTTTGAGTTTTTAGTTGAAAAAACAAAATAGTGATTTGAAAAGTTAAATGCTTAAAATGTGTTTAGATTAGCATTTTGAACTCTCTTATTTTTCAAACAAAACACAGATCCAACAGAGTTTAAGTAGATGATCTGGATTGCGGGTGGAAAGTTAATTGGGTGGTGTAAAACTAAAGTTGTTGATAATAGATTATTAACATAAAATGGATATCTTCACCAAAAAAACATAAAATTGACATGACTTTGAGTTGAAAGTGTATGAAAGATACCTTTCATTGGTTTGATTTGGTTTTTTCTATGATTTTGATTAAAGGTTGATAATGGTAGTGCAAATTCAGTGTCCCTGTGATTCTTTAGTCATCTTGTTTTTTATATTACATTATTGAAGTATTGAACCAATGAATGAGATTTTAGATTGTGCTTACATGTAAAGTTGGTATTTAGGATGGAGAAAGCAAAGTTGGATTTGCTTTTCTTGTTTTGGAGAGGGCCCTTAAAATAGTTCTAGCACTAATTAAATATTTAAATGCATTGTACCCATGAGTGATTATATATGTATATACTAATTATATAAATTTGGGGGCTTACAATGCATGATGATATCAATGACATCAAACTATGGGTGTACGAGCTCAAAAACATATAGGCTCCATTTTGTTTATGCATAAGCTTCCACCAATAAATAGGAATAACTATATTTTCTTTATATCTCTTTAAACATGTACGATTCTTTCTTCCATTTTACATACTTTACTCGAAAAATTATCTGCAGAGAAGTATTGCTTTTCAAGTTTTTAGGAAAACTGGTTGAGATAAAAATAGATATTAATATTCCTATTTTACTATACCCGAACCAAATGAAGGTATGATTGTAAGTCTATTTATCGCTTGCCTGTTGATGAAATCATTATGGAAGGTAATTTGACAATGTCAATTGATTATAAAGTATTACTTTGTTTAAAGAGATATAATATATAATATGTTGGATCAAGCAGGTGTTTTTTTTTTCTTTTTTCTTTTTTTATGTAAGAGAGTATATATATGCAATTCATTGTATTATACATGTTAATTTTTTTTACAAAATATCATTATATGATGAGTGATTTTACATGTAGTCATTACATGTTCAGTTTTATAATATAATATAATTTTTTTTGTAAATAGTTTCACACAATTAATATATTAAAATATATATTTTACTTTTATAAAAAAAATATTACTCAATATACATCATTGAAAAACTAAAGCACTTAAAAACTACATGGAGGGTTGTGCGCATGATTTTGCCCCTAACATTATTCTTTTTATAAAATATAAATTTTACAAGAATTAAAGTATGTGGACATCAAAACATATTATTTAAAAAAAATGAAATCATAAAAAATTTGGCTCCATTAATCAGAATTAATATGCTAGAAGATTCCTCGTTGTCTTTCCTAATTTCTTTTATATTTTTTAAAGATAATTTATTGCTGGCTATACAAATCTGTGGCTCCATTTTTAATGCCATCTAACAACAAGATTCCTACCAATGTCACATCACAACCAAAATATTAGTAACAACGTGAAAGGAACAACATAAGCCCAAGGGGCCAACCCCTGGTAAAAAGCTGCTCTAATATTGTATTTAATTAACTAGTGTTTTATTAGATGAAGTATAATATAATTTTAACATAAAATTTAGTAAAATATATATTATTTTTCTATAAAATATTTACATGTTTAGTTACCTAAAATATACATCTTCATTATAAGTTAAAATATTTGAAGATAATAATAATAAAAAACTACATTTACATTATTCATTTACAACATCAATATAAACACACCTATTTCATGGATGTTCCATACAAGTTTTCAATTTATATAATTTTTTGTTTGTTTGTAAGAGATGTGACCCCATAAATATGGAATCTGTTGATAATCATCTCATCAAATAAATTCAAAGCCATCTCTTTCTGTGGGTTCATTGCCCTGTTTTGGGATTGTCCACTATCAAATTTGCTTTCTGAATCCGGCTCGAAACTTCCAAAAAAATTGACCAAAGTTTTATTAGGTCGTCACATTCTCTGAATCAGACTTATTAATGTCTCTACTTGTCCAGTTGTAAAAAATAAAAATGCTACTACCTTCCAAAGGTTTTTGCTTTGGAGTGTTAAATTGATCACTCATTGTCATTGTGGGGGTCTTTGTTTTTTTTTTTTTTTTTTTGATGAAAATAAAAATGAGAGGAATATGTGGAGTCTAGATTAAGTTCATCGTTTAATATTTCGTTTATCCAATCAATATTGTTTCATCCAATGGACTATGAAGGCTCATCCAATCCAATCTTTCAACATCAATCGAAAGGATCAAATAATATTAATTAATTTTCTTTCTAAAAATTAAAAGGAAAAGGTATATAAATTGCATCAAATTTGTTCTTTAGATGCATATATTCGGTGAATTATATTCCTTCAACTAGCTGACAATTATATAGTTTAGTTAACTTGGTAAATTAAATTGATTATAATATTACATCATTTTATGATTTATCTAAATCAACTTGAATCCCCATGTCAGTCTACAACTTCATCAAAACAACCATTTTAAAAAAACTAAAGGGGTGTTACTAGGAATTTTATTTTTGACAAGTTGACGCTCCTTACTAGTCAAATCTTTTATTTCTTTTTATCATGAATGAAATGGTTGATTATTATTGTAAGCGAACAAGGTGGGGACCGCATACATATTTACATAAAAATTGTTATGTACTCAAAATAATATTTTTTGTAAGCACCTAAATATGCTAGGCAACTAGAATAAGGTAAATCAAACTTGACTGATAAAAAAATAATAATAATAACAATGTAAGATAAATAAATAAATTTAAAGTTTTGAACAAATGTACATGCAAATGGGAGGATTTTTAAAATTTTAAAGTTTCACTTCAGCTGTAAATTGAGCTAGCAAAACAACAAACATACATCCTCTATATAGCATACCATGCCAAAAAACTGGCTTGATTAGTTGATGGTATCACTAAATTTAATTTGTTTCATTACCCCCAAACTCCCCCACATGAAGAATGAATTCATTTGTTTTTGGTTATATCTTTATTTTGACTCAATTCAAAATATAGACAGCTTCTTCCATCATTTCTCCAAATTCAGCCCACAGTTTCAATTCCAATCTCTTCCCATCTTTGCTTTCAGAGGTCACAAATCCACTCTGTGGGTTACAGTAGCCCCCACTTTGAGGGAAAACTTGTGGTCTCTAACCCACTTAAAGATGTTTTGAGAATCCTTATCCGTGGCATGGTTGGTTCATGCATTGTATTCTTCCACTTGCAACTTGTTCTTAGAATTTTTTTTTAAAAAAATATCATTCATCTCCCTTAGAATCACAAATTAATTGTCTTTTAATATATAGATATCATGTTGATCAGTCATGAATAGTTCAAATTTTAGTAAAATAAATGATTATCTATGTATCATTTTCTCCCGAAAGACATCCTAGATTCCTGAAAGCTCATGTTGATATAGATTTCATGTTGATCAGTCATGAATAGTTCAAATTTTAGTAGAATAAAGGATCATCTATGTATCATTTTCTCCCCAAAGACCCCCTAGATTCCTGAAAGCTCATAAAACACTTCTCTTTATAGTCCCGAAGGCATTAATTGTTTTGAAAGTATAAATTTTTGAAACCTTTATAAAAAGGATAATTTAAGGACATTATCACATGCAACTCCACGTGTTCCCCCCCTCCACACACATATTTTTATTTTTATGTATTTCATGTAACGAAATATGTAATTTTATAAAATTTAAATATATATTTCAATAAATTATATGAATATCGTTACTCATGAAAAAAAAACACACTTAATTAATGAAACATATAACTCGGTAGAGATGTGAAACTGCACATGGGGTTACAAATAAAGATTATGTGTAAACTAAATATATAATTAATTATGAATTGTTACACTTTTATCCGAAATAAAAATAAAAATCATTAGCATACAAAGACTATAATTATGGCTGGATACAGAACCCTAAAACAAAAGTGCCATCTTGCCTCTAGCCACTCTAGGAAAATAAACTTTGCATGGAAAGAACTAAGAGAGGGCCATGCATACCTGTGCACTGTGGTCCTAAGAGATGTGATTCTTGTGTCACCTTGATATCAAACATGCCATGAAAACAGAGAATTCAAGCATTGTATTGTGCATTGTTGGACTTTGTAACAAACATCTCCCAACATGGCTCAAGTAGTCAAGTTGGGACTCCTACAACTTGGTTTCCTTGATTTGCCAAAAAGTATATAGATTGAGTGAACCCTCCCATTGATATTATTCCATATTATATAAACCATATAGGATGTGAGGAGCTCCATCTTCTCAGGTGTTTGATTTAACTTGTTTTGTAACTAGGTTAGATTGAGAACTTTTTATTGTGATTTTGTTCATCAACTGTAGCATCAAATCTTGGAGTATTCATTTAAAAAATATTCATTGTTTTATAATTAAAAAACATTACTACAACTATTTTCCTGTCATAGCTGCGGAATATAAAAATTGATTACATTAATGATCCTTTTTTTTGCCCAGGTCCGTACGCAAGCAATTAATCTATTTTTATTATCAGTTCAAATGCATTGTTTGAATGATGTGGATGTCTAAACAAGGTAATTACAAATTAAAGCATCTAGTGTACTATGTTTATTATTCTTCAAGATCTCAAGAATCCTAATACATAACATTTAATTTCTTTTTTGTGATGTTTACATCTAATTCCCATTATCTTATGCTTTTCGTGTGCATAGCACATGAAACCCTAATTTTATAATCAATGGGCAAACCCTCCCAATTGACAAGTGAATCAAATTGTCAATTATTATAATGGGAACAACTTGTCAAGTTGTTAAAAGAATCAGCTGTTCAAAACTTTTCCAGGGACATGGCAATATACAATGGAATCCGCTCATTTGAATTCAGTTCTGAGAGCATAGGTTTTAGTGGGGGCCAACATAATTAATGATGATGATGTATGAAAAAAAAAATGTATGGAGCCCAAATTCATTGTATGTTTGTGTGTGATATGAGAATCTTTTTAAATGTTGGGGAGGGAATACAAGTTGGGGGTCAGTTCACATGTCATCCTGCCTACTTCATGGAAGGGGCTGACTCATGAATAGGTAAAGCAGAATTTGGTGGATTAGTGTTTCATGATGTGGTCAAAGTTTTCATTTTCCAACAAGGATCTTGCAATGCGTAATATTATCCTAAAATAAAGTGTATTATTTTACATTTTGGGCCTCCTCATCTTAAAGAAATGCAAGTGATAACCGCATGTAATTTGCATGTGTGATTTTTTTGTCAAAAATAGCATGTAATTTGCATGTGTATGGTTTTTTTTTTTTGTCAAAAATAGTATAGCTCATTTATTGATTTATATAATTTTTAAAAAAAATATGTAGTAAATGAAATGTATATACTCATTTATAAAAAATGTAAAAATATTCTAACAATACCCATGATTATATGTAACAACACCCACTCAAACATTCTTGTGCATGTTTTATATTTTATTTTTTTGACGACGAGGAAATTCAATATTAGTAAGAAAAAAAAAGAAGATTGTGCTTACCTATAAATTCTGTTTAATACATTCAAATTCAATTTATGGAGGACAAACCCACAGTCTTTAGCCAAAGAGAAAACTCCAGATTGGTGTGGGTTTCTTGTGCACATTATCAATTCATCACTGGCATCTATTTAGGAAAATAATTGCAGTGCACATTATTAATTTGTCGTGGGCATCTATTTAGGATAAACATTTACACTGTTGAAAGGTTTATACACATGCGATGGGTGCATTGCTCAAGAGAAATAGTACTTTCTTGGATGGTGACAACTGACAAGAACACGTAGATGAGCATGGCGAACGGAGGTTGGTCAAGCCACAAATGACGGTGATAGCATGACACGTTCCGACGCTCAAGTCAGATTCTCTCTTAGGGTGCGTTTGGTTGCGCGATTGCAAAACTGATTCTGCAGGAATCTGCGATTGCAAAACTGATTCTGCAGGAAGCTCACTTTCTCAGCTTTTTGAAATCGCAGCTTTTGGGCACTATTTGCCTGCAATCGCTGGGTTTAAAACTGCGATTACAAAACTGTTTGGTTGCACGATTGCAAACGCAGCTTCCTGCAATCGCAATCGCAGCGCAATCGCGCAACCAAACGCACCCTTACACTTTGTGATCAACGTGAAAAGAACATGTGATCATATCAACAATGTCACTCCAATGTTAAAGTAATATCCTCATGAAACTGTAGAGTGGTATTCCCAGAAATAAGATTAGCATATCTAATACAGATTCCCCTCAAATAATTCAGCAATATTAACCACTCGAACCTATTCTAAAAGCACATTCTGCTGAAGTAGGGGACGGCCAACACGAATATCATGTCACATAATACAAACCTATTCAAGGTTTGAGTTAGTGCATGTACCTCGTGAAAAACAAGTATGAAATGTAGTGCAAGTCATTATAAGGGATCTTTAGAGCCCATCTAACTACCTACCAACTTAATCTCTTCTTCCTTTTATCTTGTACATAGGCACATGGGAGGACATTTGTTTTGTCATCATTGATAAAATTGGATATAGGATATAACTAGTGTTGCGTGAGTCTTTATCAGTCCCCAACGAAGATTTGACAAGTGCTCGTTATGGTATGATGGAAAAAAGAATGTTATAAAAAAAGCTAGACACTGATCAAACGGTTGATAAGAGACTAGGGATTAATCAGTTAAATAGGGATTATTCAATAACTTTTTAGAATAATAAATATAATACATATACATATAAATATTGTAATATATAATGATTGTAGACTACAAAATAACATCAAAATAAATTTAATAATACAAGCATAATAGAAATAGCATAACAAATTAATTAATATACATATAACATATAAGATAACTTAATAGCTTATTAGTTAACTATGGATTAATCGGGGCTAAAAGGAATTTTTAGAACATTGGAAAAAAGTAATCAATTTCTATTCAACAGTTTGGGAGGTCGGCACACAATACAAATCCATCAAGAAACATCTGAAACTCGTGAAAAAGGAAGAAAGGAGCGGCACAAAAGGATTACAACTAAACAAGTTTTTGGGCATCCCCACACATGATGGTGCTGTTACACCCAATCCTCAATTAGGATATATTTATCCTAATCTCATATGTTAGGATAGTATATGCTAGATTAGCAAAAAATATACAAAAAGATGCTTCATATTTTTTTGCAAAGATATGTACTTCATTGACTTACAAAAAAAATCAACGTACAATACATTCTATTGCTGAACTACAAGCTGTTCTCAGTACAAGTTGCAGCCCAATAGGTTTCTGATCCTATAATAACATTTTCCCTTGATCCCAACAAGAGTTAAAGATTATCAATATCCATGCCCACTAATCATAAGTTTGATTTCTAATACCCAACAATGGTATTTTCTTTCCGAACTCTGCCACAGAATCTCTTTATGAACACAAGTTTAGGACTTCTTGAATGTTTGTTTTCCACCTTCTCACCATACCAACCATTTTATTACACCGAGAAACCTTATCTTGAAAGAAAAAGAGCATATTTAAATTTTATTGTCACAGACAATGTAAACAATTCAACAACATAATAATAATATAATCCAAAGGGCATATGTTCAATAACTCAGCTCCCAACAAAGGCATAGGCTCTCGACCTGGTCCTCCATTCCATCTCTGCGCCAGGTGCTTCTTCAGAACTGGAAAATTTCACATATACATCGTGAAGGGAATTCCCCTGCAGACATCTTAACCTCTTCAATCGGTGAGGGGTGTTACCACTCTCTCTCCCTCCCAACTATGGCATGAATTGCGGACAGCTCTTGAGCTGGACAAGGCGGGTACTCAGTATACTCGGTGTAGGAGTTTATTATTCCACTCTTGTCTTTTATCAAAAATGTAACTTGATCCAAAGGGATGAAGGATTAGTGGATCTCCACCACTCCTCTGGATACAAGGTTCCAATAATGTAATCTTTGTAAATTTTAACTTTTCATAGCAATACAATTTTGATTACCAAAAAAAAAAAAAACTCAGCTCCCAGATTCCCACAGCACGCTTGCTGTTTGGATCATTGCTAACAAAGACCAGCAAAGATATCATTGCATACAATTGAAAAAATGGAATGTGTGTCTTCAATAATGTTTCTCTAGTTACTGAGTACAAGAGTATACATAATGTGAATGTTCAGAAGCGGCATCAAATACTGCTCATACAATTGAATGCATACAGGATCAATAGCCATTTAAATACAATGTTCTTTGAAATTCACATTATAACTCTAAGTCCCCGTTTGGATAGCGGAATTGATTTATTCTAGATAGATAACTATGTTAGTATAGATAACAAATCTACAGGAATAAGAGATTTTTTGTTTGAAAAACGTAAGAATAAAAGTTAAGTTGTTTGGTTGATAAAGAATAAAATATAAATAAAGTGTAAAAAAATTGATTTGACATGTAAGCTATTTGATGTATAAGAGGTATTGATACTTGATAGGTGATTTGATGTGATAAGATGTAAAAAATTGATTTGACATGTGGGCCTATGGGAATAGATAAAGTGAGTATAGCTTATCCTAGGGGTTGCTTAGAATTGTTATACTCTCTTAACCCGATTAAACTGGCATAGTAATTCCATCCTATACTCTTTAAACAAACACCAATTTCTCCTATTTATTCTTATCCCACCTTATTCCACCCTTAAACCACTCTTATTCCGCTACACAAACAGGGCATAAAGGAATTACTACCAGTCCAAAATGTCATGTTCATAGTTGATGATGGTCTGAACTGCATGGTGTCAGCGCCCACATAAATGTCTGATCCATAAGGGTTTCCCCAGAGTGAGCGAGTTTTTCTTTAACCTTTTCAGTTGAACAGCAACCAGAGTTGAAGTGTACTTGGACATATCCAGAACACACAATAAAATTCTCTTAAGCATCAATACAACAACATTGGTCTTTTTCTTATAAGTAATTTGTGTTCGGCTTTAGGTTCTTGCTCAGGTGTACTCGCTTGCGAGTTTCACACTGATCTTTCTTGCAAGAACTGTAACCCTGTTGGTGATTCTTAAATATTATGAAAGATCATTTCTACACAGCTAAATAAATTTTGTTCCATCTGACAATTCCTCCACCTTACAGTTTGTTGCGTGCCTTGGACCTATACATCTCAATCAGCCTTCCATTGTTCACACCCAATTTTTCCAATCCTTTCCATGTCCATCAAAATATATCAATTTTCCATGAATGTGCACATTCCACCGCCGTTCAACCAACTAAGCATCTCGTCTCAGCATCAATTTCTCATCACATGCTATTCATTCCTTTAAAGGGAAGATTTAATCCCATGATTAAAACAACAACAGTAGTTTAAGGGATGAAGTACCTCACATAAAAGTGATTTTGCAAAGACTAAACCCTAGGTTAGGGTTTATCCCCAAAATTCAGATTAGGGTTAAGTAACCAAACCCAAAAACAAAAAAAAAATCATACACATCAAGATGTCCTGCTCTGATACCACCGTTAGATTTTAACTTCTTGTTTGAATGCACAAACAATGCACGGGACCTCAAGAAAATTCATATCTTCATGTGCATGAAATGGAAAAAATAAGTTGCATAAAGATATACGTCCTTATTCTTGAAAGGCTTCTTTGTTCTCCTCTATTTGAGTTTTTAATGATTGACCTCTTCTTTTCAATTCACCTAGAGAAGAACATGAAGAGAAGAACCTAAGACAAACTTCACTTCCTTCTTTGCTCTTCGATGAGACCGAGAATGTGAGAGAGAGAGTTATTTCCTTTCATTTCATTCTCACCCATTTAAATAAGTGTAGATGTGGTGGACCTTTTGTAGGTACATCAAATTAAGGGCATCATTTAGTCTTCTCATCAAAGAGATTTACATTGACCATTACACAACAAAACTAATAACCTCCCATTAACCAAACTCATAAGCAAATGGGGCAACCTTAATTCACTACTTAATCTCAAATCCCCTTTTGTTAAGCTACGCAATATGATTTTGTAAAAAACAAAATTCATTCGAAAAAAATCAAAACATTGATTTATTAAACCACAAATACTAATAATCTTCCACTTCGCTTATAAATCAATGGATTTTAATGTTTAAACAAAAGTTTCAATTTTTTTTTCAAAAGGACGGGTGGTCACCCTTTTATTTAAAACAAATAAACTGATTGAGAACAATTAACTAAATCTAGCTCACTAACTACGAGTTACAGTCGAATGGAGTCCTTTATTGGAAGTCGGACCACTGAAATCCACAAATCCATTTCTACCCAACAAAGGCGCACTCATGTATCGAGTAATGATTGATTCTGCATCAAAGTATATAGGAAACTCACAAAAAATTAGTGTTATGACTCATTAAGTCAAATGTTATAGTCTAAATCTGTACCAATAGAAGCAACACTTTCAGGTGCAGCGAATATGAAAATCCATTAATTTATAAGTCAAGTGAGAGATTGTTAGTATTTGTAGCTTAATAAATCAATGCTTCAGGATGGTTTCATAGCAGCGCAAAAATGCATTATGGCAGTTCATAAGGACCAGAGGAAAGGCATTGTCATAAAACTAGACTTCACAAGAGCCTATGAAATGTTCGTTGGGATTTCCTCTTCCACTTGTTGAGCTATCATGGATTCGAACCTAATTGGATCCAAATGGTCAAGGCTTGTGTCTCGACTACTAAGGCGTCGGTCCTAGTGAATGGTTCCCCGCGTGGGTTCTTCCACTTTCATAAAGGGCTTCGACAAGGTGACCCAATTTCCCCATACTCTTCGTTATTGTTGCTAACGCTTTTAGTCGAATGTTGCGAATGGCGGAAGCCGAAGGGTGGGTGGTCGACCTTCAAAGTGTGGTGGGGGGATCTCGTTTATCTTTGGTGCAATATGGGGATGATGCCTTGATCATTTGTAAAGTTTCCGAAGCATCTATCCGTGGTATCAAATTTGTTTGTCGTTGTTTTGAGCTTGTTTCGGGGCTCGAGATCTATCACAAGAGCTCTATGTAAAAGATCAATGTAGAGGCTGACGAATTGGGGTGGCTTGCGAGTATCATGGCTTTGCATCACTTGGGCCTCCCTCTTCACTTGGGAAGATTGCTAAAGGTTGAATGGACCCCTCTCATTTCACGTTTTGAGAGGAGGTTGGACAGTTGGAAAGGACGGTTCTTGAGTTGAGAGGACGGCTCACTCTCATACAGTCCGTCCTCTCTAACCTGCCCATTTATTTCTTATCCATCTTCCAAGCCCCCAAGGGGATTATCCAACATCTGGAAGGGGTCCGCAAGAGGTTCTTGTGGAGTGGGGTCAAAGAGGCTCGGAGGAGAGTCCATCTTGTGAAGTGGGACACAGTATGCCAAGGCAAAAACGAGGGGGGCACGGACATTTTAAACCTCAACAATATGAATCGAGCTCTTCTTGATGAGTGGTTGTGGAGATGGCTGGTGTTCCCTCACTTCCCGTGGTGCAGGATTATCAAAGAGCGGTATCGTTGTGGGACTCCTGGTTCTACCAGATTCCCTCGCATCTTGGGCAATGTTTCCAAAATCTGGAAGAGTATCTTGTCTAGGCTTGAAGACTTCTCTTCGGCAGTGAGGTGGGAGCTGGGAGCGGGTGACATGATAAGCTTCTGGAATGATACCCGGCTTGGTGATTCTCCCCTACAAGAACAGTTCCCTCATATCTTTCAGATTGCAGTTTCTCCTGCGGGTCGAATTAGCCAGTTTTGGTCGGCTAGAGGGGACATTGGTTACTGGGAGGTTCGGGTCCACCGAAATCTCAATGATGATGAGATTGATGAGTACCTGAGGATCTTAAAGTTCCTTTAGGGGGTGATGCCTATTCAATCGAGTTTGAACAGAGCTATTTGGGCGCCCAAACCGGTGGATGGTTTCTCGGTGAGGGGTTGCTATGCTTGGGTTCGTCGAGCTTGCCCGAGGGGTTTGGGTGAGTCTTATGCACAATGAGGTTTGGGGCACCAAATCACCTCTCAAAGTCATGGCATTTATTTGACTCTTGTATCAGCAGAAGCTCCTCACCAGGAGTTACATCGCTCAGTGGGCTCCGAGTCTGGACGTGTCTTGTGGCTTGTGTGGGTCGGAGGAGGAATCGATGATGCATTTATTCATTCTTTGCCCTTTGGTCCGAGTGGTTTGGCGGTGGATGAGTCCAACGTCCAGATTAAACAATGTCTTCTCCTCGTTGGAGGAGCTTTGGGGGGCAGGTAGGAGGCTTCGTGGAGCAGGGGATTGCAGCGCGAGGGCCAAAGTCTCGCAGTTATATATCCCGGCTGTGGTTTGGTCCATTTGGCTTAAGAGGAACAACTCGGTGTTCAGAGGTGGTTCCCCCTATACTGAGAATATTTGGGAGTCGACGGTCCAGTTCGTGTTGGGGAAGAGCCTGTGCAGGGCGAGCTCTTTAAGCTTTTCGGCAGGTTCCTTTGTATTTCATTAGAGGGGTGTGTTTTGAGGGGCATCAGTGTTAGAGATTTCCTCTATATCTTGATGTAGCAGCATGCTTTGGCATGTAGGGTTTCTTTTGTTTATCCTTTCCCTGTTTTGGGTTTTCATTCTCCTATTAATAATACAGGTGTGAAAACCTACCATTCCATCAAAAAATAAATTAATCAATCAATGTTTTGGCATTTTCAAATGAATTTATTTTTTAGAGAATTACATTTAACTCTTGTGTGGTTGTACAAATGGGGATTTGGTTTAAGCAATGAATAAAAGTTACCCCATTCGTTTATGAGTATGGTTAGTGAAAGGTTATTAGTTTTTATTGTGTATGTGTGTATCAAGGGCATTATGGTCAATGTAAGTGTCATTGATGAGAAGACTAAATTCAAGCCCTGGATTTGGTGAACCTACAAAACGTCCACCTCTACACTTCTTTAAATTGGTGAGAATGAAATGAAAAGAAAAATAACTCTCTCTCTCACACTCTCGGTCTCATCGACGAGCAAAGAAGGAAGTCAAGGTGCTTTAGGTTCTTCTCTTGAGGCTCTTCTTAGGTGAACTAAAAAGATGAGGTTCAGCTATTAAATACTCAAATGGAGAACGGGGAAGCTTTTCAAGAACAAGGAGGTATGTTTTTATACAACTTATTTTTTCCATTTCATACATACGAAGATGTGAATTTTTTGAGGTCTTGTGCATTGTGTTGCATTCAAACATGAAGTTTATATATCTAAATCGCTTCCCATGTAAATTGTAGGCATTCTCTCTCTGGCATTGCTTGACCAATAAGATCAATTAGGAAAGGGAGACAAAAAAATCACATCCTGTACATCCAAAGGACTTATTTACTAGTTCCTTGCCGCTCAAGTCAAAATGCTCAGCTTTCTTGCTGTATGAGGTATGTCAAACCAAAGACAACCATGCTTGGTTCAGCAACCCTAAGGCACTCTGTGTGTGCAGTGCAAAATTTTCCAAAAAATGTGTCAAAATTTATCCAATTATAGATGCACTGCGCATGAGATGTTTCCTGGACAGTGATTCAGATTCCTTAATAGTGCATTTGGATACAGGGAATTGGGTGGAATTGATTGCAATTCCTATTAATTCCCAATTCCTTTGTTAGGACTCGAATTTACAATTGGCAATGGGATGGTAATTGGAAATCTATATCACACCAAATCAAAACTTTTCAATTCCCACCAATATAGGTGGGTGTTTCAGTTCCAACCAATTCTTAAATCTGAAAATCTAACTAATTCCAATTATATCACACCAAATTAAAACTTTTCAACTCCCACCAATATAGGTGGGTGTTTCAGTTCCAACCAATTCTTAAATCTGAAAATCTAGCTAATTCCAATTTTGTTTAAAATCATGGAATTAAAATTCCAAGTCTGTCCAATTCTTAAATCCAAGTTCACACTTAACGAGGTCAAAGGAGAGGAGGAAATAAGACACCTCCTGGGAAAACCTGTGAAGAACTCAAGACATCCGCCTCAAATGCCATCCAAATGCACCGTAACTAATATTGAAAACAATAGAACAAAACATGGTGCCACACAAAAGAGGCAGGGATTCAGGTTGATATGGCAGAAGCTGAGGCATACACCAGTACGCAAGCATCACTGGTGGCTGCAACACTGCAAAGCAGTACTGCCTCCTTATGATATCCATTCACAAAGTTCGGGAGACCTCTTGGTGAATCAACAAAGACGTAATTCCTCAGTCTCATCCAATTCAAATCTAGTGTTACCGATCACCAACAGAAGCTTTTGGACATTAGAGCTGGATAATAAAGACGGCCTGACCTTCATTACTTGATCAATTCAGATTGACAACTACAACATTATAGTGAACCGAACTTTAGAAAAGTCGGCTAGCACCTCCCTCTCCATAAAGGAGGTCAAGGGATCAAGCCTTGGGAGCTTAAAAAAAACATTCATTGTTTTATTCTGGCTGCTCCTTTCCTAATGAGTTATGAGTGATATTGAGTTTGAGGAGATAGAAACCTCCTCTAAGCTCAAAACTACCACGTCCAAAGTGCATACTCTGTTTACACTATCATTTCTAAATTTCTTTAAAGATTATTGCAGACCCTATATTGAATGTTACTCTTCCCTCCTTGTCTAGAATCTTCCAAACTAGGAGTACTAACATTTACATAGAAATACCAAATTTCTGGCATTTCTTAGGAAATCAACAGATATTTGAAGCCCAACATCCTGGTATCCTTCTATTGAAGAATCAACAGTTTGTTGGAGCCTGCAGATCTCGCATCCCTGAAGGTTGATCGAGTCAGCAGAAGAGCGTGACCCCTCATACTGCATCAAAAGGGTTCCCCAGGTTGCATCAACTTAAATTGTGTAATTGAGGGATTAGGTTTCATTACTGCTTCAAGCCTTTCATGTTCCCCTATCATCCTCCCAGTCATCGATCATAACTACCTCACTTCCTCAGTGCCATTGTTATCAACATTCTATGCCACTTGGATATGTGTACAGAGATCAAATACAAGAAGGATCCAGTACAACGAACTCTAAATCTAAAAATGTATGGAAGTGGATAGGGCCAGGGTTGTAAGTTCTATAACCATCAAATGCACATCACGTACATTCTCAACAAAAGTAGGAGATCATGCACTGACACAGTAATACATATTTAAGGATTTTTTAAAATATTTAGCACGGGCCTTTTAATTTTAATATGTGAATGAAGTAAATTTTAAAGTTTAAGTGTTGCAACCAAGAGATCATGGGTTCGAGTCTCAACATACCAATAGAAAAATAGGTTAAAGTGAGTGCTATACACATCAAGGAATAAAGTGAATGAAAAATAAAATGTAATATGGCATGGAAGTTTGTCAAAAAAAAATGACATGGATTTTTCATTTTTATCAAGAAATAAATCCCTATATCTCAATCTTATAGAGGAAAACCCAAGTTATATAATCTTTTTCCCTTATTCTCAAACTCCAATCTTATCCCAATATCCCACTAATAAAAAAATATCATATGTATAATTTTGAAAATAAATAAATAAAATAGTGACACCTCAAACAGAATTTGATAGTAATGAAGCAAGAATTTGAACCTTCATAACTTACTTGGCTAGCTATGCTTCGTTTGGTCTATGAAAACTGTTAATTAAGTGGGAATTTTTATGCCACTCAGGTATACTAACATATTGTACATGATTACATAGTTGAAAAAAGTACTCTATCAGTAATTTAAAGGATGAAATTCACTAGTCTCTTCTTAAATAAATAATGTTATAAATAATACAACTCATGTACTTGTTATCAAACACAGAGGGAATAACGACTCCGTGCAGAGAGAGAAGAAAAGACAGAGAAAAGTGTAATTTCAGTAAATCTGACTTGCATCCCATTTAAAACTTCAAACACTGTTTGGAGTAGATACATTCTGAACTTCAACATGAGATTCAATCATTAAATTGAACTCCAACTTACTCAGGATTTTTTTTTTTTGTAAGATTAGAACATAACCTTGGAACTAGGATAAACAAATACAGAGGGTTGCAACGGAAAAGTCTCTCTTATTCCTTCAACAGGTTGGGCAACATTGAGGGCTCGTCAACCCCAGAAGTATGGACATACAAACCAGGCCCACATAGCTCCTATTCCAGCAGAAAAAACCTCCCCACATGCCAGAGACCATCAAATACATTGAATGCTGTTACACTCCCGTCGTTTTTACAATATCAAACACAGTCTCATATACCTCATTAGTCTCTTTAACTCACTGTAATGAGATATAACTCACTGTAATGAGATATATACATTTATGAAAAAATTTCAAAATTTCCATAAATGATACCATTCATTGGAATATATACTTTTTTATACCTCATTGAATGTGGTATATGATTTTAAAAAAAATAAAAAAATGAGCGGAGTACGTTTTGAACTGTAAAATTGCCTGAGTGTAACATTTTCCAAATACTTTTCATGGGGGTCAGCAACCTCTATAAACATCCTCAACCTTTTGTAACCCAATTTTTCACAACCTAGACAATGTAGATAGCACCTACACTTCCACTAAACCAACTCCAATGTTGTTGGCACCTACTCCCGCTTTCCCTAGAAAAAAAAAATCAAAATGTCAAATGGAGAACCAAAATCCAATCCAGCAATTCCTTGATCACCCCTTTCAATCCCCAAATTCTAGCCAATCCTGTACTTCCCAACAGCATGGATCAAAAAACAAACTTCCCACAACATCAGGATAGGATGTTTCAAACACCAAAGTCTTTCTACATGAATCCAATTAACCCAAATCATCAACATCTGATAAAACCAGATAAATTTCAAAACAGACCTAATCGACATTAAGAACTCACCTCGTCACAATCGGCGAAAAACGTTTCGATCGAAGCGGTTCCGTGGAATCCGTCTTGAGACCTAAAAAAAAATCAATCAAACAATCATAGGATAGAAATTGATAGATCAAGAAACACTGACGGATTAGGGAGGAGAAACCTGAAAGTTATCGAGCGTGTGTTATGTGGAGGAGTTTTTTTAGAGGACGGAAATGCCCTTACCTTCTAACTCATCTACAGTGCGAGTTTTATCTATGCTTTGATTTTCAGTCTCTGAATCTAGATTTCTTTGGTGGGAAATTTTTAGATAGGTTATAGGTGTATTGTAATAGGTCTATAATTTATCGCTGGGTGGAGAACTACTGGGGAATAAAGGTGAATACTAAGCCCCGTTTAGAATGGAGATAAATTTTATTCTATGGTATAGTTTTATTCAAGCATAAATGAGTATAAATAAAGATAAATTGATTTTGTGTTTGATTGTGTTATGAATTATTTCGTTGGTAAACATAAGAATAAATGTTTTGTTGTTTGAGTAAAATGTGAATAAAGTATGGATAAGAATATATAAAAGGTAAAAAAATAATGATAGTTGATTTGACAGGTAATTTATGAGAAGTGATGACAGTTGATTTGACAGTGAGCCCACATATTCTTTAGGTGGAATAACCTTAAATAACTTTAATTCGAGGGGTTGATTGAATCCATATACCTCTTTATCTAAGTTTATTCTGGCATACTTTATCCGGGGTAAACAAACGGGTGAAATGTTTTATCCGGAGTTATCCGGGTTTATCCGGGGTCTTATACCCGATCCAAACATGGGCTAAATAATAGTCTTTATTCATTTTTTATTTTCTTCGAATAAACCATGACAGCTATGTTTGGATAAGTTAGAATAAGGTTTAATGACTATTCTAAAGAAAAGCTGGGATTGCTTATGAGGGCTTATAATACTAATAGATAAAAATATATTTTATTGTCATTTTTAAAAATTCATTTCACCTAAAAGTTTCACACACGCGTTTCAAAAACTGTCACATATATTAAATCAATTACACATCTCTCATACTTATTCAAAGGTATAATTGGCATGTAAAAAATCATAAATACTTTTTCATCCCTCATCCACCACTTATGGTCTTTTTTCTGTCCCCAAATCTAGTTCCCACATGTTTTGAATTTTTTAAAAACTGTATATTTCATCTAATGAGACATTTGTTTTTACACAAAAAAAGGCAATATATATTCCAAAGAATTTCATGGTTTCATTTATAAAAAATATGAAATTTTTTTAATGAGGCATATAGCTCGTTTTTATGAGGCGAAAAAAAAAAAGATTTTGTGTAACATATTGGTTGAACTTTGCATAAATGAATTGCTCTTACTAAAATTTAAAGGAAATGAAAATGAATAATGTAAAAGACCAAATCTGTCACATTTTAAGATCCATTTAGAAAGTCATACTGCCCCGGCCCATTACGCTCTACTACAAACAGGCCTTCATCCCAGGTTGTACCAATGAACGACCTGGTCAGACACTCGCACATGTACAACACAAGTGCTAGCGAAATTATAGAAAAGCCTACGGAATATTTCCTGACACAGTGGATGTAACCAACTGTCAGAAATCAGTTGTGATGAGCTGATCACAAGATCACATGTGTCAACTGATCCAAGAGCCACGTGAAAATTTTTATCCCATGATATACTCACACCTCATAAGCACAAAAGACACACCACCTCGTCTATAAATAGATGGGTATCCTCTTCACCACCAGAGACTGATTTTTTTTCTGCCCCAAAAAAGGACCCTACACTCAAACTTAAAATCTCATTTTAATGGAGATTTGACTTGATTGTCAGAGGTTTTTGGAACGGCAGCACTTCCTATGTGAAATCCTATCAAAAGAGGAACTACTTGTGGCTTAATCATTTAATAAGGGTATGTAGGTAGCCTGAGTTACATCAGGTTTAATCCAGACAAAAATCTCATCAATCGATTTACCGCGACCCTTCATCATCGTCTTTTCACGGATCTATCCAAACTATCCTCGAGTCCGACTTATTCGAAGAGGAACACATTTTTACCTCCCACAAACCATATTAGTTGGTTGGACTTTGCACAAATGGACTCGTATGATTTGGCTGGTCTAGAGCCTATAAGGATGGTTCCTTTATGTCATAAGCCTCCTCTTTACATGTTGGCATTCCCGATGGAGCAAATGGTCCCACGAAAAACTACACTCACCAATCACAAACGTTCATCAATGCACTCAGGCCGTTATGCAGCTCCATACACAATTATAACTACACTCACTAATCACAAATAAGCGTTGATACATCCAGGCTATTTTGCAGCCCCATACACAATGATAATTTAATATATATTGTGCTATCATAGTATATGGTAGAAAATTTATTTTTAATCATTTTAACATGAAAAAAATATATTAATATATCTCAGTATATAATTCATTTCATATAACATTATGTATTTCAATAGAAGAGTATATGATTTTATATAAAAAAAAATTCTAGTATAAACTACAATTAGTGTTGCATCGGGAGTTGGACATATCATTTTCTTTCACAAATGCATGGTTTAGGCCCCTACCATTGTGAAGCGGTATCATGGATCGAAGTACGTCACAAGTGCACGCCAAGTTATATTCTATGTTACTGTTTCCTAGCCTCTCATTGGTCACCTAAATATGTTCTGATTTTTTACTAGCAGTAAAAAGAAATAAAATTTATAATCAAAGCCAAAATATATCCATCCAATGAATGCCACACTTTTGAAAGAGTAAAATCTTTATGATCATCCTAGTACTTTGAGTTCTAATAAGGTTGTGAGTGATTGTATACAAATTTATATTAACCAAAACACTGCAATTCCTTCTCACCACAAAAAATTAAAAAAACCACTCATCAAACTTAAAAATATGCTTAACGTAGCAGTGCTTGTGCTTGAGTGTTGTTGGAGAAAAGAATACCATTCCACAATATCAAATGTCATGCAGAAAACCATGACCTAATTCAGCATATAATCTTTCTTGTACTACTAATAAAGCATGATCAAATGCACGTCACAGTTTCAAAGTGGCCCTACCAAAAACTCCAACCTAAAATCCTGCAACGGATATATATGGCTCACCTAAATATATATAAACTCTTGAAAGTTTTTTATTTTCTGTACATTTCACATAGTTAAAGAGACTTGCATGAGCACTCTCTCCTGCTTTTCTTTTCTTTTTAATTTTTCTTTCTTCCCTACAAATGAACAAAGCTCCTCTTGCCCTTCTGGAAGTCTTCATCCATGGAAACCACACAGCATCAACACTTCTTCAAGGAGAGGGACTGATGTTCTACATCCATGCCTCCACTTTCTTCCTCCTCTTATACATCTCTTCCATCCTCCTCATCAACCTCCTCAGGTCCCTCTATATCAGATCATCACCACCAACTCTTTTAAACGACGACATCGATGTTCTCATCGAAGATCATATCGAGGAGGTCGATTACGAGCTATTCAAAGACAAACAAGAGGAAGATCTACTCGTCGAAGATGTAGTCCTTGGTGAAGAAGCTCTTCTTTTCTCGTCGAACTGCGATCCCTTGCTTGCACATGAAGGCAAAGAAGATTCCAGCAATGTATCGGAATACGCCTCCCCGGAGAGCTCTCCAATGGAAGTTGATGTCCCCGAAACGATGCTCGAAAGTTCATCTGTCGCAAAACACATCGATTTCAAAGGTACCATTTCTTGATTTGTTTGGTGCAGATTGATGTTTTGGTTGATTCCATGAACTCTCTATACCTTGCTTGCACAACAAACAGAACAACCGCTCGATCGCAGTCCAACCATCTCTCGCCCCAACATCTCGCATGTCATCGACAAAGAATCGGAGGAGATCATATTCTCCAAAGATGACAAGAGCTTCTTCATCATCAACCCATCACAGAAGGAGAACAAGAAGTCACTCGAGTGTCAGGAAGTCATCGAACAAGACGAAACCTTCACTGACTCCTTCACGGTGGGCTCGACATCAAAGAGTTCTTGCGAGTGGAGGAGCTCCATCCGGGACTCGGAGACTGAAGACCCCTTCTCCTCGTCCCGGAGGAGCTCCTCGCTATGGGAGACCTACACAATGTTCCGTAAGTATGACGAAGAGATGATGTTCTTCGATCGTGTCAGCGCCCAAAAACTCAGCGAAACAGGTTCGACAAATTCCCCTTATATCACTAGTATGTATTCCTTTCTCCTCTGTAATCCATTACAACCTGCAAAACCATTCTTTTAGAGTCTTTTCGGTCGATACAATACAAACCAAGATCGATGTCAGAGAGGATAGTTTACAAGCTATCCTCGAAGAACAAGAGAATAAGAGAGCAAATTCGGACTCCATATCAGGAACTGGAGGCGGCGTATGTCGCCCAGGTGTGCTTGACATGGGAGGCTCTGAATTGGAATTACAAGAACTTCCAGAAAACCAGAGTCGCCACCATTCATGGATCAGAGGATGATTTTGGATGTCCTGCACAGATAGCTCAGCAGTTCCAGCAATTTCAGGTCCTCCTACAACGCTTCATCGAGAACGAGCCTTATGAGCGCGGTAGGAGGCCTGATATCTACGCCCAAGCGAGAATTTCTGCTCCGAACCTACTACAAGTCCCTGAATTCAGAGGTTACTATCCTTTCCAAATCTTGTTTTGTTTCAAATTTCAATAGTCTCTACATTACTCTTGTTTTACTGTAAGATTGGGAAGGTGATGACACAAACAAGGAGAATATGGGCGCGAGAGTAACGTCATTAGAATTTCACATGATCATCAAAGATGCTATTCGGACATTCATGAACTTCCTCAAGGCGGACAAGGACCGACATTGTCGCATATTCAGAGTGTTCATGAAGAAGAGACAGAGCTCCGTCGATCCTAAACACCTCTATTTGATCAAAAAAGCTAATGAGAAGGTCAGTGTTTCAATACACTTCTTTAATTTCCCTGTTCACTCAGTGTTCATCAATCCTCAATAAAAGAATGACATGTGTTTAATATTATTATATTATTATAGAACTCACATGTTTAACATATGAAGTGTAACGCGTTTGACTTTTATCGAAGCCTGATAAAAACTGATAAGATATAATATTGACTAAATCTAAGTGAATTTTTAGAAGAAGTTGAAGCTCAAGGACCTACAACGACGTCGGATGCACTTTGGAAAAAAGAAGCTGAAGGAGGAGGAGGAGATGGAGATACAGATGGGCCTGATAGACTTGAAGGTGGTGTCAAGGGTGCTAAGGATGGCTAACATAAGTGAAGAACAGTTGTTATGGTGTGAGGAGAAGATGGACAAAGTGAGGGTGCTCCAAGGCAAGATACAAAGGGATTCCACACCTCTTTTTTGTCCTGTACATTGAATTCAGCTATTAGTGTGACTAAACATGCTTTTTTTTTTGTTTGCTTGGTGACTAGATAAAGTGCATTAGAATGAATATGCACTGAACCCATATCTCCATTTGTACATACATATTTACTGTTAGTACAAAAGCTTACATGTATAAAATAAAATATTTACAATACAAGACAAACAACTAAAACATGGCTTCATGTGGGTGAAACATTTTTTGGGTGATAAAATGAGGAAAGAAAAAAAAAGGGAAAGGGATGGTAAAGGGAGAGGGCAAGGTTGAGTAAAGAAAGGGATAGGGACAAGAATGGCTTTAACTTTACAGTTTTTTTTTTTTTTTTTTTTTAACTTTATTTTTTATGACTTCCATGGCTGCTGCTTTTCTCTTAATGGGATGAGTGGGGCTTCATGAACCTGGGATTTTGGTCTAAAAGAAGATAAGGAAAACAAAACACAATAAAGCCAATTGAAAGAGTAGATCTTGATATGGTTGTTGGAAGTGCTGGTCCATGGGTGCATGTGTGTGATACACCATCCATCGAGTTTCAGTCAAACCCATAAAAAAAGATCATGTGCACAGGTGTCTAAAACAAATCGGGTGTCTTTGCTCAGTGCTTTTTAAGGCCAGTAATTAAAGAGTTTGATGGGTTATGGCCACCTCTAGGTTTTTTTCTTCCAAAGCAAGTTTCCCATGCATGATGCACGTATGCCTAAAAAATGTCAAGGGAAAATATGATTTATTTTATAAAATAAAATACGTACTCCACCAGTTAATTGAAGGGAAAAAAAAATCTCATAAGTTAGAAATATCTATATCAGTCACTTTTTAAAATTATATTTAAAAAAGTCATTTCACCATTTTGAAAATACAAAAGACTAATTTATCTTTATGGAATTAAATCTTTAACATCTCTCTAACCCTCTTAGGTTATTACACACCAAAAACTTATTTTTCTACAAAACAATAATATCTCTATAGATGACCAAAATCAATTCTCTTAGAGATTTTATTATTATATATCATATTGTGTGTTTCTTATATATATTTTACATTATGTTGTTTATCAATTTTTCATTGTGTATAATTATAATATGTAATATAAATATTTGTTGTGTCTCAATACAACAAATAATATTTTAATATTTTAAATCCTTATTTACATTTTTTTTCTATTCACATATTTTTATGACATCCTTAATACAAATCTATTTTTTTTAAAGAAGTATTAATGTTTATTGGAGTTCATCATAAAAAACTTAAATTATACTGATATATATTTCACAAAATCCACCTAACCACAAAAAAATTAGAATAAAAAAAAGTTGATCTATATGAAAATATGTTAAATACATTAATAAAATTAAGATAGTGAAATATTTTAACAAAGTTAAGGAGGTTGGAATATATTAAGGATCTAATTGCATATGGGTAAATTGTTCTTTTGTGTTTCTAAAATTGTGAAATAAGAATTTTTTAGATATAATTTTAAAAAGTGACTGATTTGAGTATTTCTAACTTTCAGAAGAAATTTTTTTTGATCATTTTCCCTTAATTGAATATGCTCATTTACATAAAAAGATAATAAAAATATATATATAATAAAATAAAGTTGGACTGTGATTGGGCTTACAGGGACGTGGTAAGTGGATGGGCTAATTAGGCTCATCTGTCAACTGTTGACCGTTAGGCCATTGGTAAGTACTTTCGTTAGAGCCCTGTTTGCAGTCACTACATTGCGGTATATAAAAATCGTCTAACACAAGTACTCCATTAAATGTAAAAATATATGCAGGTATATGAAAATCGTTTAACATAAATACTCCATTAAATGTAAAAATACATGCATTGAATTCATATAAGAAAAATCATTTTTGCAATCCCCCTACTAAACGCGTTCTAAGATTTTTCTTCCTCACTAACATCACTGACATGAATCTGAAAAACATATTAGAACCTTAAGGGCCCTCAAAAGTAGATGAATTTGGCATAAAATCAAACAGAAACAACACAATATAGTGTTTGATAACCATAGTTGTTTAGACGACGCCTAGATGGCTCACTTGGGCCTAGACGCTCGTTCGTTGAGTCAGCCTTTTTATTAGACAGACATTTAAGTTTGTATACATGTATAGGCCTTGCCTTTCCATGTAATAAATGGATCCCACATATGTTTAATGGACATGATTTATTTTTTGTGAATGCTTGAGATTGAAATTAATAAATAGTTGCGATTTAATCAAAACAACATAAATAGATAACTAACCTAATTGTTTTGAGTATAAGAACTAACCTAATTTTAAAAACCAACTTTTTCTATGGATCATTCATATATTCATGACAAAGAAAATCAAACATCAATTTTAAATATAATAACCAAACAATTTAGTCTCATGGGTAATAACCAATAGAGTATTGATTTTCTCATTTTTCATTGTCCAACAAGTCACAACAAATTAGGAAAAGTGACATTATATAGAAGTAACAACTCGATGGTAGATTTGTCTCCCTTCCCCCAACACATTTCGAATTCTAATAGTATACTTTCACTTATAAATATAGCATTCTCATTTCAAATTCACTTGTCCATAAAAACAAAGCATAGATAATTAGAGTTGGTTTGGCAAGGGGATAAATGTTAGAATATAAGATAATTATAAGGATAAATAAGTGAAAGAACAATTTATTCATGTTTGGTATAAAAAAAATATCAGAATAAACTGCGGACAATTGTCTCAATTTTAAAATAAAAATGAAAATATTTTGTTTCACCTAATTGCTGGGATAGTATTTATCCCCACTTTTTATCTCAATATCAATAAATGTAAATATGAATAAAATGGATGGATTTTTTATCTCCTAAAAATATAATAACTTATTATCAAAACCTTAATACATTGCCAAACTAGCCATTTGAGAATTAATATTAGTAAAATCATAATTTTAAAAAGTACATGCATAATTAAGCACTGTTAGGCACACTTAGACAGCCAAGCACATGGCCACCGCTTATACTCGCCTGGCCACCAAGACAACTATGTCATTAACATACTGGATTCTCATGTAACCTTTTTACCTCTTTGTAAATAGAATGGATTCTTTTCCTAAAAGAAATGTAAAGAAGTAAAGAACTAATAGTGCGTTTGGAAACACAATTTAAAAAACAATTTTTAGCTTTTAGATGTTTTAAAATCAGCACACCTTTTGAGGGTGTAATGATGATGATTGCTTTATAAAATATAGATTTCGAGGTACTGTGTCAAAGACAAAATCAAATAATGATAATGCATTTAAATTGACCTGTTTGATAACAGTTTTTAACTTTAACTTATAATAAAACTAAAAGATTAAATTTTTTTTTGGTTGCCAAATACACCCTAAATCAAATTCTCCTTGGTTCTCCTTCCCAACTTCCGAAACAAGTGCTCAAATAATCTGAAACCAGTTGATAAACAAAGCAAACCAAAGGCTACTTTGTCAAATGTCCTGCCTGTGGTTGACGCAGTGGTCAAGGACACCCCCGATTCCCGGGGTTGGTTGGGTTCGACTCCTGTTGATAGGAGGAAAACCAGGAAAATCAGCCGTTTCGGCTTCGGCTGTGTGTGGCATTTGTGGGCTCTTCCCACTGGTCATATGGGCCTTAGCCCAGGTTTCTAATAGCGTTGCTCTGTCCGAGCCTTGTGTACCAAAAAAAAATAAATAAAAGGCTACCTTGTCAAATGACAAGCCAAGTTCACCAGGGTGACAGGATGCTCAGACTTCAGTAAAAATCAAAATGTTAATATAATCTGTGCATCAACTATTCTGTGTTTGCTCGCGCGCCTTCACTCAGTTCCATGTTCCATTTATAAAGTTAGCCAAAGCCTCAATAACAATGGTCTGTAGACCACCGCCATCAACCATCACCTCTTCTCAACACCATTCATCCAAAGCATCCACTGTAAATATACATAGATTGCGTTTGGATGTAGCCATATTCAGTCCTTGGCAAACCATAAGCCCCCGTTTGGAAGCATTCAGATAGATTGTGGAACAAAGTGGTATATGTTATTGTTAAATAAAGTGTTGAGTACCCAGAATACCCCCAGGGATAATGAATGCATGGATAAACTGGTATAAAATGATATGTAGATTCCAGTCAACTCATGCAATTAAAGTTATTCCAGATTATTCCACCCAAAGAATATCACATCTTATAAATCACATGTCAAATCAACTATCATCATTTTTTCACATTTTATAAATCATTATCCACACTTCATTCATATTTTATCTAAACAACAAAAAATTTATTATTATGAATAATTCAAAACACAACTGATGCAGCGTACGAATACGCTCTTCTGCTGATCCGATCAAAGATGCAAGATCTGCAGGTTCCAACGACGGTGTTGATTCTTCAAAAGAACGCCAGGATGATAGACTTCAACAATCTGTTGATTTCTAAGAATACCATAATGATAGACTTCTATGAATCTGCTGTTCTACCAAGAACAACAAAGACAATAGGAGAATTTAAATAAAGAGAATAATATCAAATTTTCAAAAATCTAATCTCTGAATAATCAACCAAGTGGGTTACATGCCTATTTATATAAGAGAATCCTTAACAGAGTAGGATTTCAACTGATTATTCCAATCTAAAATCTTAACTAATTATGTGAATGGATAACTAATACATCTTTATTTAATCTTAACTAATATTCAAATTTGAATTTAAATTCAAAATTCAAAATTCAAATTCAAATTTTAACTAAAAATAAATAAAAAATCATATCTCAACGATATATGAATATTAACTAATCATAATTATCCAGAAAAGATATGATAAATCTAACAAATAAAACTAAAATACTAATAAATACAAATCATTCATAATCCCTCCATATGGTGGTCCTTAACATTGATTGAATGGTCCATGATCGTGCTGCATCAACAACCAAACACAAAATCATTTTATCCTTATTTATACTCACTTGTGCCAGAATAATTGTATACCTCTGTATCCAAACGGAGGCTAAGAGATCTGAAGATGATCTTATTCCAATGGATTTGTAGGTGAGGGGTGACCAATTGCCAATCATTATGAAATCCCCTGGAAAACACTTTCCATGGACCAAGAGTTCAAACAAAAAGTAGGAGGTTGATATGCCAGGGATTTCCAAGTTTCATCATAATCTTGGAATTTCATAAGGAAAAAACAAAAACCCAGAGTTTGGTTTATATATCAATTTAAACAAAATCCAGAAATGGCAGAATCTGTGCTTTCAAAAAATTTGAAATTGACAGTTTTTTCTACCCTGAATGCACTAATGGGTTTCACAATTATCAGAGATCACTGTATAGGGTGATTTATGGCCACAGAAAGGGCAGCCGGCACTCTCAATGTTTTTTTTTAATGCAAGCAATTGCAGTCATTTAAGAGAATTTTTTGCGATTATCTCTTAAATTAGAGGACGAGGACTGGAGGGGAAGAAACTGTTATGTGATCTATGTGGATGCAATTCATTTTATGTTTATTTGTAAATCTATATAGCTAGAAAGTGCCATTGAGCTATACCTCCACTCAGATGCCACATTTTCAAGTCATAATCTTTGCATGCCCAGCTCTTAATGATATACACCAGTGATCTAGATATTGGCTATAGTCAATACTGTGAATTTCAATGATTAGAAATGATGTGCAACAGTGATTTGTTTAAAAGCACGCGCAGGGTGGAATGCCTTAGACCACTTTGGAGCAATTTTTCATTTTACAAAAAAGGATAATCACAAAGAAATGCAGTCCACGTATCTCTTGAAGAACTAAGTCCCAATTACAGAAGTTTTTAGTTTAAACAATTCCCATGTAACACCCAGATCTGAGAGAAGGTCAACCTACACAGGTAGAGACCATTGAGGGGTAATCAAGTGAGGAAACTTTATTATTGGTTCGAATGATGAAGGATTGTTATTACAGGGGTTTTATTGTCTAGAATTTGTTTCAAGGACAAAGCAAATGTCCTCAATTTGAAAAGCAAGCAAGTGAAATAAAAGTGGTGGAGCATTTCAGTTCCAGGACTAGAGCAGTAACATTTTTTCTTGGACAGAACGGTGGCTAAAATATTCACCTCCAGCTTTCATGTTTCTCACTTTATTTCGGTTACTTGTCAAGGAGGACTTCATGTGTGATGCTTTGATTTGTGGCCTGTGGGGAAAGTGACCAAGTTTAAGGAGGAACTTCATTGAATCAGAGGTAAAAGAGGTATTAGCATTGTAATATATTCACTTTGACTCGGAAAAAGAAGACACCAAAGGGTGGATCTATCAAAGAAATTCAGGTTTCACGGTGAAATGCTTCTACCAAAGTTTCAGGCATACTCACTGAAGGGGAATAATGACAGACAATCACTATAAACAGGTAGACTGAAGCACCTCTAAATGTTACTATTATTTCTTAATGGTCAGAGTTCCTGTGTATAGCCTTAAATAACTTCCATCTACTTATTAGATGTGATTCCTCCAAAACAATGATTTGATCTTCCTAAAAAAATTGATTTCTCTGATGTTGGATGATAAAGAAACTCAAATATCTGTGGATGAATGAGGTAAGTCCCTGAGATGGAAACAATAGATTCAAAACAAACAGCGCAGAGCCGCAGACTCCTGTGAAGTTCATGCAAATCAGTTTCTGTCACTCCAAATAAAATCTGCAAAAACAACTTACGCTGACTGCTTAGGGTGCAATAAATATATTTTAGCGGCTAGCACTATTTGTAAACTGTGGCAAAACTCCAATATAAAAACAAGCAGAATTGAATTGAAGAAATAGTATGGGCACTCCTACTGTCATATAAATCATGACAAGTTCCATGAATACAGATAGTGTATGTCTACCTTAATGCATGAACTGAATAAAAAAGTAGCGCACAATATTTTGAGCTATACCATGGAGTTACAAACCATTTAACGAGAATTCTAAATGTTGAGGAGTCTTGCAGGAATTTCAAGACACTTCTCCATTTCAAAATTTCTGTTTGAATTGCAGGAGCAACTATTCCATACCCATCAAGTGACCTCCTAAGTTCTCATTAAGTTCTTAACAGCCAGATGATGGAGAAAGGAAAGTGGAATGACCACTCCTTAATATGCACGATCCTAGTCCAAAGATATTAAAAATACCACATGATGCTAGATTCTACAAACTTTGACAAATATACAGGGTCTATATCTGTCAATAACTGAGTTTCCACTTTCCAGAACTACAAATAAAGGTACAAGACTACCATTACCGGTGGGCCTTCGGGTTGCGTCCTTGCTACACCTCACTCCATTTCAAATTTCGGCCCTTCCCCCCTCATTTGCACACCCTATGTTTAACCTCTCTCACTCACAATCCTTGTAGATGCCCCCTAATAAATTAATTCCTGGCTCCATCCTTGCCAATTGTTCTTAATATTAATCTTTGTGAGATTTATGATTGGAATTTGTAATGACAATTAGATTTCAAAGGAGAAAAGAATTGCCATTCCTTTCGAACATCATTTCAAGTTACAATAGTGTAATCACTATCATCACATTGGCAACATCAGTGCTATCAGATGATACACTGCCAGTGCAAATTTAGGAGGCTTTAAGATTTATATTGAATCTTAATTCAATACCAATTCAGTGATCCCACTAACGAAATTCCAACCAGACAAACTAATACAGGGAGACTACTTCATTAAAAGACGCATCTACATACATGAAAATTTTATACAATGCTATGTAACTGGAGGGGGGGAGGCACAACAGTGAAATTTAGATTGTACAGAATCAAAAAAGAAAACCATTAAAACCATTGACAGAAGGAAGCACCTTACAGAAAAATTCCCCATCCATGGTGAGCCGCATAAAGACAGCAGCAACCGTTAATCTCTCTCAAAAGGGGTTCATCTCCAGTAAGTAAGTCTTCCTCTTCACCATGGCCCTCGCAGCCTCCCCAAAAGCGCCATCAAATGCGCCCACCAAAATCCCATCCCCACCATCCAGTCTTCCTACATGCCCGCCTATCGGACGGATAGCAACCAACGTCGCACCCTCCAAAACAAGTCCCGCCATGGGCAGCACAAGCCGTGGAGCGTACCAAAGCTTCATACTGAGAGCGGGCACCTGTGTCCGGTTCGCGGTGGCCGAGGCGGCCTCGGCAGGCGCGCGCCGCAGCTCCTCCAACTGTTCCCTCCCCATGATCAGCGTCCCCTGTCCGTCCACGTCCGTCAGCTCCAAATCCCGGAGCGTCGGATGGTCGGACACAATCTGCTGCAACAAAAAGTGCCTCGCGGAGGCCGCAATCAGCGAAGTGATCGTCCACACCACCCTCAGCTTCAGCCCCCCGTTCGTGCAGAACCTCTGCTCCTCTTCATCCCCCGTCTCATCCACCGCCGCCTCGGAATTCGCGCCGCACCTCCTGAAAGAGGTGGCGCCGAGGATGGTGCAACCCTCGAGCGAGCTCCCGAACTCCGCCCTCCACTTCAACAGCGCGCCGTCCTCGAACCCGAGCTCCCCGCCAGGGAGCACGATCTTCAACGAGCGGATCTCCCTGAAGTTCCTGAGGACCTCCCCCGGCGAGTGGTGGGAGACCTCAGCGAGGACGACCTTCTTAGGGAGGAGGATCTGATGGAGGGCCTGGATGGGCTTGACGAAGATGGTTCCGAGGAGGAGCTTCACGAGGCTGCCGAAGACGCCTCGAGCGGCGGCGGTGGAGGCCTCCGAGGCGGAGGAGGAGGAGGAGGGGGAGGGGGAGGAGTCGCCGGAGATGACGCAGTCGACGCGGACGACGACGGACTCGACCTGGAGGGCGGCGGAATGGAAGCGTTTCGAGACTGCGCAGCAGCGGCCGAGGGCCTTGACGTCCTGGAGCCGGTTGAAGATCGAGACGAGGATGGGATCGGGGAGGCGATCGAAGTGGTCGATCGCGTCCTCCTCGAGGGGTTGGTCCACGTACATGGCTCGACGAGGAAGGGAAACCCTAGATCTTCCTGCTTTCGAGAAACCCTAGGTTCCCATGGGAGATCGAAGGGGCCGAAACCCTAACCCTAGATTTTCTTGGGGAGTGACAGAGGAAGCTTCGCGAGAGGAACCCCCCCTTTTTTTTACCGGACAAATCGGGCAAAGCTTGGCGTGGATTCGGTAAATAAAGAAAAAGATGCACTTTTATTGGGATGACGTGGCAGGTGTATGGTCCGTCGGTAGGGGGAGAGAATACGCGTCGATTTGTCGGTTTTAGTGACAGATCACCAAAAGAGGGTCCCAGTCGTCTGATGTGTGGAATTGTTGGAGAATTTTTTGATCGGACGGTTGAGGGTGGCCCAGGACAGCTGGGTTTTGTGGTTCTTGATGCAGTTATCGTGTGATGCCGAACCTTTTTGGGTATGGGGGTTTGTACGGGACCGTTGGGTTTGGCCGCGTGAATGAAAGGGACCGTTGCACGGGTAAATACTGTTCACACTCGATCAATTAGAATTGGCTCGATCAATTAGAATTGGGAGATTGTGTGTAATATTTTTCAATAATGTTAGGAACATATAGATTGTATGTGTTTTTTTAATTCTATAAAATAATAAATTTTATCTAATAAGATAAATTTTTATAAATTTTTTTTCATAATGTATCATATATATTTATTAGATGAAAAATGTGAAAAATCACTAATGAGATATTGAGATATATACATCTCACTTCTTTAAGGGATGTATATACAATAAATGACAATTGAAGTATATATATTGTTTGTGAGATTGTCCCTATTAATTGTGTGTAACAATGTTTTTATTTTATACGCTTAAATTTGAAGCAATTTTGAATTTGAAGCTCACGAAATTCATATTTGCATCTTTCTCACTCAAATTTATTCTTTTTACATCTCTCTGCAATGCTATCTGATTAGCATTGACATTTAATGTTGCATTTCCATTTGATTCAAAGTCCCAAGTAAAAAGAAATTATCTATTATTCATGTTTTATCACAATATATAAAATAAAAAATGATTGTCTAAAGGACCAATTTATGAGCAATGACGTAGATCATGAAAGTATCTTCCGATATTACCGGGAGGGGGGGGGGACCACATGGAGACAAGCCCCTCCTTACATTTTGAAAAAAATGGAATATGTGGACATCCCCATATTGCATTTCATAGAATATGTGTTTGTGTGTGTTTGTTTGAGGGCATTGTAAGGTAATGTGTGTTTATTTAAGGGGATTGTAAACAATATGAAAAAAAAAAAGAAGAGAAGATGGTATGTGGGTGTGTGTTTTTTTAACGTAATATTGTAACAAATTTGGCTTTTTGTATACAGTTATTTTGGAATATTTGAAGTAAAGAAAAAAAATTATTTCACATTCGTCAATTATGTTCAAGCCCCTCCTTTATTTAAATCATGGCTCCGCCCCTGGATACTACAGCGTATTCTCTGTGCTAATAAACAATTCTATGACAAAAATATATGAAAACAAAGAATAATAATTATTTTAAAATCAGTTGGGATTATAAATTAATATAATCCAGGAAACTTGATGTGGCCGATCAATATGATTTTTGAATTAATTTTTCATCCAAATTAATTGTATATTTTTGAAATATTCTATTCAGCTATATTTAAGTAGTCATCATAGTCTCCTAAAAGACATTCTATTTCATTCAAATGATCAAATTATCCTTCCCCCATTCAACTTTGGCTTTTCATCCACTCATCTTTCTCGACTGTGGGTTCTCATCCGCTCCATACCATGAAAATCAATAAGCATTTTCATGAATAATATGATGTTGACAAAACAACTATACATGTCATATATATGTCTACATGTAATATTATTTGAGATGAGTTGATGTCACTTCGATTCTAGAAACCTTTTCCAAAAGAAGAAGTGGATGGAAGATAATTTTCTAATAATTTTAACGTCTTATGAATTTCTAATAATTTTTTTTATAGATAAATGGTTATGGTCAATTAACAAAATGAATTTTTCCATGCGACAGGGATCCTATAGAATATTGCAGGAACCTATTGGCAGAATTTTTTTCGGAACTTATTTAGTTCAAATTATGGAAAACAATTTATTGCAACTGGCTGCTTTGATTTTTTTTCGAAATGTTGGCTTATACTCGATCATAGTTGGCTCTTGACGTGAAATTGGACATATCTATTTCAAAGGAGTATAAAATAGACAATGTCCGAAGGGTGATGAAGAGAAATAAAAAAAAAGTAACAAAACAAAAAAATAGGAAATAAAAGTGCATGAACGCTTGTGAAGATCTCCGATCTGGTATAGAAAGTGTAAAAAAGGCTTATACCCTGTCTTCCCCAGCCACGGAGTCCCTCCTGCTATGCATCTATATGAAGGTGGCCGTCCTCAAAATGGATGTGAGACCCCCCCCCCCCCCCCCTTCAAGACACGAATCACCAAAATCTATGATAGATTGGTGAGTCGTCACCCAAAGATTCTCAAAATAGGAGCCGTGCATGATGCATCATTGAAGACCACTACATTATGCGCACGCCATATGACCCAAGCACAAACCAGAATGATGGAAAAATAAACGGTTGCCATCGTGCTACTATCATTGTTATGCTTCATGTGTTTGGCAGCTTCCCAGAGGTCCTGTAGCGACTGTGCTCGCAGTTGATGACCTGTAAGCTGTTCGAAGATACACCAGATGCTCAAAGTGGCTGGACAAGGACATATTAGATGATCCAAAGTCTCAGGACACCCCGCACATCATGTTTGCTAGGGAAGCCAATTTGGCAGGGTATACCTTGGTAACAAGGCATTCATGGAGCAATAACCACATGAAACACTTGACTTGGCAGGAATTTTTGCGTTCCAAATGACCGGAGTGCAAGCTACCCGGATGGGATCACCTATCTGTCTAATTGATATGTCTTGATGAATCTCACAGAAAAAGAAACATTAGTTAGTTAATGAGCTTAAACAATTCATATATGTGCCCTAAATTAAAATTTTATTGTTTTTGTAGTATAGGATAGCATCATTTATACGTACTAAGATCTCATTTATCTTGTTTATAGTCGTCGGTCTCTATGTTTATCCTGTGCGTACAAAAAATTGAGAAACTTGTAGTTAGAGCTAGCTTCATCTGCGGATGCAAAACCTCTTCTAACCCGGGCTGCGAGATCTCTCTTTTTGTGAATGTGTTTCTCTCGTGTTTTGTTTTACTCTTTTCTTCCTTCATTCAGAATTTGTAATTCGAGTTGAGAAATGAAATCGGGTAACAGACATCTATCTTTAAAAAAAAAAAAATTTACAGCTGAATTGTGTGTTATTAAGCATGTTTTTAATAATTCCTGTTAGGCTCATTTCCTATGTAATTAATGTGTTTCTTGAACTCTCGCATGGTTTAATATGCCATGAATCATATCTAGATGAATGGAAACCTGCAAGTTCAACCAAGTTATATAAAATTTATTTTCTCATCACTTAAAATGGATTCTATAATTGGCGAGTCCTTCAGTGTTGTTAGGCTACTTCACTCGACTGAACTCCTTGTTTGTGTTAAAACTAATTCTCAGAAATCATGAAAAATGTTGTATCTCGAAGAATAATTAATATGAAGAACTCATATATAATATTATTGATAATATAAAAATAATAAGATCAAGAGAAAAAAGTTTGGAATCGTCTGGTCAAGAGGCACATGGGAGATACTATCATTGAAACGAATATGTCCTCCATACGCACGGAGTTACACCGACACAACGTTCCTGAGATACAACTCGACCCGCGAGATTCCACTGACTCCTCGTGGCCAATCAAATGAAGTCCTCGAACTTGTCGATGCCTAGAATGGATTGATAAGGTGTGGCTAACATAGCCCTAGGTTAAACATTCTAAAGAGATAAAATACTTTCTCACACTTATGATTTACATGGAAACAAAGTTGTTGTATATATAGTGAATTGGTGAAACGCCTGTGATAAAACCCTCGGCTAGAGCATGCAAACATAAATATTGAAACACATGCAACGGTTCAATTATAACCCATGTATTTTATTACCATTTAAGAGGTCGGTTACACATGCAACCGGTTTCACCAAAATTCTAAAACTCATCTGATTAAAGAAAATTGGATTATGTATTTTAGTCACAAAATTCCAACAGTTTGTAGGATGGATCAATATGAAGCAAGGCCTTGAATTCCCAAATACTCCTATTTCATCATCTGCAGACGCAGAAACCTCATACAAACCCAAATCCAGAGACTTAACCAGCTCAAGCTACAGATATTGATGTGTCATATGGACTTGTAGCAGGCAAACCTTTGACAGGTCTAGATAAAATAGAATGACCAAAATCTCAGATCAAAGATTCGATAAGTGACAAGAAAGATGTTAGTCAGTTTTGCAAACCGATCTGTTTTGAAATTTTTTTAAGTATAAATTTATTTAATAAAATATGTACTTTCAATAAAAGTGAAGTACATGCTTAAATAAATTGAAAGCATAGTATATATTCAATAGATATTTCATATACTATGTCGGATGACGTGTGAATGAGCTCAAGAATGTGTGTATTTGGTTTGAGAGAGTCTGGATACATGTAACATCCCAGGAAAGAATCTAACATGTTCCTGCGGTTCTAATCGAGTAATTGGCATGGATAGAGATATATGCATGAATAGCTTATTGTAAAATTATCTGTTCATAAGAATTAAAAGGAAATTAACCTCCCTAGAAAAGACATATCTTGGGTTGGATTATCCAGGTAAAATCAGACCCATTTATTTCAATATAGTCTAAAGGCAATAAATATTCCTTGCATGTAAGATAAAAAATATCTTTCATTTTAAATTTGTAAAGGAGGTCCTATATGGAATGGTGACTGCCCTAGCTCTTCTCAGGAAAACAACAGGTTAATTGATTTTTATTTATTTACTGTCAATTGAGGGCATGAAACAACACACTTCTGCATATATCATCTTTTCTTTTAATTCTCAACTTTCATTGTTTAAAACTTGTAATCGAATGATAGACATCATTTCAAATGTGAGACATGCATGCATTTAGTGCAAGGTGGTATTGTACTGATAAAAATTGTAATCAAGGATAATGATTTGAAAAACCAGTTCTACATGTGATGCATGCATGATGTGATTGATGTCTAACAAAAATATTTTCATGGGTTCTGGCTATTTGAAAATGGTTTCTTCCTGGAATAATCACATTATCATAGTGAGAATTAAAATTTTGTATACGAGGTATAACAATATTTAAATCATTGTGAGGAACTCAGGGTTAAATTATCTTTAATGGGCCATTGATGACAAAGTCAAGCAATTTTAATTTTTATGGAAAAAGGGTGATGTTCCACATGTAATATGTAATTTATTTTGGATAATACAATTCATTCAAGTATACATATGAACCTAGGATATGTGATTAATTACATTAATATTTGAATTAAAGGTACATGACATTATTAAAAAAAAAGAAGTCCTATTATAAATTCCTAGATGGGATAACTAAGGCAGCACAGGAAAACAAATTGGCATATTATGAGGTTGAATAGTGTGCTAATTTGAAAAGTTCTTCTTTATATGCCTATCTTGCTCAAAATAGATTTTGTTCCTCGAGAGGGCATAGGCTAAAATAAATGCGAGATGTGGAAACCAAAACGGGTAGTTGAATAGGTTGACCACCAATTAAATAGAACATAATGACTTGATGCTTAATTATGGATGTCTCCAATCAAAATGTTCTCAAAATTGATATTGAGAACAATCTCTACAGTGTTATGAGATTCAACTATTGAAAAATTGTTTTCAAGTCCTTTAATTGAACATAAAAAATCAACATATATCATGGTCCCTGCTATCCTTACCTTTTGAATTTAATGTGTGGGTTTTTTTTTGGGGAGTTTTGCATATATACCCTTCAAGTGGGGAGTGTACCCTGCTGTCTTATATACTATAAATTAGAAGTAGTTAGTACCTACGGTAGTGTTTGAAAATGCGTTTGATTCATAATTTTAATTTTTTTTAAAATTATATTTTCAAATGACTCTACAAAAGTAAGCTTAATAAAAAATTTGTTTAAGCTTATGCCTTTAAAAAACAAAGAATACGAGCTTCCTAGAAATCAAACTTTATTAAATTACTTCATAAAAAATCATACTTTTTAAATGTTTTTTTACACGCTGTCTATGTTATATAATAATAAAAAAAAGATTTAAATTGCATTTGAGACTGGAGCGTTTGGAAACATGTTGAAAAATTATCGTTAGATTTCTTGAACTGGATGTTAATAAAAAATACAGAAACTGCCCTCACCTAATTATGCGAAGATTAATAATGTACTGAGGAGTGTTAATAGTGTACTGGAGATACTTAACAATGTATTAAGGAGTGTTTACATTGTACTGAAATAATTTGACGAGGGACATTTTATGCGAATGTTAATAATGTACTGAGGAGTGTTAACAATGCACTAAAATAATTGGACAGATGTATTTTCAGTATTTTTAAACAGCATCCAATTGGAGGGATCTAAAAATATTTTTTTTACCACTTTAAGAACCTAAAAACAAAAGAAAAGTAATTTTTTTTATTCGACGCAAATAATAAATTTTTAGGTAGTTAAACCAAAAGTTTTTACATTTTCACAATGTTTTTTCACTTGCTATGTTTTCTTTCCCTCTAGAAGCGAAAACGTAACCCTCCGTTTGGATAGCGGAATTAAGTTATTATAGATTGATAACCATGTCAGTATAGATAACAAATATACAAGAATGATATATTTTATGTTTGATTGTATTTTTTATATTCTCATTGGAAACGTAAGAATAAAAATTGAGCTATTTGGTTGATAAAAATAAAATATAAATAAAGTGTAAAAAAATTGATTTGATATGTGAGTTCTTTGATGTATAAGAGGTGTTGATAGATGATTTGATGTGATAAGGTGTAAAAAGTTGATTTGACATGTGGGCCTATAGGAATAGATAAAGTGAGTATAACTTATCCTAGAGTTACTTAAAATTGTTATACTCTCTTATACTCATTTAAACTGACTTAGTAATACCAAATTATACCCTATAAATAAACAATCATTTTCTCTATCTATTCTTATATCATCTTTATACTACCCTCGTTTATTCCGCTATCCAAACCGCGGGGTTGGTTGTTTAATAAATATCTTCCCCCCGTCTCTCTATCGTCGAATCTGACTTCTGGTTTTGAAAAAAAAATAAAAAAATCAAAGCCACGAAAAGACGAAAACACGTGAAAAGACAGAAAGAAAGAAAAAATGGCGTCAAATCCTCCGACTTTCGTGAGGATCTCCCAACCAACAAACCCCATCCCAACCTACGGTACATATTATCCTTCCCCTCCCTCACCACCACCTCCAACTCCTCCATTTCCATGTTGTTTATTTACTTGTTTTAGATTCTCGCGTCAGGGTCTGTTTTCGTTGTTGTTTGAGGAAGAAGAAGAGGAGGAGGAGAGTAGGGGAAGAGATGAAGTCGAAGCTGGAGGGAGTGGACGAGTCGCTTCTCAGGTTGCTTAACACGACGAGCCTTGAAGAGGTGGCCGAGAGGCGGCGCGTCCGCGAGGCCTTCAGGGAGGTCCAGCTCGGGATCGATCACTGCTTATTCAAGGTCGAATCCCCACACCCCACGTTTTTTTTTTTTTTTTTGGATTTCTCTCTGAATTTTGTTAAAAAGAGGTTTTTGTTTACTGAATTTGATTGGGTTTCGTGAAAATGGGAAGTGGGTTTTGATTTTTGGTTAAAAGGGTTGGTTGGGAAGTGATTTGGTAGATTTTTTGTTTCATTTTTTTTATTTCAAGGTGGACCCCCTTTTTTTGGATTTTTTTGGCTTTGATCTGATTTTTGTTAAGAGGATTTTTTTTTTTAATTTGATTGGGTTTTGAAAAAAATGGCATGTGATTGGAATTTGATTTGGTTGATATATTTTCATGTTTCATTTTTGGTTTTGCTTTACTGGTTTGATAGCATTTGCTGCTTTGACTTTTTTTGAAAAATCAGTTCATTATATCTCACGCGTGGTAACCAAGTTATTTTCAGTGGTTGATGAGTGTTTTGAAGTGTTTCTGAAATTCCGTCCTGGTAAGGTTTTGGTTGATTTTTAGAAGCTTAATATCTTGTCTTGGCAAATGTTAACATCTATGTTATTTGATTATTTGCAGTCTATTCACTTTACTTTAGATCCCCTTTATCTGTTTCTTTGCGGTATCAGTTAAAAATAAATTGACTGTACCTAGGGACTGTTGCAATCCCAAGTTTGTGGAGTAGGTGGAAAAAAATTCTGTTGCACTTTTTTTTTCTTTTGTGGAAATTCTGTCTATATTAGATGGTTAACCAGGGGATGTGTAAGGTTGTGGCCTTGTGGGTGATGAGAAAGATTAATTCTTTTCTTATCTTAAATTATATGAGAGATGAAAGAGGGGCTCTTTTATTCACCTTTGATTTCATTGGCAACAACATGATTTAAACTTTTTGAATGTAAGCTTATGGAAGTTGCATGATTGCAGGCTAGGTATCACACTGAACTGGGAGCAGGGTTCACAACAATGCAGTTCATTGTATATATTAGGTTCCATAGAATAGAGGAACAAAATTGTTTTATAGGAAGAGCTTGTTTAATGATCACCCATAACTTCTCTGTCTTTCTGGATAAATCTGAAGAATAAAAAACTTCTAAATTTCTAATAGGACCGAGGAATTCAGGTTGTGAACTTTTGTGAGAAATTTGAGGAACTCTTTTACATGGATGGAATTTTTGAACTTGGTTAATGACGAGTAGATTATTGCTGGTCGTCATGTGGGCTCTCTATAACTCACAAGCCGAGAAAGATTGGATTTGGTTGTTGTTGTGCTTGTTCATTATTTTCGAGCTTATTCATTGTTGTTTTTGTTATATGAGATGTGAATGAAAAAGCTGTTTTACAACCTGATTCTGTGTTTCATCAACAGTTGCTTGATTGCTTCTATTTACACTCTGCAGTCAGTTACTTTGTTTTTCACTGTTTTTGGTTTATATATATTACTAATAACCAATAATGTCTGCATTGCTTTGCTTTCATTTTTTTTAATTTCTTATGTTATATATTTACTTTGATGGAAATATGTGGAGCAACATCGACTTCAACAATTAAGAAAAGAAAAACACAGTGATGCAATGGCTCATTACCCTCTTCAAATGTTAACTGTCAAGAGGATTGCTCATTGAATTTTATTTTTTAGGATATAGTTAATAATCTTTCTTTTTCTTTTTAATTGCAGGCATCACAAGCAGCTGCAGTGAAGACAGAGGAGGTATCATGTCTCATTGTTTCAGTGATGACTATGTTTTTTTTTAATGCAATTAAATACTTTGATCATTCATCACTCCCTTCATGCTAAATTTGTTGTCTCTGGCATGACAAGAAGCTTTTAGTAGGACATACTGCTGTTTCTTTACGTAACGCCAGTTTTCATTGGTAGGACCTCTAAATCCTGAGCTACTTTTGTGCAGTGGTATGAGGTGAACTCCAGAGGCTTGGAGATTTTCTGTAAAAGCTGGCTTCCAGAGAATGCTCCGGTGAAGGCAATAATTTGTTTTTGTCATGGTTATGGAGACACTTGCACATTTTTCTTTGAAGGCAAGCAGATTTTAATAATAATATATATTTCTGCATGCATCATATATCATGATGCAAAGTATTACATAACAATCTTATATCAAATTCTGTGGAAAACAGAGTATCACGGCTGAGCATAATTTTGTACGTCAGCAATAGTGATTGATTCACGATATTCCAAGTAATGAGACAGCTGGAATTGCAAAACTGATACACTTGATTTGTGTAGGCACTGCAAGGAAGATAGCTTCATCTGGGTATGGAGTTTTTGCAATGGATTATCCTGGATTCGGCCTTTCAGAAGGTCTTCATGGGTACATTCCAAGTTTTGATAGCATCGTCAATGACGTGACTGAGCATTTCTCCAAAATCAAAGGTGCTGTCACCCACTTTGCCATTAAATATATATGGTTTTGATACATGCATGGTGACTATTTTTCATGTGATAATTTCCAATGGAAGGAAAGTTCTTGGTGTCTTTCTAAGGGCTTTGCCATCAGATAAATTAAGTGGTCCAACACGGAAAAACTGTTTGCCCATTTAATGCCTTTTATTTGTTGTTGAGTTTCATGATTATTTAAATGAGTGCATCTTCATTTATGCCATTTAGATAGGGCTATGTAGCTAGTCCCTCTCATATTTGGTGTTTTATTTCCAATTTTAATGTTTGAAACTATGATGTAGGAAAACTGAGATGGAAGCATCATGCAGGCATGTTTCATTTGTATTGGGTGATTTGGTATCTTGATAGAGTTATTTCATTTCAAGAAGGGATGGAGCCAGAAATTTATTTAAGAGAGGGGCATTAGAAAGTATATGAGGGAAAGGTGGGAAGCATATAGTATGGGGTGGGTTGGTGAGCATTAAAAGATTCATTTTAGATAGCAGACAGTTTATGGGATTTGGTTTCTTTAATTGACTGACTGGCCTTTGATGTGCTCGGACATTAAAGATGAACATTATGGGAGTTGGGTGCTTTCAATTTCACATGTTGCAGACATTAAGACAATAGATTTATGATCGCACATGATGGCCCCATGCGGCCATGCCTAGTCACCAAGCATTGTAGCAAAAAAGTGCTCTGCTTATTCTCATTTGAAAATGATTTTCATGTAAGAATCAAAATGTTCAAAATAAACCGTACATGCTATGTCAACCTTTAAATATTAGCTAAAATATCAGACTAATTTTCTATTTATTTTTGTTATCCTATTCCACAAAGCAGAAAATCCAGAATACCAAAGTCTTCCAAGCTATTTGTTTGGACAGTCAATGGGTGGTGCAGTTGCCTTGAATGTGCACTTTAAACAACCCAATGCTTGGAGTGGTGCTATTCTTCTTGCACCGATGTGCAAAGTAATTTCACGATCCCGACGTGCCTAACATGAATTTCATATCTTCATATCACTGAAATCACTTGTGTTAGATTGCAGATGATGTGGAACCATCTTGGATCTTAAAGCAAATTCTGATTAGCGTAGCTAAAATTCTTCCCAAAAGTAAGTTAGTTCCAGACAAAGATTTAGCAGAGATGGCTTTCAAAGACCCAAAGAAGATAAAGATGGTTGGTTCCTTGTCAGGTTATCTCGTATATTAAGATTCAAGCATGAATTAATTAGCCAATGTTCCTTGATTTCAATCATTACATCCTCTACTTTTCTTGTGTGTATCGGTTAAATGACTCTTTTCTTAATTGCTGCAGGCCGCATACAATGTCATTGCGTATAAAGACAGACCACGTTTAGGGACTGCTTTGGAGTTGCTGAACACCACGGATGAGATCGACAAAAGCTTGAAAATGTATGATATCTTCTTGTTATTCAGGAATATGGTTGCAGAGCTCAACAGTTTATGTTCTTCAGATAAATTGTTGTTGTTGGATTATATATAAAAATAGGAAAATGTTACATTTAGTCATTCATGCGGTCACTTTTGTAGTCTGAACAAGTTTTGATTTTTTTTTTTTTGAAGTATATACTTACCTAATGTAGTACGTGCTTTCACAAAACCTGAAATGCCTATATTTTTACATTTTTCGTAATAGAGTATATATTCTATTAAATATTTCATATACTATGGTAGATGATGTGGAAAGTCCACAGGAATGATTGACAATATTAAGCTTGTACTGATTCTGTTGTTCATGACAGGTTTCTCTTCCTCTGTTGATCTTACATGGAGAGGCAGACATAGTAACAGATCCCGCGGTGAGCAAAGCCCTGTATGAGAAAGCGAAAAGCTCCGACAAAAAGCTGTTGCTATACAAAGACGCGTGCCACGCTCTTCTCGAAGGCGAGTACGATGAGATAATCTTGCGAGTTCTTGAAGACATTGTATCCTGGCTCAACGAACACAGCAGCGGCAGAATTACTTCGTCTTGATGCATTCCTCTTGAATTCTGCTACTTCTGTATAAAGAGGGTCCCTGCCCCTACTAGTGAATCGCCATCTGATTATTAGTGTATTGATACCATGAAAGTGATGTACAGATTTCCATTGGATCTGTGGATAGCTTATTCATGCTATTTATTATTATTGTTATTTTCATGTTTAAGTGGTTGGATTACAAGTAATCTAAGATCTATACTTTATCAGCAGAAGATCTGGGGGGGGGGGGGGTGACTTTCAATTTGTGACTGGTTTTATAAAATTTTACTCTATTATTAGGGCCGCAATTTAGGTGGGTTGAGTTTGTTGGAGCTCAATCTAAATCCAACTTGAAAGTGAAGGAAAGCAATCAGAAACCAATGTAATTCAGTCCAATACTCAAATCTGATGGAGTTAACCCAAACCTAACCCATGTCATGGGGATTGCTTTAGATTTTGATTTGATCAAATTTGAATGTTGCGTTTGGTGGGATTTAGATTAGATTCATATTTGATTTTTAACATTTTAAATTTTATATGAGTTATGCCAGAAGTATTATTGGAGGAAACACACTACATTGAACCTTTGAACCTTTAAATTTGAATTTAGGGAAAATTGCGTTCGAAATCGTTATCATGGGTTCATTTTTTGAACTTTTTTTTACCACTCTTTTTTTAGCAAAATTATAAGCATGTATGTATTCTAATATTAATCAAAACAGATAAATTTGAATGGGGTTGAGGAGAAATAAAAAGACATAAAATTGAAAAAAACATTTTTCGACCCTTTGTACGTCGCTCTTTGCGACCTTTTGTTGTTTCACTTCACAGCTGTTGTGAGTTTGTTCTGAGCAGTAGCCTTTGTATGTGAACCTTAGCAGCCAAGGGGTTTTTTATACCGAAAAAATACATAGATAAGGTGCTCATGTTTTCAATGTTCCGGTGAAATTTAATTGATTTCTGTTACAATAGGTCATTTTCAGAGTCCTAAATCCAGTTATAATTATATATTTCTCATTAGTCCATTTCACTCACGGTATTGATGTATATATTTCATTGATAATTTTTTATATTTTCTATAAATGATATCATTCAATTAATTGAAATATATATTTCACATTTTATAAAAATATATATAAAATTAAATGAAGCAAATGATTTTAAAATAAAATAAAAGCATATGTGATCTGTATTTTGAATTACAAAATGGTTTGTGTGTGACATTTTTATATCTAATTTGTTTGAAGAGGACAAGAATTCTAGCCGTCCAAATAACATGAGTATGATCCAATCAAGCATGAATTCCATAAGTGGAAAAAAAAATTATACAACCTATTAATCAATTTACTCAGCCTATAAATCGAAATTGTTAAGAAGTTTTGATTTATAAGATTGTAATTCAATAGTGAGTTTGACTGCATCTAAGACTACATATGTAACCTAAAAAAAATCTTCTAAATTGGACGCTCCAGATGATGACATACTATATTCTGACCAAAAAAAAAAAAAATCTTCCACTTTATCTGCTTCGAACATCACCACCGAAGCTCCCTTCCATGGCGGTCTCCCTCTCTTTCGCTAAATTTTCCTAACTAGAGAAGAAACACAAGATAAATCTCGACATGGCGCTCTCTCCCGCCAAAATATCGGAGCTACATTTCCTCCCAAAGCCTCTCCCCCTCTGTTCCCGCCCCACTCTCAACCTCCGCCGCCACTTCAAGCTCCTCTTCTCCTCCTCCTCTTCCCCTTCCATCCGAGTCTCCGAACGAAACAGAGACTCCAATCGAAACCCTAGCAGCCGAAGGTACCCCTGGGACGACGACGAAGACGTACCCGAAGAACCCCCAAGAAACCCTAGAACCACTGCTCCCAACCGCGGCAGAGTTCCCCCAAAACCCCGTCCGCCCTCCGCGCCATGGCTGGGCCGGTGGGAACCCGCCGTGAAGAGGAGGTCGCCGTTGCCGCCACCGGTAGAGACGGTCCGTGGCAGAGGAGGCTCAATCGAGCGGATCGTCCACCGCCTCCGGAACCTCGGACTTGAAGACGAAGAGGGAGTCGAAGGTGAAGGTCAGGGCGGACTGGAAGGCGACGAGAGGCTCGGGGACCTACTGGGCCGGAAGTGGGCCCGCCCGGACCAGGGGTTACTGGAAGAAGACCGGACGTTGTTGCCTTGGGAGAGGGAAGACAATGGTGGGGTTTACGAGGGGGCGGGAGGGGAAGTGGGGAAGAAGAGGGTGGCGGCGAGGGCACCTTCGCTGGCGGAGCTGACAATAGAGGACGAGGAGTTGAGGAGGCTGAGAAGGCAGGGGATCGCGCTGAGAGAGAGGATCACGGTGCCCAAGGCGGGGGTCACGGGGGCGATCGCGGAGAAGATCCACGATGCCTGGCGGAAGTCGGAGCTCGTGAGGCTTAAATTTCATGAAGCGCTCGCGCATGACATGAAGACTGCGCACGAGCTTGTCGAGGTAGTTTTGATTACTCCGAAATGAGAATTTTTGATGAATTGATAGAAATGAATCAATGGTGTGCCTTTCATCAAGTTGTTGCATCTTTGGGGTGTTCGCCAAATGAAGGGGAAAAAAGAAAAAATAAACTGAAAAAGAGATTTTTATTTTTATTTTTAATGAACCTGCCTCATATATGACCACCTGAATGGCTTTAGTTTGTCTATACTTGTTGCACTTGAGGAATTTTTTAGTATGATAATTAGTTGTCTAATGCAGTTATGCAGAGTTTATGTTCAGTAGACTCCTACATGTACAGAGCTCACTAGTATGAGGTTCTCCGAGGATTTAAATTTGATGAAATAAATATAACAACTTTAGAAGTTGAATGAATGTTGCGTTGTATATTTTATTAGTTCTATGTTTCTTTGCATGGTTTAATAGGCCGCCCCATTTTTTTAAATTTTTTTACTGTATATTTGTCACTTCAGCGCCGAACAGGAGGATTGGTTATTTGGAGATCGGGTAGTGTCATGGTGGTCTATCGAGGAAGTGCCTACAAACGTCCTTCTTCAGGAACTCAGTCTTCGACAGAAGTTAGTTCACCCACAAAGATACTGCATGAAGGTGGTGCTATATTTGTTCCAGATGTCTCATCTCCTGAAGATTCTGTTGGGGATGGTGGGAGTAGTGATTCTCCTGTGATGACAGAGAAGGCCAAGTTGTCAATTCAGAGTTCTGAACATATTGAAAGCTTGACGGAGGAGGAAATCGAATATAACAAATTGCTCGATGGGTTAGGTCCTCGCTTTGTTGATTGGTGGGGTACTGGTATCCTACCTGTTGACGCTGACTTGCTGCCTCAAAATCTTCCTGGCTACATGACACCTTTTAGACTTCTTCCTCATGGAATGAGACCACGTCTGACAAATGCGGAGATGACGAATTTGCGAAAGCTAGCAAGATCACTTCCTTGTCACTTTGCACTAGGTAATGCTCACAAAATCAATCTCTTGCACTTTTATGTTCATTCAAAATTCTTGTTTGTAGTCCCCAGTTTTACTTATATTCAATTTTTCCTTGATGAAGGAAGAAATAGAAATCATCATGGTTTAGCAGCAGCAATTTTAGAGCTTTGGGAGCAAAGCCTTGTTGTGAAGATTGCTGTCAAGAGGGGAATTCAAAATACGAATAACAAACTGATGGCTGAGGAACTAAAGGTGTATGTTTTCCCTGTTCGGCATAGATCGCAAAGCTTCTTTCATGTTTATATATTGCTACAAGGTTGCATTTCCAGCATCTGTGGTTATTTTTTTTGGATGTTGCATGATCTTCAAGGTTGAAATCTCCTCTGATTTGTTTGGGTTATCTTCTGCTCCTCTTTTAGCTTGCTTTTGTGTAAGGATATAGTATTGTATGTGTTTTATTCTCATTGTTTTTGGCAGAAGCCTGACAATAACTTGTAATTGCCTTTCAGAAACTTACAGGAGGTATTTTATTGCTGCGAAACAAGTTTTATATTGTTATATATCGTGGAAAAGATTTTGTTCCAAAAGCTGTGGCGGAGGCTTTAGCAGAAAGGCAAGAACTGACAAAAGATATACAACATTCAGAAGAAAAGGCACGTAACAGGGTAGTGGTGGAAACTCAGATGGATAAAACTGAAGAGCATGCGCCTGCAGGTACTTTAGCTGAATTTCATGAAGCTCAAGCTCGATGGGGAAGAAAAATATCCCCTGAAGAGTATGAAGAAATGAAAGAAGCAATTTGCAGATCAAAGACTACCAGGGTAGTGAAGAGAATAGAACATAAACAAGCTATTGTAAGTAATATCTTCTTATTAATTTTAATGCTAAGAAATGGATGGTCTATTGCATTATAGCCAGCTGTTTAGTTTGTTCTTTATTTTTTCATCAGTCTTAGTTCTGGTCAGTAGGATTTTCTTATGTGTGTATTGGCTGTGGCAATTAATAAGACCTTCCATGTAAAAAGTGTTTCTGAACTACCAGTGAAAATTTATGGGAAACCTGCTTTCTATGTCATGCACAGCCACAGAATTTGTACGATTATAGAAGTTTAATTCTGGTGAATTGGGTCAATTTTTGAAAAAAATCAAGGCATTAGTTAGAATGATTATTTAGTGGCAATTTATTGAATCAGAAGAAAGGGAACCTAATTGGGATTGTTGTTGGATTGGAATGATATGGTATTCTAAATTAAGCAAAATTAAAGCTTGAAGCCTGGAGTGGAGATATGAGCATTGGGATAGCACCACATGAGATATAGCCATTTTGAGTTAAAATCCCAGTATCTTTCAGGGGAGGTGATTTATTTATTATTATTTTTTTACTAAAAAAAGAACTTTGCCTGCAATATTATAGTTTTAATGTGTTATTTGAACAGACTAATAGGGTCCGTCATTTATGCCATCCACGTGTACCAGTGTCTTCTGCTCTCTCTTTTGATTGGTTAACAATCATTTCCCCATCTGTTTCACACTTTACAGACCATAACCTCAAAATTTTCAGTCAAAAATTCAAAATCATATAGTGCATTTGCAGGCAGCAGTTTGGAAATCTTAAATGTGTCATCGTCTCATTGAGGTTTCTCACATGTATTCATAGAAAATCCTTCATGTAAATTTTTACAGTTGGTTACCATTTGATCCATTCACATCAAACACTTGCTTCCTTCACTGGCAATGCACTTTTTTTTTTAGCGAAGCACATGTCATGTACTCTGTGTTACATCTTCTATATCTGGTTTTAATCTCATATTCTAATTCCTCTTTCCAAATTGTGAACTCTAGCATCTTTTGCCTTGATAACATGTAGCTCCTATTTTCTTGGTGTTCCTTTTTTTTTTTTTTTTTGCAGTTTTCAACACCAAGACTTCTAGTTCTTCATTTTTTGATAAAACTAGAGGCATGCACCTTTGTATTAGATAGAAAGGACGATGCCCAATTACAAAGCAAAATAAAAAGAAAGGGAAAGGGAGGGTGAATCGTAGAGGAGATATCTACAAGGATTCAGCCAACCACCAAAACCAACTAATCCTGAACCAAAAGATGTAACCCCGTGAGCTCGACCACTGATGCCCCGGCACAGTGCCTCCCCCATGCTCAAATACCATCACATCCTCCCACACATTCTCCGCATAAGGGGTGCCACCCCGGAACACCACACGATTCCTAGAGCATCAAATTGCCCAGAGCACTGCAGGGATAAGAATCTGTGTGACCTTTGCTTTTGGACTATGGTCCCTGCGATGACGTAACTGCTTCCCGGCCTTCCATAAATCCTCGAGGGAAGAAAAAGTATGGGAAAGACCGGTCACTAAATGTAGCCACCCCCAGACCCTTCAAGCCAACGAACAGGATATGAATAGATGGGCTACCGACTCATCCTCCTCACCACACATCACACAGAGCCCAATGGGCAATGAGGGATTCTGTCAGTATTTTATTCATATAAACCAGCCACAATGAGGGACTTACTAGTTCTTCATGACTTTTTTTGTTTTTGTAAATATAGTATTAGATCTAATTTTTAATTGATATTTTACTTTTCTTTTATGGCTTTAAAGTCATTTCATTAACTATTTAGATACAGCTATCATGAGTTGAAGCACATGCTTTGAGATTCTGGTTTTGATGGATAATGTATGAGTCAAATGATTGCTTGATGATTTCCTACATCATGCATATCTACTTTGTTCCTCTGTCAAGATGTGGGAGACCCTAATTTTTGTATTCAAGGGTTACTCAAGACCAATATATCTTGCTGAAGTCCACACAAACTTGGGAACCATGGAATGCCATTCTTTGGATTTTTTTTCCCTTCAATGTTTTTATTAATTTTGGAAGTTCTTGTTTTTGTTTAACACCATATATGCAATGCATGGCACAGGCTCAAGCCAAATTGTCTAGAGCAGAGAAACTTCTATCCAAGATTGAGGCATCTATGATTCCATCTGGACCGTCAGATGACCAGGAAACTATAACTGATGAGGAACGGTCTGTGTTCCGCAGGATTGGATTAAAAATGAAGGCATATCTACCCCTTGGTGAGGTTTCATGCTATTCTGATTCTGAATCAATTCATGCTTCAAGGCTAATCAGCATTATACAATCATGTGGCAGGTATTCGAGGTGTTTTTGATGGTGTTATTGAGAACATGCACTTGCACTGGAAGCATAGAGAAATTGTGAAGCTAATATCCAAACAAAAGACCCTTTCATTTGTTGAAGACTCAGCTCGGTTATTGGAATATGAGAGCGGTGGAATATTAGTAGCGATTGAAAGGGTCCCTAAAGGCTATGCACTTATCTATTATCGTGGAAAGAATTATCAGCGTCCAGTCAGCATCAGACCAAGAAATCTTTTAACAAAGGCAAAGGCACTAAAGAGATCAGTTGCAATGCAGAGACATGAGGTTCTCCCATCTTCTCCCATCTTCTGAGATTTGTGTTTTCACAAATCCCTTGGTTTACGTGGATTAACTTTTATATTTCTCTTAATTGAATTAATCTGCAGGCTCTCAGTCAGCATATTGCTGAGTTGGAAAGAACTTTAGAGCAGATGAAGTCAGAGCTTGTAAGTCGGTCTATGCATTGATTACTTTTGATATTTGTTTACTTCTTAATTTACAGTGGAAAGCGTTCTCCTTTTCTATTCTACAGTTCTCTTGATGTATGAAACAAGCTATTTCTGAACAGAGTTTTGTTTAGTTGGTTAGCATCCCTTCCTTCAAAAAGGTGGTCGGGGGTTCAAATCCCAACCCTGCCACTGTGCAGTGGGCACCGATTTTCAAGAAGAAAAAGGAAAAAGAAAAAAAAGAGGTTTCACGTTAGATACATGTTTGTTTTAAAATGTGTGTGTGTTGTGCTTATTGGAAACAGTGGATTAGTCTAAGATGTTCTGTAATTATAGTTCAGTTTAAGAATTTATAATTGCATGGGTCTATATCTATTAGGTATCATCCAGCCTGTATGTAGTAAATTATACTAGAGGTATATGTTCTGCACAGATATCACATTTTTTTTAAATTTTTTTTTAATCACTGATGGAGACTTGCAGTGCAGTCTTTTTTGAGTATTGTAATTCTTCTCCACATAGGAAATCATATGCCTCACATTTTTTCTTGGACAAATTTCCCATCTTCTATCATATTAAATTTCCATGTAATTTATTTTTGGAATACCCTTTTGGACACACGGACAGTCGGCAGTGTTCCACTTTCACATCTGATCTATTAACCATGGTAGGCTCATGTATTTTTGATGGAAGCAGACTAATAGTTGATCCATAAGTGGAACTTTTAATATCCTTGACTGTCATTTTGGAAACAAGAGGTTGTCGTATTCCAATGGATTTTTCTTCCTTTTATGTTAAAGGGTGGTGTTGGCTTCATTTGAGTAGTTATTTTTTCATATTATTTCAAAATTGTTGATAATCATTTCCACAGGATGATCCAATGGATGATGAGGATAAAAGTTCCAGTTACTCAGATGACCATGTTCAATCTGATCACGTCCCGCGTCTCAGTCAGGTGAGAATTTTGAACTTGGCTACCTATTCTGTTATTTTTTAGGGAAACTATTTAATCATAGCCCTCTAATTTGCAGTTTGAAGACGGTTTCTTATCTGAGTCTGATGATGATGAAATTGATGAAGACTAAATATAATTATGATGATCAAGAATTCTTGAGTTCTCTTCTGGATCAGTGATCTAAATCTCAGCAGCAAAGTTGAGTTTTGTAGTGATTTGTATCACAGTTTTCTGGTGGACCTTTTTTTAGGATACCATCATGCTACAAACAAGGTAAATGCTAATTACTTCATGCCCTCATTTTGTATATTATTGGTTTAATGTATCTCAACATGCACTCCATGCATGTTTTTATTTACAACACAGATTGACATGGTTTTAGGCTAGTCCTATTTTGATGAACCTATCTGTCCAGGTTAATTGTGACAAAGCTATCTTAATTTAGGTTTTGTGAAGAGTTTATCTCCTTCAATGCATGTATATACCATTGCTGTTAAACTCCATATCTTTACTCCGGGGTCAAAATCAATTCTGTGAATGGGTTCAAATCCAAGTTCAGCATAAGTGGAAATCAACAGAAAAAATATTTAGTTGATCTTGAGTGCTTCATTGACAGTATTATTGTCTTCAAACACCATTGCATACGCATACACTGTTGGCTCGTTCAGGCTGTTGCATTTGCTCCTGCATTTCGAAAGTTGTGTGTAACCATTGCTCATCATTTTGTATCGGTTGAGTCAAGCTTGAGGAGATAAATGTACTGGCGAAGGTTTCTGTTCCATCAAGTCTTATATTGCTTGTGCCCAGAATTCTATATCTGGATGATAAAGGGATATGTAATTGGCTTAGCATACAGTAACACAATGAAATCATGTCTTTTGAAAATCTGTCTCAACTGAACCAGCTTTCTTGTTCTCCAATTTTCTTCTGTTGCTAGTGTTGATCTCTGAGTCAAAACTTATGATTTTTATTTTATTTTGCAGGAACAATAACCTACAACAGCCTTTTTGATAGCAGATAATGTGTATTTGGTTGCGGGCTTGTGTACTTGGTTGTCATATATCTCATTGGAATTGTTTATATTAAGCTCTTACTTGACAGCCAGGGGCGTTTGAAAACATGGTTTGAGTGAAATGCTTTTGCAGGAAGTTCAAAATAAATGTGTTATCAAATGTCTGAAAACAAAGATTATGTCTTCTCATCCTCATGAATTGTACTTCAAAATCAGGAATGAAATCGTGGCAGCTATTTCTACCTTTTAAAAAAAATCAAATGTCTGAAAACTTAAATGATTAATTGAAAAGTGCCACTTAATTTTTAGTTATAATTACCATTTCAAAATAACTTTCAAGATAGAAAAATATGTTTGTTGTAAATCAATTTTCTTAAGTAAAAAATGTATGATTTTTGAGAATCAATTTGTTTTTTTCCATACGCACTCTTCGGTGGGTTGTAGATACACAGCTAGAGAACATTTATACATCCTATCCTTTTGTTTTTACTTTTAGTCGCATCAAAAGTATTTTCATGAAGGTACATCATTTCCAATATTATAGTGTCCCGAGTCTGGTTAGGTCTAGGTATTATCAGTATCGTATTGAACCGCACAGCTTATAAAATGTATTACATAACAAATGAATTGAATTTTACAGTCAATTGTTGGATATAGTATGACTTTATTCGATTCGATCCATAGGTTGTGTGGTTCAATTAATAGGTATACAATTTGATATAGATGATACTAATAATATCAAGCCTAATTAGATCCGGACTAAGGACCATGTGAACTATTATTTCAACCAAACACTATACAAATTTTAGAATAAAGATAATCTGTCAAAATTAGTCTCATTTTCTTCTATTAAGAATCTAAGGTCACTACCAAAACATTCACCATCTTACTAATTAATTATATTTTAACATTATCATATTTCAACGATATTAATTTTTGTAATAAAAGTTGGGATGGTCGCTTACTATTTAAATTTTTTTTTTTTTAAATTCACTCTAAATTTAAAGTATCAATCACTCACCCAAAATTGAAGAATGAAGATTGCATTTGGGGAATAGTTGGAGCACCACTTTCTTCCATTTCATAGACATGAAGAAGTGTCGTTGCATATGCTCTTAAATGTGTGTACTCTCGAATTATACAATTTATTAATTAAATTAAATAACCTATAAATTGAACTCTCTGTATAGTTCAATATTATTGTTATTGATAGTATCAAATTTATTAGGATCCAGACCCATAAATACGTGAGTACGGTGGGCAAGTTGAAAGGAAAAATAAAGGCTGAGATGCCAAAAAGGCCAACAGCTGCAACACTTGGAGAGAGAGAGAAAGGAAGTCGGCTGATTGAGAAGTGAGAGACATCCATCGGTGCAAACCCCTGATGCTGACATTACCTATAAAGTCCTGAATCTAAAGCTGATACCTACTCTACTCCCCATCCATCCCTCTCAGTTCACTATATACCATCATCATCATCTCTCTCTCTTCAATGGGTTTAAACTAAAGCTGCTTAAGATCATCATTGTTGCCGCCAGAGACGTAAAAAGCAAAGTTGTTTCTGGGTCATACATGTATCAAAAGCAGTGTTTTTGTCATTTTTTCTCATTTGTTGTTGTATATGCATGTTTTACATAGTGTGTGTACGTACCTATTCATTCATTCATTCATCTGGAAACCAAAGGAAAAACAATCACTTTTGAGTTTTGATTATTACCAAAACCGTTGAACTTATTAGATTCCGATCACCAAGTAACCCTAAAAAGGGAATTTATATTGGAAAAATGTTAGGTTCAACCCCTACACGCAGTTCCCTCACATTTTGATTTGTTTTGAAAATATACATTTTAAGGAAAAAAATTCAAATAACCTCCCGTGGATTTGGGGTACGCAGTTAGCCGGGGCCAATGTGGTGTGTGATGCAGCATATAGTCACGCTCTTCTACGGATCCGTTCAAAAGAACGAAATCGGTAAGCTCCAATGACGCAGTTGATTCTTCAAGAAGAATGCCAGGGGGTTGGGCTTCAATAATCTGTTGATTTCGGATTAAATACCAGAGAATTGGGAGGTCTATGCAATTGTTAATACTTTTAACAAAATACAATAGATAAATAAAATAAACTTCAAAATTCAATAATCTGTTTTTACAAGCTTATTTATAGAAGAGAATCCTAACAAACTAGTATCTCAACATTATCTAAATCTGTAAACTAACAAACAAATCTAACAAATCTTTATCTAATCCTAACTAAAATTTAAATTTGAATTCAAATCTAAATATAGTAAATCCTAACAAACTAAAAAATTATTAAAATTATAAATCAATCATCATCATCCATTTGGTGGTCTTTAATGTCGATCGAACGGTCCATGATCGCGTTACATCAGTGCGTTTCGAGGGAGGTAGTCTTATTTTGAAGGAGTGGTCCTTTTCTTCCCATACCGGGTGGCCTCTCGTCCACCGGGTTGGGGTGGCGTTCGTTCTTGTTTGGAATGATGCCCTTCTTTTTCTTGTTTCTATGCTTGTTTTTATGCTCCGTTGTAATTGTCGTTTATCTATTCCTCTCAACCACCCCTTTCACTGTTATTACATCATACAAAAAAATCTCATGTGAATTGCCGGAAATCCATATAACCCATTGAAAATATTTATGTAATTCTAAATAGTCCCCTCAATTAAACTTCCGTTGACAGTTGATGAATATTCTATCAATCTCCTGTTTGATTAACCTGATTGAAAACACAGTATATCAAAAACACCTTACAATGTGCTGAAAATGTGAAAAATTTTATGTAAATGATGATTTTATCTATTTGAATAGATTATAAAGCTTTATCAAGAGGGGTAAATCGTCATTTATATACAGAGTTTTTCATATTTTTAACACAGTGTAGAGGGTTTTTGGTATACTGTGTTTTTAGCGAGGGTTAACCAAATGGAATATTTCACATTCGTCAACAAAAATTTACCTGAGGGGACTATTTGGATTTGCATAGGTGATTTCAGGGGTGTCATATAGACTTCAAGAAAAGTCAAAAGGTTATATGGATTTCAAACAGTTTACAGGGGGTTATTTGGATTTTTCTCTTTTTTATGCATATAAAAAATGAATTATATACTTGAATAAGTTGAATGAGTATTTTTTTTTTACATTTTTGAAGTAAATATACTGAGATACTTAAATATATATTGTGTAATGTGATTTTAAATATTGTATTAGTGACGTAATGACGTAATTATTGCAGATCGACTGCAAAATATATCGAGTGTATTAGCTAAAAATGATTTTTCAAAAATGCTTTCATCTCTAAAAAGGTGTTTATTCTGCATTATCACTTTAGATTGATTTTCATTTTGTTTTTATCTCCAAAATGCTTTTGCAAAACTAATGTCTCCATCCAAGAGATCTCCCTACTTATCACTCTGAATAATTGATGTATATATTTGTTTGCCATATGAGACAACATCGTGACACTACATATAATGATTATATACTCTTATAAAATAAATAAAAAGAATTACATATTTCATGCATGAGAATATGAGATATATTTCGCTAACAAAATGAGACTGTACGTAGGCATGTGCATGAATACAAAAGACTTTATTAGTTGCTTAAATTCAAGAAATGATCATCACAATCATAGTAAACAATATTCATGATTCTTGTATGATTGTATCTGTCAACTGGTCGGATCTGGATCGAGTCGGTGGATTTGGACCTGACCCGTAGCAAGACCTGGCGGGTCCGGGTCCTAAGAAATGTGGATCCGGACCCGGACCCATCGGAACCGGGTCGGGTCAGGGTCTGAGTTCGACCCGACCCAAATATGGTTTCTAAAAAAAATGGAGAGCTCATGAATTTATTTGTTTTATCATTCTATTATGAAAAATTTGTATAAAACATCTAAACTGATAATCTGACATTATATTTGAACATATTTTTGTAAAATTTAAAACAATAAACACTAACATATAACATTCAAAATAAACAAAAATCTAAACAATATTACAATGAACTAAAAGAGAGAGCTAATGGTTATTTGTGTCACAAAGTAAACGTTCAAAACAATAGACACTACATATTAATATAAACAACATTCAAAACAATAAACACTAACATATTAATCTAAACAATAAACATAAATTATGCAACAAACCAATTAAATATACAAATTCAAAAGCTAATAAACTAATAAGGCTTGTCAATGAGTGTGTTTGGTTGGTTATGGGTTACGATTTATGGGTTTGGTTATGGACTTATGAATACAAAAATGAGTTAAAACTTATATTTATAACTTGATAAATAAAAAATAAAATTATGGGTCAACTAATATTAATAGTCTTGTAATATATAAACATATATTAAAAACAGTCAGGTCTAGGGTCCAACGGATTGGGGTGGGGTAGATCCAGACCCGATCCGTTTATATGTTCGGGTCTACCGGGTCAGGTCCAAATCGGGTCAGATTTAAATCAGATCAGGTATATTACATGTGTAATCAGATCTAGATCTCAGACCTGACTCGTTGACAAGCCTAATTGTATCCCTTCATAAACACAACACCATCAAACTATCCAAAATCCTCTATGAGTCTGACCTTTGCATGTGATTTTGTAGAGTCTTCATCAATATATCTCACCATCTTGTATCTTAACGTGTGTTTCTTATGATTTTCAACTGTTCGGGTGTACGGATAACAGGGAGTGAATTTCAAAGCTACCATCATCGTTTTAAAAGGCACAGTGCAAATCCCTACATGACCATTCTTATACATACAGCAAGAAAATTAAAAAAACCTCTATAAAACCTTTTCAGTTGTACAGTGACATGACCAACATACAACTGTGGGATCGCTGACAGTTGGTACCAGATTGATCAAATTATACCTATATCTGGAAACCTTATTATATCTTCTCATGCTTCATCAAAGGTCCTATTCTATTCTATATGTATAGGACTACTGACTTTATTCTAGTGTCTGAGTGTCAGAGAGAGAGAGGTGACGACTGTTGCAAGGTTTTAAGTCCTGTAGCATTGAAACCAAAAATACATGGAAAATGATTTTGTGGTTCTGTTTGCAGCAACATACATTTCGATTTAGATAGATACTTAAGTTAATAAAGTATTTTAATTTTTTTTTATAAAAAATGAATTACATACCATTTGAATGTATTGTGTATATATATATATATATATAAATAGAGTATATATTGAGATAGTGAAATATATACTATATTAGATGTTTTTATATGTGTTAATGATGTGACTACTGCAAATAAAATGATAAGATGATCTGAGTGTATCAGTGTTCTAATCAACATGGAAGCACCGACTCCATTTCACAGGCTTTAGATTCAAGCCCATTAAATGATTACATGTGCCTATAATTTTTGTATTATATAATTTTTTCTTTTTTAAGAAAATGTGACTATATAAACATAATGAAAGGGGCATTGTTATATTCAATGCTTATTTACATTTTCGCATGAAGTCTTATATGTTCAATAATATATGTTTCAAAACATTTAATTTTTACTTTTGTATACGTGCATGTGACAGTAAAATTCATTAAGAAACATTTCATTTTCAATGATATATGCACTTCTTTACATGGGTTATTCATCTTAGAAAGATCAAAACATGTAAGAAGTGCAAGTAGAGCTCATTTTTTTTCTCAAACAAAATCAGAAACCAATAGCTGGGTGGTTAACAAGAGAAGTTGCAACTAAGATGTTCTTTCTTTTTAAAGGATTTACGTGAGAAAGTAATGACAATTATTCCCGTTTCCACCCACATCCACGGCCTTATTAATACACATCTCTCATTTTGTGCCTTATCAATTGTGATAGGTTTTTTTTTATTATTATTATTATGTGCATGCAAACTATTTATCATAGTTTAATTTGAACCATGTAGTTTTGCTGGAACAACCTGGTAGGATTTGTTGACACCCTACATTAGCACGCATAAGTCTCTCTCAACAAATGACGAAGAAGAGTTTAGAAGTAATCACACCCCAACCGATTTGCTATGTTAGTCTTTTAAAATAAGGTGATTTAATAACCCAATATTACTGATATATATATATATATATATTAACTGGGTTTATTTTCTGATCGATTGAATCTTTTGGTGTACCTAATCCGAATGAAGTGATTATAAAGATGAATTAAATGAACTGCAATTTAATTATTTATTTATTTATTACGCTCACATACGTAGATGATCGAAGTTAAATTTCATTAATCACATTTGAAGATTGAAATTAATTGACATTTTTGTACCAAAAAATCAGGTTCGATCATCGCAAAGCTTATAGACTTCGGTTGAACTATTCCTTCTATTAAATCATTTATTGAAGGTTCTCAAGCACAAACATTACATTAAATTCATTTTTTTTTGGGATAATTGACAGACATTACTTGGTTATAATATGTAAACCTTAATAAACTCCATTAATTCTGGTAATTCAAACATTTACTTGGTCGATTATAATATTTGCATCTCGATAGATTTTCATAGGATAAAGGGATATTAATGGCATTAAATTAGTTCAGATATTGGAGGGAAGTATAGCCTTTCAATGCTTTCACAACATGAATGAAATTCTGACCACAATAGTTGGAACAGTACACCTTGTCCTTGCAATGACACTAATGCTATTGCTGATCATATAGCCCCCATTTGCGTAACAGGTTAAGCCCGGATAAAAGTAGTATAAGGGTGGTATAGGGGTGGTATAAAAATGAATAAGGAAAATGACTGTTTGTTTGCAGAGTATAACTTAGTATTACTAAGCTAGTTTAAACGAGTATAAAAGAATATAACAATTTTAAGTAACCCCTAGGATAAGCTATACTCATTTTATCTATTCTCATGGACCCACATGTCAAATCAATTTTTACACCTTATCACATTAAATCACATATCAACACCTCTTATACATCAAATGGCCTACATGTCAAATCAATTTTTTCACACTTTATTTATATTTTATTCTTTATCAATCAAACAACTCAACCTTTATTCTTACGTTTTTCAATGAGAATAATAAAAAACACAACCAAACAGAAAATTTCTTATTACTGTAGAATTGTTATATATATTGGTATAATTATCTATCCAGAATAACTCAATTTATCAATTCAAACTGGAGGATATGGATTCCCTTTTAAAAGTATGAATGGAATCTTAATGACACATAATGAGTCTTGATGTACGACCTAATGAAATGTCCATATTGGATAGGCATTGGTGAGCTAACTTTAGTCTAAATCTTAGAACATTCAAGATAGTGATCAAAATCTATTGAGATGTTCGAAGTTCAAAGTTTGTGCGACGGTTATTTTGTTTTATGTTTTTGTAGTTATAGAATGATTGGATTGCTGCCCACCTCTCGTGAGACCAAACCCTTTCTCTTTTTATCTCTCTTATCTTTTAAAATTCTATCATCACTCCTTTTTGCTTTGATACAAGATTCAGACTTGTAACCTACTAATAAGTTATACAGTCTATCATTTCTTCAAAAAAAAGAAAAAAAGAAAGATAGTGATCAAAATCTCACAGTGAGCAGCTTAGATAGTGGTCAAAATTGATGATCACTTGCATGAACTCATATGTTTAATTTGTGTGTACATATGTTAACAAACTAGGTAGAGATCATACACAACAAAGTGGTTCAGCTAGATAGTGAACAATAAATCATATAGTATCAGATTCTAGGTTTTCTTTAACTATCTAAAAAGTCATGTTAAACATACAAGATTTGTCAACATATATAATCATCCATCACCAATCGTTCAATAGTGTTTAAAGCTCTTGTGAGTTTCAATCAGGGTAGGATCTTAATTAGATATCATTAGATATTTCATCAGTCTCCAACATGGAACGGACTTCACATGTACAACACTTGTCACAACAATATCTCATGATCCCATCTCTGTGACATATCCATTTCATGCATGCCCACATGTCCACTATATAGGTTTCCAGGTACCTCCAAATCCAAGGTAACAGAGGTATGATGAGCTCCAGCTAATTAAAGATTAGCACTTGTAGCATCACTTGATGGAAATGTAGGCCAATTAAATATATAATATATTTGGAGACTTCAAATTTAGAGTTCTTATAATCTTTAATTCCTTTTATCTCCTCCTTTTGATGTTTTGTTCATTCGCAGAAAAAGCTATGAATCAAGCAAAAGTAGAGCAACCACATCAGCCTATAATAACAGCTCCTTAATTATAGTTTCCTACAACCAAATTAAGTCAACATATTAAAAAATAAAATAAAATGAAGGGTCACAATCAGAAGACATAAAGAAAAACAAAAGCAGAGTTGTTTTTTCTTTGACAGTTTTTTTTTTCTTTCTGCTGCAGCATATAATAATTAATGGTGTTCTGGGCAGCTGAAGGTGACACACATTCATTCTTCTAGTCCTTTGCTTCTATTGTCCCAGCATGCTTTATACCAATTATTTACATTTAATCAAAAGCTTCCCAATTTAGAGAGAGAGGGGTCTTAGAACAGAAAGAAGATGAACAAAATATCCTTTTTAAAGAGTTGATGAAATACATTAATTGATCATCTCCAACTAATCTGTCAATCTCTACCTTCAAAAAAAAAAAAAGGAAAATGTTACAAGCCTTCTGTTCATCTCCAATTAGTCCAACAATTTGTTGATCTCCACTTCTCTCTTCATCCCACACCTTCAAAAACTCATTTGGGGGCATTGTTAAGAAGTTTCACTTCTTGATTGATACAGAAAATCTGAACTCTCTCCATCGATTCCATCTCTCCGATTGCCCCGATTTGCATCTCCAATTGCGCCGATGCACGTAAAATTCAGCTCGGTCTGGTGGTTCAGATTCGAAGGCGGGCGGTGAGAGTTCGCCGTAAAGATGTGGCCAACTAAGTAGTCGGTGTTCATCGGAGGTGGCGGCGGAGGGTTGGATAGGTGTTGAGAATTTGATGTATATAAGAATGGTTGAAGTGGTGGTGGTGGTGGTTGTGGTATCATAGAAGATGGTGAAGCTAAAGGAATTCTTGGATACACTGGCCTTAGGTTTAGGCATTGATCTCTATTGTAATATCTGCTAGAAGACATCGAATGCGCTCCCCCAAATCTGTTTTAACATAATTAATTGTGATGTTATCTATCGAAGGAACAACTATATGAAGAGTTTATTTATTTTTTGGTTGGTATATGAAGAGTTTCCATATATAACAACTAACATTGTGTAGACAAGTAAATGAAAAAGAGAAATTTGTGCATCTGTGAATGTTTTTCCATACCCAACAAAAGATCCAGATGCAGTGGCTAGGCTTTCGGTGCCGATCACTAATTGACGAGCGCGATTGAGCGTCTCGGTCTCCCTCTCTAATGAAAAAGAAAAAGAAAATCCATATTAGCAACATTTGTTCTTGGAGAGGAGCATGAAATGATATGTAATTTTGTAAAAGTTTGATACAATTTATATGATATCATGGATGTTGGTTAATCTTAATTACCTTGTCGGTGCCGGTTCATGTGACCACCAAGTGCTTGAGATTTGCAGAACTTGAGAGAGCAGAACCTGCATTGGTAGACCTTCCCAGGCTCATCCTTCCCACCACTTCTCTTGTTATTCTTGATTCCTATGTTGGAAATTATTTTTTTGGTGTTTCAACTCAAACAGGAAAAATTGAAAACAAGACCCACATCTTGAACTTTTTTAGATGTAAACTTAAACATCCCTCTTTTACCTCAAATCAACTTCTTGATTTGATATGAACTAATATATAAAGTTGAGCCTTGTTTTTTGTTCTTACCAATAGTGTCAGTAGAAGCTTTTGTTGGGCTTGAACTCTCCTCCAACCCTTGCTTTCCCTCTCTCCATCTCTCACTGTACTCTTGGGGCAAGTTGTTGAGGTCTAATGGGTTCCCTTCTGATCTCCTGAAAGAATAAAAAAGAGAAAAAAAGTCCTAATCAAAATTAGATAAATCTCTGAATTCCCATATCAAAAGAAGTGTTTTTTTTTTAGTTGGATTTTGCAGGTCACAAAAATTTACTCACATGTTCCTGAGGTTGAGAACACAAAAGAGAGAATTTTTGGTGATCAAAAAAATCTTTGGATGGAGAAATAAAGTTTGGGTGGGTTGAAAAGTAAAATAAACTATACAAAACTGCAGTTTCAGAGGGGGGACTATATAGTGAGTGAAAGAAATATATGTTGGGAAGAGCACAGCTTGAAAGTAGTCTATCAGTTCCCTCTGCCTGAGCCGCCCAGCCACACAAAAAAAAAAACTATGGTTTTTGTGACTCTTAAGTAGTAGTCACTTTTGGTTTTGGATGAGAGAGAGATATGAATGGGACGTTGCACTGCTCACAAACCCTAAAAAGCTTACCATGATATATATACATACATACATTTCTCACTTTTCAGGCTAAAACGTGGTAAGGTGGGTGGTCTTGGTTTCAATGATGATTACTATAAGGGATTTCTTGATTAAATCAAAATCTAACACAGGTGAAGACAATGGATCAAATGGGGTTCATGCATATCTCTTTTGGCTCTTTGTGCATTGGAGGAAGTCTCTCAATGCAATAATAATGCCATCCTTTAATATCCTTTGAGGTTGGTAAAGACAAAGGCAATGCTCTGCGTTATTTAGTTCAAGAAAAGCATGCTATGGGGGGGGGGGGGGGGGGGGGGGGTGTGGGGGGACAGGGGACTGTAGTCTATACTAAACCTATAGGGGTGTCATGAGGCCACAAAAGAGTACATTTGTGTGTAGGGTTTCATTGTTGTGTTGCTATCATGTGCCCACCCTGTGGAGGTCTTGGTGACTTGTATGAATTTTTTTTTACTTAGATGAATTAAGTTTTATCTTGGAACAAGTGGAAGAAACTACACTAGATTATGTACATGCCAGGTTTGGTGATTATTCTTCTTTGATTATGGGTGGTAACACTCGAAGTTCAATTTTAAGATAGTTAAACCCACATAGAAATCAATTCTTGGCTTATTGTCAGAGGTACCACTTCAATTAAAGATTTTGGATTTGGGTAATACTTCTCCTAATAGAATAATATTGAATGTTGTTACATAGTTCTTTCTCATGCATTGTTTTCAATTTTATATACCTCGTTGGTCATATTTATTTAAAATGACAAGGTATCTAGTGGTGGATAAACAACCTAGTTTTTATGCTTGTTTTTTTTTTTCACGGAAAGAGTGGTAAAACTTTCATTGTTACCATTTGTCTCATGATATTTTTAACTATAGATTTTTAAGATAGCGAGCATCTATTATGTTATGTTTACTATTAATTTTTTATCTTTATGATTTAATGTATTGAACTATATACATGTTTTACGGGGTTGTGAATAGAATTATAAAAGGAGCGTTGTTACACGTAGTCCGTGCGGACAGTTTATATATCTCATAAAATTTTTTAAAAAAAATAATTAAAAAAGGGTTCATGGAGCGATATACATTTTTCATCACAAGTACCTCATTAAACAGTTGAGATTTACTATTTTCTAAAAAATCATAATTTGTTTGAACTATTCACGAGACTGTCTCTAACATTATTCTTATAAAACAATAAAATGTCGCACATGAGATGTTTATAGTTCTAGCCCTGTTTAGATAATGATGTAAACTATTCTATGATAGATAACAATCGCAGTATAGATAATTATACCAGTCATTCTCATTGAAAAACGTAATAATGAACTTTCTATTGTTCGGTCAAAATGTGAATAAGATATGATTAATGATTAATAAAAGATAAAAAAAATGTTTGACATATGTGTTTCCTTATTTATAAGAAGTGATAACAAGTGATTTAACACGTGAAACTTCTTATATCAGTTAAATAAATTATGTAAAATAACACAATTCTATAGATGATCTAAGTATTAGTACCCTCTTATATCCCTTTATTCTAGTGTATCTATACTCACCCATTTAGTGTGAACAAGGAAGCATGAAAAAAAGAGATTAGAGGGGGCATCTTTTGCATTGTCGATGGGTGATCCAACAAAAGCTGAATGCGATTGTCTTTTTGTCTGGGGTTTGGGGGTTGTTGGTACAAGGTGGGGACAGGGACCACTCAGTCTCTTCAACCTTTCTTTTCTATACGTTCAATTAATATACATAACTAGGTATAAATATGTACACTTTGCATGGGAAGCAAAGGACGAATGTCCACACGCTCCCTCTCCCTGTGTTTTCTTTTCAAAGTCTTCAAAGAAAAAAAAAGTTAGGATTTTGTTTATTTTTTAATTTTTAAATACACCCCATCATTAATTCCACTGTATCTGAAAAATCCTATGGTGGAAATGTACATCTAGGAAATCTATTATCCATGCAATACACGTGGAAAATCTTATTATATGTCCTGTTGTAAACTGAGTGTATATAAGTATTATGTATATGCACATGTATTTGTATTCATGAACATTTGGGATAGCGGATTTTCTTTTAAAATGGGATATCGGATGTTCTTTCAAAAAGTAGTACAAATTATACTAAGGGTCTGTTTGGATAAGCATATAAATGTGCAAACCCACCCGTTTTCAAACAACGTTTCGCGTCGGCAACATGAGCTAGCCTGTCTTGCGTTTGTAGCGTTAAAAAAAAGAGTGACTGGTTGGGTGGTCTTTGTGAGTGTTTTACAAGTTTACCCTTGCAGATTTAGTGGTTGGGTTTGAAAGGGGTATACATGAATGAGGGGTGTTTTGATAATGTTATAATCCAGCGTTCAAAACTTTATTAGTCTCCAAACAGGATACCCATTGTATTAGAATGCTTGCCTAACATGCCCGCAAGAGGATTTCGTCCTCAAACATAAAACAAGTTCAACTAGGAAGAAGTCCAACTACAAACTATTTAGATATTTGTTAAACCAAAGATGTAATTTTTTACTTCTACTAGTGAATTCATACAATTCATTGGTGTACAAATTCATTTTTATTTGAAATACACATTTTCATTACATTATATGTATACATTTAACCCAAAAAAAAAAAAAACATAAGAGCATATGAGGAATGGCTGTAAGCTGCATGTGGGATTGTCATTTTTTCCGTCGAACTACTGCACATTGGACAGACCAAGTTCTGAAAAAGTAAAGTCTTAACAAATGTAAATGGGTAATGAATATTCTTTAATCCAAACATCAGCAACAGTTCCCAAACCACAGAAACAGTCTACAAATGATGTTTGTACATAACCTTACTGGAATATTAAAATTCAACTTGTGAAGAAAAAATTGGTGATCCAACTATCAGAAAACAATATTCATACTCATATGATAAAACCGACTGTACCAAAGTCTTCTGTGGGTCGCATTTGTATAGGATCCTTCAAAACTTATCTTCTCAAGTCATTCATCATTTAAATAATCTCTTCTACAATTTCACCTCAATTGGACGACATAAACAGAGAGCGTCCCTACCGCAGCATCTGCTGCAGATGGAGCACCTGCTGTCTTTGTTCGGGCGGCAGGAGATTTATCTGTTCGGGTGTGAGGCTCATCACCTGCTGAAGCAGTGCCTTCTCCATCTCAGGAGTCAACTGTAATATATTGGGCACAATAAAAACATTAACTAATAGGTAGCAACACTTAGAAAATAAAGATTCGGGTTTGAGCAACTGCAACTGCAACTGCAAGAGATTAGTTTGGCATCGGTACCTGTGAAGGACGTGATGGTTGACCAGTGGGCCCCAATGGACCAGGTGCCAAGGGTGGGGGTCCAGGCAATGGTGGTCCACTGGTTCCTTTTTCTTGTGGACCAGGGCCCCAGGGCCCCCCTCGATCGATTTGCATGGAGGTTCCTGCTTGAAGGTTGAAATCTCCTCCCATATGTGAGGTAACCTGAGAATTTCAATAATAGAGTTTTTCTTGCTTCACAAAGATGAAATAGATTTCCTTATGAGAAAGGGTATTAACGAAATGACATTCATTCAGAAGAATCCAATACCATATGCAACCGTAGACCTTAATACAGTTCTCCCTTCTGAGACACTATAACAATGTCTTGCAATAAGCAAATTGATTTGTGAAGCAACTATTTTATCCAACGCAATCATATCAATGATGTAGTCAGGAAATCCTCGTTTAGCCAACAAACATAGGACAGTCGAGGATCCCTACCACAGAAGTTTCAAGAAACAGGCTGAGGATCTTTTGATCAATTGGACATAGCATTGCCAAACATGGATAGGCAGCATGGGATTTTCTGTGGTGCTGTTTCTACTTAATTTGGTATCAGAACGAAGATCCTAATCGTTCTTATATGTAGATCTTCCACGTAATTCTCATCAAATCATCTTCTCCTTATTATAAGTTCATCTTCTTCTATTGTTCTTCTTCTTCAATCTGTTTTCTTCCTCTGATATCCTTCTCTTTCTTTGTCAGCACCACTGCCTAAGTTCAAAAACAAAACAAAGAACCCCTTTGAATTCCACTCCTTTCAAGATCCTAACAGATCTATCCCATCAAATCCTTATATATTGAGATTGGGCATCCACACGCCTGGCTGCTGCTTATATATTGGCAATCTTCATTATTTTACAAGATTTGTTTTTAATATATAACCTATTGTGTAAGTCAGTGGAATGTCACAATAGACAATACGAGTGTGTTCCTCATGTCATAATAAACAAAGGTGTTTTTTTTTTTTTTTTTTTTTTGGGGGGGGGGGGGGGGGTGTTGTCTTTGCTCTCTTTTTTTTAATTCAAGAAATACAAATCCTTATCCACTGACCCATTCACCAAGTAAGAAGGTTAAAAGGAACAAAGTTGTTTGCTATTTTACGTTATTAGACAACCTCACTTTTCTGTATGGTATTTCCATAGGCATTTTTTCCTTTTATAGTTGCCTGTACTCATTAATGTTATGAATTTTATGATGGAAGCTCTCATACTAGGTAATTGAAATCACCTTGTCAGGCAAAGTGCACCACTGATGGAGGTACATCTCATATTCAGGAATATCCTTGGCAGGCAAAATGAACCATTGATGGACGTACATCTCATATTTACAAGCATGAGCTAATTTTTATACCCACATATGTGGAAATACTTTATTGTTCCACTTTTGATGGTTCATGTGCAAACTATGTATGAACAAGAACACAAACATATGCATCAATGCTGGATACAAGTGTATGAACTGATGTAACTAAACCTCCATAAGTCTTCCATTGACATCGAGAGAGTGATTGAAAATTGAAATTAGTATCCTTGAGGTGTAACATATAGTCAAATACTTGGATTGGAGTGTAGATGAGTCGTCATGTCTTCAATTAAACCAGTGCTAACCCAACGGCCAAGCATGGGATACCCATGTTCTGTACAACACTTATTTCAAATTATGATTTACCACATAATGATCCACTACTTTGATGAGAATTATTTTTATGATGCCCTATTTTGATAAAAAGCTCTACAGTTCAACATTAACATAGGTTTTCAAAATGTAAAAAAGTTGGTTAGAATATATATACTTTAAATACACAGTGAACTAAAAACCTTTCAGATACACAAATTGGCCACTATTGAAAATAAGACATGCGATACAGGGTCAAAATATGCAAACAGATGATCAAATGAAACGTGGTTATATAAGCATCACATGCAAGAACATGAACCAACCCAGCAGCCCCAAAATGGAATATGATTAAGTACCTGATGAAATTGCTGAGTCATATTTGGCAATGGTGGTTGCCCTTGTGGGAATGGAGTACCAATACCAGACGGCTGATTGCTACCTGACTGATTATTAGCAGTTTTGATTTAAGTCAATTTGGGAATGGAACAACTAAGGGTCACTTACTCTTTTGCAATTCATCATCGTATAGATCCAACTTACATGAAACATGGGCTGCGATGGAAGCTGTTGAGGCATGTGAGTGGGCTGAAAGCTTAAATTTGGTTGCATCTGTGAATGAAACTGATGTGGAAAATGTTGCAAGGACGGCGGCCTTGGTTGCTGTGGCAGAGGTGGTTGTAGTGGCTGGTGTAAATGGCTGGGCCCTTGGAATGATTGTTGTGCCTGGCTTGAGATAGGTATATGGGACTGAAGATTTAGTGGTGGACCAGATGGGAGAGGGGGTAAATTGTGAAGTTGGGATGGTTGTGGAAGGGATATGTTGGGCACTGGAAGAGCTAGAGAACCCTTAGACTGCTGTGCAGATTGCAAAGGATGAGACACAGTAACCTGCGACTGAATGTTTATTGGAGGAAGAGAAGAAGGTACAGAGGCTTGACTTGGGTATTGCTGTCGGGCTGGTAACTGGGGTTGGGATGAGCTCATTTGACCTTGTGATCCAGCCTGAACTGGCAATGGTTGTGTAGGTTCGCTTGTGTGTGATGATTGTTGAGGATGTTGGGATAATGTAGGCTGCACGTTTGGAACCTGAAAACCAATACATATTAAAATAAAACAATACAAAATTTGAGCATTTAGACAGAAAAATAAACTTATGCAATAGAATATAAACGCCCCAGAACATACCGCTTGTGGAGGTTTGACCATTCCAAGCATAATTTGTGCCTGGGAAAAGCATGTAAGAAAGAAATATAAATAAAAAATATTTATGATCTTGGAGGTATAAAATTCAATACCTTTACCTTGTGACAATGTCCAACACCAATGCACATTCATGTATCATTGCTGTGTGGGCAGTGTTTTGAAATGCGGCATGTAATTTGCATGCGGCTGGGATACCACATGGAGTTTATGCAGTATGCGGGAGTATATGCGATTCTGTATTTTTATTAATACTAAAGTTAATATGAAACTTATGGAATAGTTTAATAGCAGTTTTGTTGAAATCCCAAGGACTAAGATTTTATGAACATATGAGACCAATATCATGAAATTAAAATTAGAAACTAGGAATCACTTGAAAAGAATGATTCTCATACCATGTAGTCACTACTGTGAGGTTAATTCTATATTTATGTGTTTTTTTTATATAAAAAAAAAGATGAACTTGGCGGGTCTGCCACTTTTTTTTTAAAAAGTCAACATAAATTCTATATTTATGTTGACCAACTAATTTGCATTGTTGTATCCAATTTTATTATATTATACCATTACACTAGTCACATTGTTAACTCAAACCAACTAATAAAGAAGAAAAGAAGAAAAAAACTATTTTTTTGTTCAATCCTAATGTCGCGCTTGTGGATGTGGACCACATATGCAGGCCTAACCCACATATCGGGCCACTCAAACCGCCTTTCTAAACACTGTTATATGGGTATTATTATAATTTCAAGGCTAATGTTTAACAGAGTATGTATGCCATTGTTCAAACTTAAATAATAACCCAGTACTGAAATGAGCTCAAATTAACAAAATTATATTTATCCATACAGAGATTGTTCTTCCTCAGATGTAGTATGAAAGAAAACATAGAAAGATCTATAACAGTTGCATCCACAGACTTTCCTAAATGATTAGCAATCAATCCAAAATGTCAAATACCACAAAGTTCCCATCTAACTCTGGAGCTTTATGTTATAGGATTTATTTTACGGAGTTTCTTGATGTAAAAAATAAATAAATCAAAACACATATCCAAGACTCCCATCAGCAAAGACAACTACTACATATCAAATCTTAAACATAAAATAAAAGCCTAAAACTAATAAAAAAAATTAGGTTCTTCATTGATCTCCTCTCTGCCAAAACCCTACATCCCCAAAAATATATAGAAGGAACAAATTGGCTGAAACCCTAATCACAATTGGGGATACAAAACCCCAAAAAATCAAAACAAAAGCACAAAAAAAACACATGAAGAGAGACATAATTAGGATGAGAACCTGAAATAGGGCACGAGTGAGGGAAGGATTGTCGATGAGGATCTGCCTCGCTTGCTGCTGGTTCTGCTCTATCAATCCCTGTTTGTTTTTTTCAAGTTTCCCAATAATCAAAACAAAAACAAGGCGTTTGTTCTTCGATGCTTTTGTTTTGATTTCAAGATTTGTTCGTTAAAAAAAAAAGAAAAAGAAAGATGGAGTACTTTCATCTGAGACATGATGTCGTGGAGCTGTTTCTTCGACATCCCTGCTATGTGTGATGCGAACCCATCGCCGCCGCCTCCGTCGATTCCGCTGAGTTGCTTCGCTGCCGCCATTAATCGGTTCCCTCTCTTCCTTCGAAACCTTTGGGAGTGACAGGAGGACGGGTTTTTCTTATTTCGGTTCTCACGTATAAGCTATGGTTTTGTTTATCCTTGATTCGTTCTACTGTACAAAATGTAGTTTTAATCCTCTTCATTATTACGTTTTCTTTTCCGGTTTTGTGTGATTTTTTAAAATGACCCATGTAAGCTCTCTATGTAACATCATGACTTTTTTTAAAATTTATATAATCCACTGAATACATTTATGTAAATCTAAATAAGCCCATGAATTAAACTTCTATTAACAAATGAAAAATATTATGTTAATATTTTATTTTGTTAACTGACTGAAAACACAATATGTTAAAATCTCCTACAATTTGTTAAAAATGTGAAAACCTTATGTATATGACAATTTTATCCTCTAAATAAATTATAAAACTTTATCCGGAAAGGTAAAAGTAAAATCTTCATTTGTAGAGGATTTTTTGCGTTTTCAACACATTGTAAGAGGTTTTTAGTATATTATATTCCAGAGTCAACCAGACAAAATATTCTCAGAATAATTCCAATTTCTCAATGAAATTTTAATTTAGAGGGTCATTTGAATTTACACACATTTACACACATGTTTTTAAGAGAGCTATATGAACTTTAGGAAAAGTCAGAAATTTATATGGATTTCAAACAATTTACAAAGAGTTATTTGGTTTTTTTTCCCTTATTTTAAATGAAAATGAAATTAGTAGACATGTTACTTCTTTTAATTAAACAAAAGGAGTACATGCCATAAAAATAAAATAACAAAATATAAAAGATAAAAAAATCATCACGGGAAGGAAAAATAAGAGAGAGAGGCTAATTTCCACATGAGACCACAGAAGACTCTACGTGTTAATCAAAATGAAGTCCTGAAGGACCTGGACTGAGAAGGCTCCACCATAAAAGCAACCCCATGCTGCAACAAAGGCCTTAGCATTCTCCCAGATCCTGTGCGCCGAAACAATGGAACCATGAAACAGGGCGTCAATGCGCTCGTGCCATATAACCCAATGGAGTGCCGGGTGGAGGAATTGAAGAACCTTGCCTCTAATACTTCTGTCCCCGCACCTCTGCATGATGCGCGCCCAACATCCCAAATGTGGTCTAGGGAGAGAAAATCCCACCCACGCCCTGTAACAAAGTGAAGCAAGAACCACACCAACTATTGACAGCGAACAGTCGCAGAAGAGATGCTTGACGGTTTCTATTTCCCCATTGCAAAAGACACACAAAAGACTCTCAAGAACACCATAGAACCCTGTAAGCTTTAGTCAATAGCCGCTCTTGATAGAGAAGCCACAAAAAAATTTCACCTCTCAGGGTGATTTTTGTCACACCTTAATAAAAACAAAATTAATCACATGTTCAAATTCCATTTTATATATCATTAAAATCACTCCAATCAATTCTAAATCCATAAATTCATCATACAAAGACACAAAATCTTTCCTCTTTCGCAAGACAATAGCAATGACGAGTGATGAGGATGGTGGCGGATGGCACGACCTCTCTCTGGGGGGGGGGGGGGGGGGGAGGTTTTGGCAACATGCCCTCCTCTCTCAGCAGACATGGAGACATGGCATGGGTAGAGGAGGGCATGACTACATTGGTGATAAGGGAGTGCACGACGACAGAGTGGGATATAGAGAGAGAGGGAGAGAGAGATTGGTGCCTCGCATCGCGCCTCTCCCATCGTCCATGCTAGCAGAGATTCTTAAAAAATCTCTTTTGAAGGTCTGATTGCATGGTCACCAATTTAACCTGGCATGGTTATTGGTTATCACTAGACCATAATAATTAAGAAAGTAAAAATTAGATTGGAATATAAATAATCTCCATAGTTCAATGACTAGGCAATACCAATCCTCCAAGAACAGTTTCATTTTTTCCGCCTCTTGTTTTTTCAAGGACTTCACCCACAAATTTAAAGTTCAACACCATCCCCTCATAGAATTAAAAAAGGATCTAGTGAATGGAGAATAGTTAATGCTACAATTGACAGTTTTTTCAATTTTCAATCATAAATGGATGACAAAAAGTAAAGCCAATCTGTGGCATAAATTTCTGGTTGTAATGGAAAATTACACCATAATCATAAATCGTCCTACTGAAGCTACACTTCACAAACTGATGCTCATTTGACTCCAATTTGGACTCACACAATCACACAACTCAGCCTAATGAAGAGTTTATTGCCCAGACTACCGCAATCACATAAAAGCTTGGACCTTCAGAGGGAGATTTGGCTGTCCAACATAATCTCAAAGTGAAATAAAGGAAGAACTTCACTCATCATTGTTATGTAGCACACTGTGGAAAGAGTGATTATATACCATTCAAATGTACTACGAAGCAGCTTTATGGATTCAAGTAAGAAGAAAATGTTGCTGATCTGCTATGTTTGTGATCAAATGATGCACGACTGAAGATCTAAGATCCTTAAAGTTGTATAGCTTGGTTATGTATAGAGTAGAATTCAGATTACTGAAAATTTTCTAAATGACGGGGATACAACTAAAGATCTTGTCCATTCATGTTCCAGAGGCAGGTAATTTGGGTCATGGATCAATTACAGAAGAATTTGAGATATATATAGAACAATATACAACATTAGGTACACACAATGACTTTATGATCTGGTCTTCTACATATAATTTTTTTTGTTGATCCATAATCGACTATTAACAATTTAAAAAATCAAAATGAATAAATTACATGGTTTAGAATACAAGAAAAAGAAAAAGAGGCAGAGCTAGTCTTACCATAAAAGATGAGCTGCAAAGCAAATTAAAGTGCAAGCCTACTTTGTAGAAGAGTGATCATCCAACCATATGATGATGTCATCTATCACGCTCATAATCCTCCCATCAGGTTCCCCTTCAAGAATGGAATGATAACCATCTTCATATAATTTCAAAGTTTTGTCTGTGCTGCAGGCCTTATCATAGAGGAACTTGCTCACATGAGGATCTGTCACTTTGTCAGCAGCTCCATGTAGAATTAACAATGGAGAAGAAACCTAAAAATAAGATTAGTCAAACAAGACCATGCTCCAAAATACGCTTATTTCATCCAATAAAATCATTTGTCTTTTTGGAGATTGAAATTTGCACCTAAATATACATGATCTTTAGGTTATATCTGTTGAGTTCACATGGTTATACCTATATGGTAAGGACGCTCCTATTTAGGTTGCAAATCCTTGCTCTGTCACCAAAAATCCTGTCTGTTTCTTCAGTAAATAATTGCATTATGCTTCATAGGGTCGTATGTTGATCACTTAAACATGTATCTATATATCACCTAATTGTGTGTGTCCTTGTCACATATTATTATACCAATTTATATTTTAAAAAAAAACAAACACACACCAAATTTCATATCCATATCCAAGAAATGATATGATAATTTTAATAAATTTTGTTCTCAGTGTTCTCTACCATTGAACTCAGAATATCGTGTCACTATTTTTTAACATTTATATCCTTTGATGCCAAATACAATTTTCCTTAGCGCACTTTTACAAATCAGTTCATATATATGCACGAGGGGACACCTATTTCAAGATGGTGATGATGATGATAATTAGCTTTCTTAGTATGCAATATTTCTTCATGGTAGAGCATATTGCATTTACAGGGCTCAAGTAATCCAGTTCCCCAAATGGCGTGTTTCCTTTAATTTATCACGTTTGAAAAAAAAATTACACTTCTATTCAAAATTAGATAAACCTCGAAAATCATTAACACTTGAAGTGTCAAGTAAAGTCTTCTATGGTAAGCAGACTAACTAATGTCATACATGGTCACTCAAACATTAATCTTCCTTGCCAATTATTTTGTTCTCTTTTCTTGTACTTTATGTTATTTACATTAGACATCATAACATGAACAAATTGCAATAGCAATGTACCAAGCTTACCTTCTCCAACTGTGATTCAACATCACGTGTAGCCTTCAAAAGTTCAACTGCAGTCTTTAACCTCATTTGGTCAGAGTATGAAATCACGTTGTACTCTGCCTAAAATGTATGGATAAACAACCAAAGTGATTCTCATATATTCCAAATGAAAACAATAGAAATCAATGAAATGGTTATTATTCATGACCAACATAGGTGGTATCAAGCAAAAGTTATATTCAACTTCTGATCACCAATTTGATACAGTCAAGATGCAGATCAGAAATTCATTATTACAAGAAAAAGTAATGCGAGAGAAGTTTTTTTGCCAACGCAAAGATATAACTATGAAAGCAAGGGGATTATTTTACGTGAAAAACTGAAAATTAAGAATTTCGGTACAGAAAACACAAGTATTATTTGCAGCCCTTTTCACCTATCAGATATTAAACCTCAACACATAATAACAAAGATATTTTGGAGCTAAATACAGTTCTTACACTACATAGATCCAATCAATGTGAAGTTTTCACTGTCACGAGGACATTGGACTACGAGAACAGTCAGAATGCTCTGAATAGCATCCACAAAAATGCATGTTTCTTTAATTAACAGATTGACCTGAAGCAAATGCATGTTTCTTTAAAAGGCTTTATGAGGGGATCAAAAAGCCTAACTCAGCCACTAACCATTGGCTAGGATCTGACTGCATAAAGATAGACCATTATTGTGTATGTCAACTAAATCAAGATTTTAATATCCTAGTTCTCTGAATCCAAACCACACACGATCAACCATATATCCTTGGAATCACAAAATTTATTCTCACAATATAAACAACATGCCCATTCTCATATTAATATGACACCTTAAATAATTCAGCTTATTCCTTATAACAAAAATTTAAATAAGGAAAAAATTGCTGTATATAACGATCATAATATTATGATCAGTCTGTTTACAAGCTACCTTCACATTAGCATAAAAAAGTACCATAAACACCAAATGCTATGTATACATATCATTCTAATGCTGTTATTCTCAAAAAAAAAAGTGAAGATTTTGCGTTACATTTCATAATAAGCTTGAAATAAAACATTTATGTTCCTCTACCCTGCAACCTAATTTTCTACTAGTGACTGCAGGGAAAGATGTGCTCAGATGCATCCAAAATATTTCTTCAAGATTATGTAAATAACAGAATAAAAGAGAACTAACCAATTTTCTTTTCTTAGGATCTCTAAACGCCAATTCTGCTAGATCTTTTTGTGGGAACAACTTTGCTTCTGGTAGAACGTATGACATGAGAGTCAAGGCCTTCAAAACCACTCCTGGAGGTGTCACATCTTCTGCAATCTTTTTGTTAGGCGAAGTCAACATCTCTTTTCCAACCAATAAAATCAAACTAAATTATAGTTTCCAACCAAAACCAAACATCATGCAAGCGGTCAGTTGCGGCCTAGGGGTTAAATCAAATAACTCCGTTTAATTCTTGCTTCATCCCCACTTATTCAACACTTAATCTCATGGCCACTTAATCACCTAGATAAAGCAGGTTAGGCATGATTCTTCCTAGGCGCTCAATTAATCCCTGCTTAATCCGCCTTTTTAGAACACTGCATGCAACAAGCATAAACGATCTTAACTCATTCAACACCCCAAACATTGAAGACAAGCTTTACACAAGTATGTGTATTATTTATGTTTTTACCAAAGATAGATTACAACAAAATTTATTTATCTGGATAACTACAATACAAGAATGTATATTTTCCACTTACAATTGATTGGTTTTCAAATTTACTAAAAATACATCTGCCTATATTGGTATGATGCATGATGGTGTACAAATATATTCACCTGTTTATAAAAAAACTTGAATTTGTTGAACCAATATCAGATAATTACTTATCATGTCATTCACCCTACAATGGAAAGCATTATGGCTGTTCCACCGGCACCGGGTTCGGGTGAAAATCCGCCCGCTCCCCATTTCATCGAGGGGGGGGGGTGTCGATCGGTCTGACAGCCACGCCGCCCAGGAGGGTTCGCCCAGTAACCTGGATCCAAACCTACCGCCTTTCGCAAGGGAACAAGCGGGGGGCGAAACGGTGCAGGACCTTTTTGACAAACTTATAAGACTGCCCCGCCAGCCGCGGGATCAAAACCTTTTGTGGCAAAAAGCCCGGGACATGGTCGCGGAAAAACGCAGCATACTTCAAAATATGGATCGGCTGGATCCAGGTAAGAACTGGTCCCATAATGGCGCCCAATACATGCAATCAACATACTAAATCCATTGTGATTACAAATTGAATCACCATTACTCACCACCAACTCCTAAAACATCAAAAGCAAAACAAAGAATACATTCCATCCTGACCCCACCATAAATGATAAATATTACAAAACAAACTCTCAAAGATTCAAGAAATACAAATGCTATTGACAAAGAGTTATTAAACATGTTATTTCTCAACAAATGAAAAACCAATTAAAAGAACCCATTCAAAACAAACACAAAAAACAATGTGGAGGAAAAAAAAAAGCATTTGAGAGAGAAATCTTTACTTTACACATGGGTGCAACAAGTATGATGCCGTCCCAATCATGCGGCTGCTTCAGGTGGACCTTGAGAGCAACCGCTCCTCCCATGGACTGCCCCAACAGAAACCATGGCAACTTCTTCCCTTCCCTCTCTACATCAAACCACCATTATACATCAGCTTTGCAAAAATCTTGTTTGGCAGATGTCTTGCATTCCGGTGATTGAACACCAAGGAAAAGCTGCATACAGATGAATTCTATACACAAGATTTTCATGTACATGTATAATGTCAGTTGTGTAATTTCTATATTATGTGGGGATTATGATAATGTATATGGGTTGCATAACTGAGGGCTGACCCACAAAAAAGGAAGAATTATCTCCTTAGTCAATCTTTTACCAAATCACATAAATTTGATCTATTATGGGCAATTTGGAAACCCTTATGAAAACTATGATTTTGTTGAAGTAATTTTATAAAACTCGATTCCAAACATGCTTGTATATTATAAAGCTAATACTATTTTTGTAATTAATCATTCTTGGAATCATGTTGAAACACGTTTGTGCTTTTCAATTCCTAAATAAGCAAAAGTGCATCCAAACAGGTTTCCAAATAACCCCCATGTGATTGCACATTTGTTTTCTTATTCTCCTATTTGAGTCCAAGATCAATTTTTACAACGAATCTCTTAATGTGATGTTAAAGCAATCTCCAATCATATACCTAAATGTGTACCCAAATTTGAATTTGAGTAAAAATCATCTAAAAATCTCTCCAATTATTTACCTATATCCATAATAAATCAAGTTTTTATTCAATCTTTTACCCAAATTTTCAAAGGCTATTTTTTCTTCAACTTCACTTTTTTTTCAAAAATTCACTTTTTTTTCAAAAATTTGATTAAAACACATAGTGATAGTTGGAGACATACCATATTAAATGAAGAGTAAGGACCGAAGATGGCCTTAGAAGAAAAAAAATTCTTTAAAAAATAAAAATAAAAAACCTTTAAGTGTTGAGTAATGCTCGACAATGTGGTCAACCATGCCATCAAAGCTGGGGATGTACCCATGAAGGCCCTCGGAGAGACCGAACCCTGGGTAATCCAAGGCGTGGACCCCGTACCCAGCCGCCGCTATCCGCCGTGCGATCCCTGCAGCACCTCCCCCTCATTAAACCCTATACAAACAAACACTACCTAATACCAATATAAATTTTTGGTACCAAGAAATGAGGACCTTCGAAGAAGAATGTGCAGGTGTCACCATAGCCATGGCAGAAGCAGAGGTGGCCTTTGATGGGGACTCCGTATCGGGGGAGCCAACTCTTCCCGAATATCTCCACCCCTCGGGAGTCCTTTTCGTATCTCTGCGATGATCCAACATTAAATATTTTATTATAGTTCTGAAATTGTACAGATTGATATACCCTTTTTTTTTCAGATTTTAAACTCTAATGAATGTAAAGATCAAGATGTCCGAAATATTTGATTATATGTAGTGGAATATGTCAGTTCACATTCGGAGTTTGTGTACACTCGCTTTGATTTTTTTAAATAATATAATATAATTTATTAAATAATGTATGTATTTTCTTAAATGATAAAATAATAAATATATTATAATGAATAATATAAGCTTATTTATTGAAAAATATAAAACATTATTAAAGATGTATTAATGAGTTATATGAGACTAAAAATATAACTGTGTGTAACAGGCTAATTGTCATAGGGTAAATTTTCGACTAGAAATTTGACCCGTGCGGCATCGATACCCCCATCGGTCAGCCCCAACACAATCCTTAGACACCCACAGATTTACAGGAAACCCACTTCCCAACCTTTTTATTCAACTCCCGGAATACAAAAGAAATGACTCAAGTACTTGTGTATCCTGAAGGATCACAGTTACACCCTTATATAGACTGTCTCAGTCTACAGTTACAAAAACTCAGCTCACGCAGAGCCCCACTTGTCAGTAACTACCATGTTCCCCAGCATGGATTAGTTACGGCAGTTATGTAACCAACACACTCTGCCCACAGTTGTGGCAATTACATAATTGACCACACCTTGCCCACTTTGCGTGCATCACATGCCATCTCGCCCCACGAGTTGTCCACGATTCTGCTTCACGCGCCCGAGACTCCGCTCGTTCTCGCTCGCGTGCTAAGTGGTCCGGCCAGTGTGGATGGTGCGTGCCACGCCGTTGTCCACGCACGCATCTCCCCCACTTCCACGCCCAGTGTAAACCGTCTGTCCTCGTGGCGCAATAGACCGCATAACCGTGCGCGTCTAACTGTTCACTCTCGCATTCCTTGCAACTGCCCGTGTTCGTTGTGATCACGCGTATGCTACGTCGCGCCTCGCACCATATTACCCACGTTCCCGCAAGTTCCGTGCAACCACTCGCCCACTTTCAAATTGCGTCTACATGCCCCATGTTGTGTCATACACCACACATCGCACACGTTTCTGCACCTTCTGGTTATGCCCACGAGCCATCGTGCACTCGTGCACCTGGTGCACACCTTGAGTGCATCCGGTCATCCTGCCCGGATGCCCACTGGTTCTCCAACTGGTACGCCACGTACTCTGCGGATTACCCTTTGGTTGGAGTGATCAATGCGTATCACTCCTGCACGTCCCCCCACGTGCCCATGTCTGGCTTATGCAGTCCAGTCCTTGCCCACGCTTGGTTCATGCGCCCTCGTGTTTGACCACGTCCATTTCCCATGCTCGTGTCAACCACCACGCATCTCCCCCACGTTCCTTGCAAGGTCAGATCCCTTATGAGTGTTCATGTGTCCCCCGAGTCATTGCGCACTCGGTGCACATCTTAGGACACGACTGACACTGCCGCATTAGTTCTCCCGAGTCCGTCCGATAGATTTGCTAAGTGTGCCCGGACACGATGTCCGGCACTCCAGACATGTTACCCGACACTCCCGGTCGAGGTTCCCGATGCTCCCGGATGAATTGCCTGACACTCCCGGTCATGACTTCCGAAGCTCCCGGTCTAATTGCCTAGCAAGCCCACGTCATTGCGCCCGTGGTGCCTCCAGACATGTTCCCGACACTCTTGGTCGAGGTTCCCGACACTCCTAGTCAAGTTATCCGATGCTCCCGGATGAATTGTCTGACACTCCCGGTCAGGGCTTCCGAAGCTCTCGGTCTAGTTGCCCGGTAAGCCCACGTCATTACGCCCATGGTGTCTCCATTTGGATCACGCTTCTCGATCATGCCTCCGTGTATGACTGGGGTCCGTTCCAGCCATCCCCACATGTCCCCGAGCCACATACGTGTCCCGCTCATCTTGACATGTCCGTAAGCCATTGCGCACTTGCACTCAATATGCCTGGCACGTGTCCCCTTCACATGCCATGAGTTTTGGGGTGTGACACTAACCGTGCTTCTCTAATCTAACAGGTTCGATTGTATGATACAATGAATAGGTTTAAAGTCCTGATTTGTTCAAGGGTGGAATTGATGGAATAGAATGTTATAACTATTGGTAGTTAATGATCATCTTTTATGACATCAGTTTGCACATTTTTTAAAAAATATAAATTTTTTTTTTGGGAAAAGAATTCAAAAGGATATAGTTCAAAACATATAGTTTCATAAACATATATATTTCTACATAAAATATAAAGAAAATATTTTATTTAATTAAACATATACATTATTATCAAGTTAAAAAAACATATATCTCGTAATCACGTGATCAATAACTGAGGGTGTGTTTGGTTACGCGATTGCAAAACTGATTTTACAGGAATCTGCGATTGCAAACCTGATTCTGCAGGAAACTCACTTTCTCAGCTTTTTAAAATCGTAGTTTTTGGGCACTATTTGCCTGCAATCGCTGGATTTAAAACTGTGATTACAAAACTGTTTGGTTGCACGATTGCAAACGCAGTTTTCTGTAATCGCAATCGCAGCGCAATCACGTAACCAAACGCACCCTGAGTCTGCAATATGAACACTCTGTGCATTAACATCCATTAAAAAGAAATGATAGATATGAGTGAAGAATGTATTAATCTTGAATATTCTATTTTATCGATTAATTTTTTCGATTGTCCTAAATATTATTAATATGTCCAATCTATTTTCACCAAACAAAATTTAGCTTATTCTAAACTAAACAAAGCTATCGATGAAGTTCATAGGGATCTAAAATTAATAAAAAACAATCGAAGGGACCTTTCCAAGATATGCCATTAATATTTACCTCCTCTGTTCTGATCCCCGGCGGAGCCATCTGCACAGAACAAAACAAAAAGAACAAAAAATCAACGATCCTGATCTTCTCTAACTAAAAACTGGGGAAGCGATTCATCGATCCGACGGTGAAGATCGACTGCAGCTGCTGCTCTTACTCACCCTGAAAAGGCAGTGATCGAGGTGAAGCTGGGTGTCGGCGAAGGCGGCGCGGGCGGCGCGTCTGGTGGGGGCGAAGTCCATCGCCTCCGACGCGATCGCGTTCATCTCCTCTGTCGCACCGTCGATCGACCTCTTCTTCACGGCAGCGGCGACGATCCTCATCGGACGGCCGGGATCGGGTGCTCTCAAGTGTAGGATCGCCCTCGACCGTCCGATCGGTGTGTCGGATCTGATGGGAAGGGGAACGGACGGTGGAGATGGGTGATGGTGGAGGGAGCGCTCCATCTTAGATGAGTCGGAGTACAGATTTTGGAGAGTGAGACGGAAGGATTTCTAAAAAAAATGAAAATGGGGAACACTTGCTTTTTATTTGATGATGGTAGTGAACGGCGGGACCCGCAAAATTGACATTTTTTTGAAAGGTGAGTTGTTTTACATGCCATTATTAATGGCTAAATTATATTTATTTATAGAAGATTCTTACCAATGAAAGAAAAATAAAGTAAAAAGAAGATAGGAAAGTTAAGGCCTCCAAAATAAAATGATTTTACGATCACTTGAAAAGAACCAAAGTTTACCCATTCTGACACTTACCGCAATAGCATGGTAAAAATGAAAGGTGTATCTATTTGTATACTTTTATTTCAAAACACACTCAATATCATTTATGGTGTGCTTGAAAATAAGGAGGATGAGAAAAGGAGGAGAGGAGGAAGAAGAGGGATGGTGGGGCGGGAGTGGGCGGCCTGAGAGGGAGAGGGGGAGAGAGAAAGAGAGCAAGGAAGAGAGAGAACGAGAAAAAGAGAGGAGGAAAAAGAGGAGGGATCAAGGTGGGGCTTAAATCCAGCCTGTCAGGACGGGCTTCGGGCCATGGACAGGTGCAAAATAAATAAATAAATAAATTAAATTAAATAGAGGGGGTATACTCTTGGCCGAGGGGGTGGGAACTGATTTCATTTTCAAATGGGGTGGTCAATTGACCACCCACGTGTAGGGCTGATAAACGAGCCGAGCAGCTCGGGCTCGGCTCGGGCTCGGCTCGGTTAAAGCTCGTTCAGGCTCGTTCGATTAGATAAACGAGTCGAGCTTGAACAAATTATAAAGCTCGGTTTATAAACGAGCCGAGCCCGAGCCGAGCCGAGCCCGAGCTTAGAGAAGCTCGTTTACCAGCCCACTAGTGTTAGCCCAGCCCGACTACCCAGCCCATTAACTCTCTCGACTACCGGACTGCCCAGCCCATTCTCTCTTGACTACCCAGCCCATTCTCTCTCTCGACTCTCAAATCTCAAACCCTAGCCGCCCGTCTTTGGCCTCTGCAATGAAAACCCTAGCTGTAGCCGATCCCTCTCTCTTTCTCTCTCACCTCCGTCGACGGCGTCCACCTCCGCGCCTGGTTCATCAAACCCTTCGCCAACCTCCGAGGTTCATTTATGTCCGATTCATTCTAAATCAAACCCTTCAAAACCCTAAAAAAAACAGAGAGATCAATCGATCCATCTCTCCTGACGGAGTACCAGGAGATGGAGAGGTTCGCAATGGACGATGACTTCGAAGATGTCCAGTTGATCGACGGTGAATACTACTACCGCAATCGCAAGGAGAAGCGTCGGCAGACCAAGGACATAAAACAAGAGAGTTTAATGCATATGTTAGGCAACAAGGACTTAACAATATGTCATCTGCATCTTAGAATGGAATCGGAAAAAAAAATGTATTACATGAGGGTTGCAACTTGCAAAATGACTGGAGGAATGCCTGTTTGTCTTAGCTGATTCTATATAAATATCCTTCTTTTAATATTTGAGGCTATATAAAATCCTAATCTTCATTTTTGATTGCTCCATATGTAATGTTTTATAACATACACTTTGAAGTATTGTTGAGAACAAGAGCAAACATAATTAGAGACCCAAACACAACCCCTCCACATGAGAGAACAAAGCACAGACATGATAGAATTTCATTTATTTTTGTAGTTATGTGTTAAAATAACTTCATAGCTATAGTTATTAATGATGACTAAATTAACTTTTTTGTTTAATGCAGTAATATATATGATGTTGATCGGAGGTGTTCAAGGTGGTTTGGACTCACTGGACCGTTTATCAGTGTGGACTGTTTATTAGTGTGGACCGTTATCTATTAGTGAGAACTGTTATCTATTATCAAATATGTTTTTTTATTAGTGTAGACTGTTTATTAGTGTGGACTGTTTATTAGTATGGACCGTTATTAGTGTGAATTATTTATTAGTGTAGACTGTTATCTATTAGTGTGGATTTTTAATTATGTGTGGACTGTTATTAGTGTGGTTGAATTATGAAAGGCTGTTTGGTGGAATGGTGGTTGAATTATGAAAGGCTGTTTGGTGGTTAAATTATGAAAGGTTGTTTGATTAATATGTTTGGTGTTTAAATATGTTGTTTGTTTTTTGTTTGTTTTAAATATGTTGTTTATTAATGTGGAATTTTGAACATCTATAAATTATTGTGATTTGTGAAAATTAACTTATAAAATGTTTTAAAAAATAATAATTTTAGCTTTTAACGAGCCTGAACCGAGCTTTGGCTCGAGCTCAGCTCGGCTCGTTTAACAAACGAGCCGAGCCGAGCTTCAGCCGAGCTTTGGACGAGCCCAACGAGCCGAGCCTGAACACAAATTTAAGCTCGTAAACGAGCCGAGCCGAGCCCGAGCCGAGCCTTAAACTAAACGAGCCGAGCCTGAGCAGGTCGAAGCTCGGCTCGTTCGGCTCGTTTACCAGCCCTACCCACGTGGTCTCTCACGGGTCAGCCTGAACAGGCCCAAATCAGGTTAGCCCATGGGTCGGACCAAGACTTGAGATTCAGGTCCGGACAAGGCCCACCCTAAAAACAGGTTAGATTTTCGAGCTTCAGATCAAATGATGACCCTTATGTAAACTTAGTCTGTTTTACATCTCTAATCACAACCTTTTTTTTTTAAGAGAAAGTGACATTTTTATAACGTCATATAGTTCCAGTCCGTAAATAAAAGATCAAAGTGAAAAGGGGACAAAAAAATCGATAGGAGCTCAAAGGCAAAAAAGTTAGCAAAGAGGGGCATCATTTTTTTTTTTGGGTAAAAAGGCTCTGAACCCAGAGCTTATATTTTATTTATCAAAAGGGTTGTACATAAACATCGGGTTCTAAACCTATATTTAAAGAACTCTGATGTAATACAGTAGCATATGGATAAAGTATACGACGAATAATATTGTCATTCAAAAAGGCAGTAACACAAGACATTTGTTTACGACGTCCCATACGTGCAAGAGCATCAAGTCCTTGCACTACAAATCTGTCAACTTTTATATAAACTCCAATTTGGTTTAAGTACGAACGTGTAGGCAAACGCTGTCTCAGAAGCAATCACATAAATGTTTTAGGGGTTGTTTGGTTCATATGAAAATAAGAGCTTATTCAACTGAAAGCTAAATATCAGAGTTTATTGAGTATAATCGTGTTTGGTTGACAGCACAATATAAGAGCTTGTATTTCCTCATTCAGATAAAACCCCCCCTTTTTTAAGTTGAATCCCAGTCACTTTTTTCTGCAGTCCGTCAATTGCCTTTTTATGCCAATGTGAAATGACTTTAGTACCCCTGCTACTAACCCAAATTACGAGTGGTATTTAAGGCCATTTTCAATCAGCTCTCTCTCTCCTCACCCCTCTTTTTCCGTCGACATCTTCGAAGAAACAAAAAGGGGTTATACGGCCAGAAACCCTTATTACTCATTCGAAAGATGTCATTCGTCTCTCAGCGCCAAACACCACCAAATTGCAAACCCTAATAGAAGATCGTTAACCTCTCGCTCTGATCCTCTCTTTTCTCGCCACCCCTGATCGCGGAACAACATCTCTGTCTCCATCTCCGTCTCCCCACAATCTAAGCTCATGCCTCCTTTTTGGATTTCCTCGACATCCAACTATCGAGGTAATACCACTCGGCTCAAGTAGGTCTTTCGTTATTTTTTAATGTTAAACCAAACTTTCATTGTGGGTTCATTGATGTGTTGCTTTGAATAATGTGCTTTTGTTGTGCTCTAGCTTGATAGAGATGTGTGATCTGTAGATGGATAAACTAATCAAATGCTAACACATGGATCTACTGAAAAATGGTTTGTTTGTTGCTTCTTATGTATAAACATAGGCTCATTGTATTCAGAATATGCATTATGAACCTTTAATTTCAGAGTGTTTGATGATCAAAGCGCTGCTTAGTTTAAAAATCCAGTTGTAGCCCTAGGTCTTGTGGAATCTTGAAACTTCAGTATGAAAAAAATCTTTGGATTGTTAAGAGCTGTTTCTAATGAAAACAAGTTGATGACTAATGTCTTAAATTAGTTTGCTTTCTTTTATATAAATCTTACTATGGTTATTGGACACATGTTGAATGGAATGTTGGTTTTATTATGACATGGGAATAGTATAAATGAACCCCTCTTGTTGTGGTCTAAGAATAAAGGAATAGAATAAGGTAAACTGCTGCAATGTCTGTCATATTGCACCTAGAGATATCTGTACAGCTTTTAATGGCAAACATGTAGTTTAGTTGAAAATATACACTCTTACAATAATATGAACCAGAGATCCACAATTATTACATTATTCTAGGGCAATTGAGGCATATTTTAGTGGATTCATTCCAGAATGTCCCTGTATAGAATAGTATTTGTGGTGATACAATTCACTTTCCAAAAGTGAAGAAAGAAACAAAATAATAATTTACCACAGGGAAAACCTTGAGTATCATATTTTCTTTTTTAATAGGTGGTTGTTCTGTTTTTTTACCACAGGGATCTCTCTTTTTTTCCCTTTATTTAAAATTTTCTAAACCTATGTCTATATGCCTGTCCTTAAATCTTCATCCATAATTCCTGAGTTTGGTTACTATATTTTCATTTCTTATTAGTATTGTACTTAATGTATACATTAATGTACCTTACATATAATGCTAAAGAAGAACAATGATGTTTAACTTTTCATGAGATCAGTAATAGTTGAATGTGCTTGTCAATCATGCAGAGTCTCTGTGAGAAAATACTTCTGGGATGAGGTCCAACCCATTTTTTTTATAGGGAAAAAAACAAAAGAAACCATAGCTTAATGTAATTCTGAAACTGTGTTCCATCAAGTTTTTTCAAGATCTCTAACAGGCCATTCAAGAATATCCTCTCTGGACAGAATGCATTGATGGCGCTGTCTTGGTCCTGTTATGAAACAGCTTCAACATCAATTATTTTTGAAATGATGCTTATGTCTTGGGAATCTCTCTGATGCATCTACTAATTTACTATACAATATCTGATTTTGTTGGGGTATTGCATCCAATACACTGTTGTTGTCTAAACTATTAACCATAAACAAAATTAATCACATGTAGAAGTATTTATCTATGATGATCACCAGTAATAAAAATAGATGAGTCAAGTATGCAATTCCTATACTTCATTAGATTGTTAAAAAGAAGTTATATCAATTGGGCATGTTGTTCCCTTAAAATGGGTCTGGTTTTTCATGTGCCTTCTTTCGCTACTAGTTTTCCATTACCTAACATCATGTATAATTGGCCTATTGACAAGCTTGGGCCATCTACAATCAGTTTAGGGTTCGTAGTCATGACAATGGTTTCCCTATCACAAATTAAATTTTCATAAATACCAAATCACATTTGTATTGCTATTTATGTCCTTATAAACTGTGTCATTTAACGTGTGATGTAATTTGTTGTCATTCATGTGGGTTGATGAATTGCGTCCGGCACACAGACCCGAGTATTACCAGGTGCTAGTTCAGAATGTGGAGAAGCCGCCGCAATTCAACGCCCCACAGGGATACTCATCTTTGGATGTTGTTCATGCTTATGTATCATATTGATAGTGTTTGTGACCTTTTCTTTCTCTTGTACTCCTGTCATCAAATGACAGTAGAAGTTGGATTATGAAAACAATACTATAATGTATATATTCACTACTTTGAAACAGTTTTTTTATATTTGAGAATGTTGTAACATTCTCATGTATTTATCTATTGTAGCAAAAAATATATGCAGCTCTAATACTATTTAATTTATGTTTGTGTGCTTGGATTATGTTTGATGATCTACATGTTTTTTTTCTTCTGAATCATAATATGGTAATTGTAGATTACATAGTTACCACGTCATAAAAAGCACACATGTCCCATGTTATTTTTTTAAAATCTGTATAGGATTGTATCAGGTTCTAAGAAGTAATCAAAGTGCAGTATCTAATAATTTATTAAATAGACATATATGAAAATCTTTTTTAATAAATAGAGAAAATAAACAATTAATCAGGTTTTCAACCAAACATCAAATTATATTTATTACTTATAAAATGGATCGAAATACCCTCCTAATAAACACATATGTTCAGTGGTTAACCAAACACACTTATCTAAATAACTGCATAATATTTCCGCTGAACCAAACACTTTTTTCTAAACACCTTAAAGATTATCAGCATAACATCTTTCTGCACTTATTAATCAGAACTTAAAATCCGCGTTCCGCCGCGCCAAACGCCACCTTAAACTTTGGTACCATTTGTAACTTCCATAGCTTCTTCCAGGTTGGATTATTTTCCTCCGAAGTGACGGGCTCAATCACTGAGTATATTTCAGAGATACGTGGGCGTGGAGGGACTGATTCCACTCAATACCATGCAGGTGAGTCTGCACCCTGTTTCGGTGGTGTGGACTCCAAAATACAATGCATCCAACAAGGAGGAAAGATAGAACTCAAATTTTCAATTTTCCACTCATCATCTTGATAAACATCGGAAAGACGACAACCCAATGAAATCATGTCCATGTTAAGTAGAGTAGGAATCCGAGAGAAAGGTATAGGCATTAGCCATGGGTCTACAATAATTAATGTCTATATTCGACATTAATTATCGTAGACCGCAACTCAAAGCACGCCACACTGGTGAAGATGATGTTGTAGGCTTAATATCCCATGGATCCCCTGACCAACGGTATTTAAGTCTGAAAAAATGGTTGATTGGGTGATCAGAAAGCATAATTTGTAGAGCAATATATGCGAGACTAGCATTACGCATAGTTGAAGCTTTACGGGGACCAAGACCACCCTGATTTCGTTTCGTGGTCGGGTGACCATATCCCAACTAACTAAATGAAGAGGCCGATTCTTCTGTTGTCATATCGAGTTTATTTAAGACGGGTCGCTCAAATTACACCCCTATATGCAGGGCCGGTTGGATGTGTCGACAATTAAATTTTAATTTTAAACTTTCAATTTTTTATTTAAATATCATTATTCTAGTTTTTTAGGATGTAAAATTATTAATTAAATTTTTATATTCCAGTTTTTATTTGATTCAAATTAAAGAATGCCTTATTCCTTGTTGTCCACAGCATAGAATTTTTTTTGTATTTACAGTAAACAAAGAGTTTTTTTTTATATATAAAGAATAAATAGAATCAGAAGAATGATTTTTATAGAATAAAGAACAAAGATTGAAAAGAAGAATAGAAGATAGTGTCAAAAAGACTCTTTTTTAGGCTTCGCCGTTTTATATCCCATTCTTTGGGATTCAAAAAACCCTTTAAATCATATTGATCATGTAAATTTTTTCTTTCTTTCTATTTTTTAAATATCATAAAATATTGTTAATTTTTTATTGGTTATTTTTTAACAATATCAAAATGATTATTAATTGTTTCAAAAAATAAATAATTTTGTTCAATGTGTTAACTTATCATTGGTCAATATCTGGATCTATTTATAAATAAACAAAATTTAGGACTTTTCGTGCATCTGGAAGCCTTAGGCAATTACTTAGGTTGTCTAATAAAAGAGCCGACCCTACCTATATGAAATATAATAGATGGAAATACAATTACTCAAATGATACTTTTTTTATTTAGCGTAAATATAAACATATCCATTTCAAATAAGATTTAAAATAAACAATGTCTGAATGTTAATGTGAAGGAAATAAAGTATATAAAAAGAAAAAGAAAACTGGTCCGGATAGGCATCGTAGAAAAGATTCAAGGGATGACTTGAAATGCCAGAGATTTGTGTTCTACAAGTGCAAAAGACTCTAGCAACCTTGGAATTTAAATTAACCAACCTCCCCATAACTTCTAAAAGATTGATCAAAATCTTGAAACTCAAAAAAAATGTATTGTCGCCATGTTAAACATCTCCGTTCTTTCATGTTGCCGCCATTTTTGACTCGCCCAAAAATCCATATAATTTAGAAAATCATGGCTGAAAAATACAAATTGTATTTGTAGTTTTCTTTGTATTTAATTGTGACAATATATATCGTTTGGTCGAAATCTTTTCTACACACTTATTAAGCTTTTTGGTTTTTTCTTTCTTCTCATCTTCTCATTCTCATCTCTCGTTCAGACATACTCTATTTTGTATTCTCTTTTGCGAAATAGAAATACTTATATTTGCTAAATATATATATATATATATATATATATATATATATATGTATCGTTCATAAGATAAATATATATAAGAAAATGTTCGATTTAGCCTCCCTTTAAATCCCATACACGATTGTCACTTTTTTTTTTAAATATCATATCAGACATAAATTTTCATAAAAAATTCTAAGATCATTACGGTGAGTACAGGTGGCTAACGCACAAGATAAATAAGGTTTTAAAATGGGTTGAATATAATATCACTCATCTATATATTTTTTTTCCATGGAGCGTTGATACAGTCAATTTACTTTGTATTCTTATCTACAAACCAGAGACAACCTAAGCGTTTATACACTCTACTAATACAGTATCTAAAAAATATGTATTGATTTATTGAAATATATCATTTATTTTTTATAATATTAGACAAATATATCTAATTAAAAAAAATATTGAGGTTATAGACGGGTTACACATTGGAATGGATGTATTATTTTACATTTTCATGTGATACGTGATGCGTAAACAAGTCATGTAGATCAAACCAGGCAGCACATAATTTATTTATATTACTGTGTGTGTGTTTACAATGCAGACCACATACGCGCAAAATTTTATTATGCGTGCCTCGGTACGCCGAGTCCCAACAAGCATCCATGGGCAATAGTTTATATTTTATATGCTTTTTTTTTTTTTTTTGTTGATTATTCATCAAGAGATTGCTTCCAAGTAACTTCCCACATTTAAATCTGGACAACCTCAAAAAACTTAAATTAAGTTAACTTTTCCAAATCAATCTCACTTGACGACCAACAAAATCAACGGTCATCAATGACCCAAAATATTAATCTCACCACCAACCACCAATTACCCTCACTTTTCCAACACCCAAAGTCTTCCCATGATGAGATCATGTGTGTTCTTCACAAAAAAAAAATTTATGTTGATCAATCAATAGATGTCACGTAGATATATAATTTAAAAAGAATTAAAGAGTGTATGCATGTAGGTAGTTTAAAAGAAATACAAATATGCATGCATTGTTTTTTTTAAATAACATCATAAATAATGATATTTTTATAAAATATTTTCAAATATGTAAAGATTTATACTGTACAACACAGAGTTAATATTAGAGACAAACCTGCTGACTCAACACACATCAGGCACGTGCTGACTCATCACCCAATCTCTTCCTCTCCTTCTTTCCATCCACTTATTATTCTTCCCTCCACTTTACCATAATCCCATCCAATCAAAATCCCGCCACGTCACACCCCCACCCCCTATAAGAAAACCATCCCCTCTCAAACACTTCTCTTCTTTTTTTCCTTTCCTTTGTTTTTTCGATAAAAGTCTGATTTTCTTTTGAGTTTCAAATAACGCAAAAAAATGGAAGAACTGAATCTCATCAGCCAGGGCTTCGAAGCCGTGCAGAACCCAAACTTTTCGCGATTTTTGCTAATCACGAAATCGTTCTGGACATGGGGTGCCCTTCTAATCGCCGTGGCCGCCGCCTTCGGTAGCCTCCTGAAACGGGTAAAGCTCGTGATTCTCAGACATCACAGGGGCAAATCCGTCAATTTACAGCCCCCATCGTACGAGAGCGAGACGGACTTCTCCGACGCCGAATCCGAATCACCCTCTGATGAATCGTCGGAGGGGGAAGAGGACTCTTCGGGAAAATTTTCCGATGATGAGGGGCAAAACCGTAAACCCGGGTTCTGCTTCTCGTGGCGGCCGGAGGAGCTCGTGAGGGCCTGGGACGGGGATCTCCGGCGGTCGACGGAGATCGTGCGGTCGTTCTTCAGTGGATCCAGATCTCTCCGGCGGTGGAGGTGACGGCGTCGGCGTTGGAGGACTCCGGGGAGGTGGCGGTGAGGGCGTGGGACGCGCGAGTCGGCCGGAGGTTCCCCGCCGCCGTCGCCGGGTGGAGGGCGAGAGGGGTTCGGAGGGTCACCGGAGTATCGGCCGGCGGGGATAATAGGGTTTACGTGGGAGATGGTTCGGGGAAGGTCACTTTCGTCGACTGGAGGAACGTCAGGTCGCCGGTGGCGACTTGGTGGGAGTCGGACGGGTTTTAGCCTCGTCAAATTTGGATATCCCCGTCGTGTCCTTCTAGAAATATTTTGTACATAATTGTTGTTGTGGTTGTCTTTTAATTTTAAATCAGAAAGAAATCGATTAATTATTGCTCCGTTTTACGTTGCACTCGATTTGTGCTTGTGTTGTTTTTTTTATTTATAAATAATGTTAGGTACACGTGAATGTACATATATATATCTAGTTAAATAGTTATTGAGATGATTAAAGTATAGGTTATTCCTGCGGACTACGTATAACAACATTTTTTTTTCACTCTCTTTACACACAGTTTTTTATTCACAAACCTATGTGTAGCATTATGTTTCCGAAGATTTATACATGTTTCATTAGACAAAAATACAAAATTTTTACATTGTTAGGTGTTCATAATGCATGTATTTCATATTTCATAGAAAATACATGTTTTGTTACATAGAATATGTGTGTGTATATATATATGCACACACACACATTTTTAAAAAAATCAAAATTCAAATTTCACAGCTAAAATTTATAATTATTTCTACGAAATTCAATTTTACATTTAAAAGTCATATATTTTGCTATGAAAGGTAAATTTTTCAGCTAAAAGTCATATATTTTGTTATGAAGTTAAAATTCGCAACTAAAGTCATATCTGTTGCTACCAGATAAAAGTCTCATTTACCTACAAATTTCAATTTCACATAGAAAAGTTTATAGCTAATTACCTAATTTGTTATAGTGAATATGCCAAGACTACACCTAATGTCCTACATTGAATTGTCCCTAAAGTTTTTTCATGAGAAATTGTGGGCATACATATTCCAATCTTAAATTAAAACAGATGATGTCTAAAAGGGATGCGAAAAGGAAGTGAGAAAACAAAGAAAAAAAAAAAAAAAAAAGAGGATAGGAAACAAAGAACCGAGGGGATCCCACATCAAATCGCCTTGAAAAAATAAAAATAAAAAGCTAAGTTGGTAAGATGTCAATGGAGTGTCCCTAGATTAAGTTATTGGTTTCTAAAATGGTTAGGAATTTGAGGAAATCACTGATACTGAATTAGGAAGCAACAAGATTGGTTAATTGTGAGGCTTTGAGCCCTTGACATGTCTCTAAAAGTAATTGAAAAAATAAACTATAATTAGGAGTACTTGAATTCTTCCAAGGAATTACCTAAAAAGGAAAGGACAATTTTATTGTTTGAATTAATAAATAATTTTAATGGAGACAAAAAAAAAATGCTCACTCTAGAGTAGACCTGTCAACGGGTCGAGTCTGAGCCAGGATGGGGTGGACTCATACCCGATCTGTGGCAAGACCCGGCGAGTCCGAGTCCAACCGAGAACCCGACGGGTCCTTGAAAATGTGGACCCGAACCCGGACTTGTCAGTCCAGGTCGGGTCTGGGTCCGACCCGACCCGATATGGTTAATAAAAAAAAGGAGAACTCGTGAATTTGTTTGCTTTATCATTCTATTAGAAATTTTTTGTATAAAACATTAGTTTTGAGCTTTCTAAATTGGTGTCCTGACATTATGTTTGAACATATTTTGTACAATTCAAAACAATAAACACTAACATATAATATTCAAAGTAAAAAAATCTAAAAATATAACAATGAACTAAAAATGAGAAACTAATAGTTATTTGTATCACAAAGAAAACGTTCAAAACAATACACAATACCAGGGGCGGAGCCAGGGGGGGTGAGCTGGGGCTCGAGCCCCCCCAAGACCAAAATCATTGGTGAAAGTTACAATATGATATTTAGCCATGAAATATTTCCTTGGTAAATGATATTATTTCGTTGGTAAATATTATTCCCAAGGAAATTATTTCATTCGTAAATGTGAGGTTGATAAACCTCCCCATACTGTTTAAGCCATTGAAATGATATTTTCTCGGCAAAAGAATCCCCTACGAAAAATAAATTCCTTGGAAAAATATTTTTAACTAAAAGTTTGTATTAATCAAGCATTGTAAATATATATTACCCAGGAAAACATTTAATTGGGAAAGACCATTTACAAAATTGATTTTCTTTTGTAGGGGAGGGGGGGAGGGGGTTTGGGGTGTAATGAAATGAGTTTAAAATGTTAGGTGAGCATTAGAATTAAAAATTGTTATATTCAATCTAGTTCGCAATCCCGTTTACATCTCACACAATTTTTTATAATTATCTTATCTCATAAAAATTAAATACATACTCATATAAAGTGAATGCATATATTTTAATTATATTTTCATATAAAAAGTATACTAAGATAATGAAATATATATTGTACTACGTGATTTCATATAATGCATTAATGACATGACTACAAATGTGATGTATTTTTTAAAAATTGTTAAAAAAAACCTGGTTTTAAAGGATGGAGGTTGAAAACCACAGCTTTTTATTTGTTAATGATTTATTTATTTATTATGTTTTTTTAATGATCTCTAATTTGAATATCTCAGGCTTTTTTAGAAGTTAATTTTTAAAATCTATGCTTTAAGTCCCCGTTTGGATAGCGGAATTGAGTTATTTTGGATAGATAACTATGCTAGCATAGATAACAAATCTACATGAATAAAAGATTTTCTGTTTGGTTGTGTTTTTTTTATTCTTATTGGAAAATGTAATAATAAATGTTGAGTTGTTTGGTTGATAAAGAATAAAATATAAATAAAGTGTAAAAAAGTTGATTTAACATGTGGGCCCTTTGATGTATAAGAGGTATTGATAGGTGATTTGATGTGATAAGATGTAAAAAATTGATTTGACATGTGGGCCCATGGGAATAGATAAAGTGAGTATAGCTTATCCTAGGGGTTACTTAGAATTGTTATACTCTCTTATACTCATTTAAACTGGCATAGTAATTCCACCATATACTCTTTAAACAAACACCAATTTCCCCTATCTATTCTTATCCCACCTTATTCCACCATTAAACCACTCTTATTCCGCTACACAAACGGGGCATAAGGGTATTCTTGTGTTGTGATCAATTATTTTTAAATTTTTTTTTCAAGTTTATTTTATAAAAAATTTGTGAAGGTAAATAATATGATTTCAAATTATTTTTAAAAAGATTTTAAACAAAATTTTAGATTTTCTAAATGTGAAAGAAGCTGTTAAAAACAATTTGCTACCTAAATTGTCCATTACTTCAAAGACGTCGTCATTATTCGTCAACTTTAATTATCTTGAATTATCATATAATTATATTATTTGATAAATATATTATTTCTTATTCTAAGTCTATTGGTTTCTCGGCCCCCCCTTGTTCTAATTCCTGGCTCCGCCCGTGCACAATACATATTAATCTAAAGAACATTCAAAATAATAAACACTAATATATTAACCTAAACAATGAACATAAATCATGCAGCAAACTAATTAATTATACAAATTCAAAGCTAAGAAACTAATAAGGTTTGTCAACGGGTGAGTTTAGTTATTTGTGTTATAATTTATGGGTTTGATTATGGATTTATGGATACAAAAATGAGTTAAAAATTATACTTGTAACTTGATAAATAAGAAACAAAATTATGGGATAACTAATACTAATAGTCTTATAATATATGAGCATATACTAATAAAACAGTCAGGTCTCGAGTCCAACGGGTCGGGGCGGGGTGAACCCAGATCCGATCTGTTTGTATGTTCGGGTCCACCGGATCAAGTCCAAATCGGGTCGGGTATATTACATGTGTAATCGGGTCTGGGTCGGGTCTGGACTCGACCCGTTGATAGGTTTTGGGTATCAAATATCCATGTATTAAATGAAGCTTTCATATTTTACCCTATAAATTTAAGAATAATTTATTCATATTTTACTCCACCTCTTTTAGTATTTGTCATTTTATTATTATTGTTATTATCAATGGAACGTGATCTTATTTTTATAAATAAAAAATAAAATCTTTCGATCTGTTTTTTTCTAAAAAAAAATTAAAAATAGTTTCCATCACATTTTAATACACAAAAATCTAAATAAAAAAGAGAAATGGGTTCGAATGCATTTAAAAATCAATGTGAACAAGAATCTCAAAGTAAGAAAAGGTGCTGAAACCAAGTTATTGAACCCCATTACATGTTAGGTGTGGCAAATTAATCATACATTAATGTTTAGTGCTATCAATTAATGCGACAGCCTACCTAATCCTGTGACTCATAAGTTTTAGGTGCATTTTCCAATTTTTGAAAAAGGTAATATGAAAGAGGCTAGTCATTGTCTCTATGATTCTTTTGTACTTTCCAGTCCCTATCCCCCCGTTTGGAACGAGAATAACCCCTCGGATAACCCCGGATAAGTATTTGGAGGTGTTTGTTTACCAAACCCCAGATAAATTATGCATACTCTTGATAAAGTGGTATATGAATTCCAATCAACCCCTAGAATAAAAGTTACTAATTCTTCATTTCTTTTATAAATCTTATAATATAACTTTTTTACATTTTATAAATCCTTATCCATACTTTATTCATATTTTACCCAAACAACAAAACATTTATTCTTACGAAATTTAAAACACACTCTCATTTCTTTTATGATAAATCTATACCCTAGTCTTCCCCGTTCCAAACCACCAATCATACTCTTGTCCTAAATTTCTTTTCTTAATTTAAAACACACTTCTTCAAACTAAAAATTTATTCTTCAAACTAAAAAGGGCATAAACACCCATTCAAACATTCAAGAATGTTTTACCATCTTTTTGTGTTAAATGGTCAAAATTAGTACCCATTCATGGGCAACGTGGGACATCAAGTTTCAAGGGCATTTAGAGAGCTGTTGGTTATAATTCACCCCTCTCCTTAATTATTTATAGTTCACCCCGTAAATATTACAAAATATTTAGAGATGAAAGTCGTTTAAAATTTAATTCTATTAGATTTACAAATTATCAACTGTAGAAAAGTGTGAGATTATGATAGTTTTTAATTTGCCAATCATAACTATTAGCATTCAATTTTGATGTGCTCCCATCTTAAAGGTTTAACATGTAACTTATAAAATATATTTTATAAAATAACGACTTTTTTGTAGGTGCACATTAACGTGTTTAATAATCATATACTCACATTAACGAGTTATATATTTTCTTAATACTTATTTTTAATAAATAGATCTATGCAATTTGTTAAAGATACATATTTCATATTTTATTAAAAATAAATATCATTAGATAAAAGTATAATATTTTAAAAAAATCATAACAAGTGAAAACTGAAATTGAAAAAAAATTAACATAATATTTTCTTAAATAATGAATAAATGGTGATTTGGAATTAATGGTCAACAACTACAAAATGGACCTTTTTCCATGAATGATTGAAATTCTTTAGGTTGTGTTGGGCCACGCCTTATCCCTTCTGCGCGGCTAAGGTTCTCAACAACGTGTACTAAATTGCCCACCACAAAAATAAGGGCCCTAAAACCTAAAAACTGTTTTCATTATTCAAGGGTCAATACATGTGATTTGCATGTTAGCAAAAAAAAAAAAAAGGAAAAATTTGAGGGAGAAAAAAAAACCTTTTTTTTTATATGTCGGAGAGACTCTCCATGATTGATCTTACGGTCAAACTGGAAAAGCTACCTTCACCTGTTTATCCTTGATCCCAAAGAAAATTCTTTTGAATTGCACATAACAAATAGGAAATATGACACAACGCCAAGACTCGAATTCAAGACCTATCCTTAACACAAGTAAACCCTGAATCGTTGTGCTATAACCACTGGAAGAAAAAAAAACTTATCTTTCATTCATTATCTTCTTTAGTGTTGAACAGAACTTGTTTGTGTTTAGGCTGAATGATTTTAGAGGAGTGAAAAACGACCAAAACTAGATATCATCAATCATATACTTGTTTTGGTCGTTTTTCATTATATGTGTTTGTCTTTAAGCCGAATTATTAGGTTTGCTAATCTTTAATCTTGTTTATTGGCTAGTTTTTTTTTTTTTTGTTTGCAAACATAATAATGGAGTTTAATTTTTTATTGTTTGGTTGATCATTAATAAGTTTGGGATAAATATTTATAAAGGAAATTGTTAGGAACAGTCCGCACAAGTTTTAATATTTTAAAAATAGTAAACACTATCTAATTAAAAGATATACGCTTTGATGAAAAGAGTATGTCTCTCTATTTCAAATTAAATGAGCAATATTTAGCAAATGTAAAAAAAATATTTTTGAGGTAAGTAAATACCTCACCTAAGGAGGTATATAACTCTTTGGGTGTCTAACGAGGTATTTGAGACTGTAAAAATGATTGCGTGTAAAAACGCTCAATTATAAAATGAAAAAAAATGATTTGACATGTATGAGCTCCTCCAACTTATAAGAGTTGATGACACACATGTGATTTAACATGTGGGTCCCGTTATACTAGCACAATAAATTGGGTGAAATAACTTAATTCTATGTTGAATTGTGAGTTACTATACAATCAATATTTTTAAAATCCGATCCAACCTACCCAACCTGATTAGTTGAACTCTCACATATTCTGATTTTTGGTCCTGTTTACCCACAAAATCAACTGTAAAAACCAATCAGTAAAATCAAGTTTGAATCGACTTTGCGGATTGATTGGTTTGTTTGCTCACACAATGTGTGATTAATTAATTTTAAAATTATTTAGTAATAATAATAAATATTTTTTTATGTCATGTTAATGTTGGGATCAATTCAAATCCGATTAACTTAATAATTGAACCAGTGACTCATAACCCGCTTATTTTAAAAATTTTGTTATGTTTTTTAAACATTATTGATTAAAATCATATTGAACTTTATTTCACACATGGATTTAATTATTTGGCAACTTGCCAACTTTCTACACACTGGCATGCAAATCTAGCTGTAGATCAAACGAATTAATTGTACAGTTTTATAAAAAGAATAACAATATTAGGGATACTCTGGCCTATGGCCTCACTTGCAATCACATATATAATTTAATTTTGAAGATTTATATTTCATAAGATGGAGTATATATGTACACTGTAATGAATTTTGTATGCCCATGCATATTTTTTAAAAGTGAAAAATTATATCCTACCTTAACCTAGCTAGGTAGTTCATTATTGAAATGGAACTGCACAAAGAATTGCAAATTAATGATTATGTGTAATGTTATTCTGTAAAAAAAATCATGCATACATGGCAAATATATATGATCACCATAAGAACTCAATGTGGAAGTTGTATCTAGGGCTGGTAAACGAACCAAGCCGCTTGGGCTCGGCTCAATTTAAGCTCGTTCAAGCTCGTTCAATTATATAAATGAACGAGCTTGAACAATTTTTAAAGCTCGGTTAGGCTCGGGACCAGGATCGAACTTCATTTTGTGTTGAAACTCGACTCATTTTTGTTATAAAAAATTAATTAAAGCTTGACTAAACTCTTTTGTAAAATCAGAACATTAAATCAATACAAAATTATGCTCGTTTAGGCTCATGAACTTGACTATTTAGGTTAGAATTTTATTTTCAACCTCTAAAAACCCTAAAATGAAAAAGAATGTTGGGCTCGTTGAGGCTCGTGAGCTCGACTCGTTTCAACTTGGCTCGTTTATAAACGAGCCGAGCTTGAACATATTAAAGCTCGGCTCGTTCGGCTTGTTTACCACCCCTAGTTATAGCCACTTGTAGGAAAAAAATGTATGTTGTTGATGAACATTGTAACCGCGTTGATGTTGTTTTAATTTGTCAACCTACTAAATATGCATGTATCACTTTAATCTAACTTGAAAATACAATTAATTTTGATCTTTTATAGAGTAAGAGAAGATATTTCAAACTTTAATTAGACAAGGCAAAAGCTGCAACTTCAATGTCACGTTAGCATAATAAAATTGGCTAGGTTATGTTGATTTTATTGAAATATTACCCTCACAAATAATAGAAGTATATCTAAAACTAAAAAAATCTAAACAATGCAATACTAAAAATTAGGCTGAAAATATGGAAGAGAATATTTTAGGGATCTTACTTAAACAAAGAAAATAAACTATAAATTACAACCACAACATAAATCTTAAATTGAGAACCATCTTTCTTCCCTGTGGAGAAGCAAAGGTTCCAGATCAAGTTACCATTTACATGACGCTCTCAATGAATTAGCCATTACAACCGTTTGGTTCGTGTTATTTTGGGATAAAATTTGATTCTATGTGAGATTATTATGAAAGTGTATAAAATACAATATTTGGTAGTGTATAACAATATTTGATTGGTGGTAATCTTGATGGTAATCTAAAATTAAAATCTGTAGGAAATAGAGTGGAATCAGATTCCCACCATTTGTGGTGGTAATCTCAAATTCCACCAAGGGTTTATATAGTTATTTTAATTTTTTAACTAAAAATTTCTGTTATAATTTTTATTTTTGATGTAAAAAATATTAACTATGTATTAGATATTAATATATATTTTTAAATTTAATTTTTATTTTTTTAGATAGGTTTAGATATTATTATAATTTGTATAATATGTGATAGTTTAGGTCTAAAGCAATACCTCCAAACCTTAACTAATAAAATTAGTTATTTAGTTTATGGGGGAGTTCATAATATTCAACTTATAAAATTTTTATTATTATTTAGTTTATGGGGGAGTTCATAATATTCAACTTATAAAAAAATTAGTTATTTAGTTTATGGGGGAGTTCATAATATTCAACTTATAAAAATATTATTATTATTATATGTTTAATTACATAATTGGTTGTTTTATTTATTTGCATTCATTAAATATTTATAAAAAATTATTTTTTATTATCGTGATATAGATAAATAAATAAATTTTATAAGTATATATATATAATAATAATAAGGGTATCTTAAACATTTAAATCAAATTTTTTATCATTTTTCATGTATGAACTGAATACTTGAAAATGATTCATTCGAGAAATCTACTGGCGAACCAAAAAGTTTGATGGAATCAGGATTCATGATAAACTGATTCCTGGTAAAGTAATTCCGCCTAAAAAATGACACGAACCAAATGGGGCCTAAATAAATTTTTATTATGAATCAAGGATTCATGCCCTATAGCATGGGGGAGAAAACAAAACCTAAGAAGATTAAAAAAAAATAAAAAAAAAGAATTATATCGTTATTCATCTATCCAAAAAAAAACAAAAAAATATATGTAAAAGAAACCATCACACATGCACAGCCTGATGAAAATAAAACTCCTCTAACCCTAACCAGGAAATTTTCACCATATTGTGCATCTCCCACATGAGCTAAAAAAAAACCCACAAACAATAAATTAAACTTACTTAGAATTAAAAGAATTCAAATAATAAAAAAAATAAAATCAATACTCAGGGAAACTCTTAAATACTTTCAAGACCGAAGGCGAAATGGACGACGACCCACCAAAGCCAGAAGGATTAACAAAAACCGGCTGTTCTTGATATCTATAAAACATTGGCCCCATCGAACAGAAGAACTCGGCGGAGTTGGGCGTAAACGGAGGTATGTTATCGACGTACGGATTGGGTGGATCATAAACAAGCGGTCCATCGGACGGCTCAGACTCTCCACCTCCTCTTCCTCCCACCACCACCTCGACCCGTTCTTCATTGTTGTTATTGTTATTGTTATTGTCGACGACATCCTCATCGGATTGAGAGAATCCGGTGAGCTTTTGAACCAAGGCCATGAAGTCACGAGGGTGAGTGTGGATCACCTTAGGAGAGTGGGTGTATATGATGACCGGGTGTCGTTGGGGAGGTTTGGGAGCGTTCGATGAGGAAGCGACGGTGACGGTGGAGCCCGTGGAGGCAGAGGAGGAGCTGCTCTTCTGGATGGCGTGGGAGTCCTTGTTGATCCTCAGAGGGGGTGGCTTTTGCATGGTGAGGTCACGTGTGGATGATCGATCGTTTGAAAGTGAGGGAGTCATGGTGGTTTTGAGAGGTGAATGATATATAGATGAAGAAGAGAGGATGAACAATAGTTGTTGTTGTTGTTTTGGTGGTCTTTGGAGGCTTTGTTTAGTATTTGCTTTATATAGGAGAGGTTGGTGCGGAAGATGCGTGTGTTTTGTATATGTGAAATGAGAGAGAGAGAGAAAGAGAGAGAGAGAGAGAGAGAGCCATCACTTTTGACCGATGAGAAGGAGAGAAAAAAATGGAAGGATAGGTGTTAGGGAATTAGGGTTTATCGGGAGATTGTTCAACTGAATTAACACGTAATGGGTTGCTGTAAAATTATGTCATCTCATTCCTTGTTCAATAATGATTCATATGCTCCAATTTCACATGCCTCAAATAAGTCCTATAAGGTGATATCAAGACATTACCCATTATACCATTTTTATTATTTCCTTATAAATTGATTTTTCGATTATGATTTATCAATTTTTTTATGATTTGTTCTTTATTAAATCTTTAAAATTTCCCCTCACTCAAATTTTATAATAAAAAATTCAAATTAAACAAATCAATAAATTCCTTTTTAAGTCTTCATCGTCTTCACCTCAATCAAAATAAAAAAAAACTTCAGCCGCCGATGGAACTCCTTTATCAACTTCTTCTTCTTCGTCCCTCTCTCACTCTCTCTCTCTTTTCTTTATACTCCACTCACACTCCTCTTTTATAACTCAAAATCAAAAAAAAAACTTGGCTGACTTCTTCCATTGAAACAGTCGACCTCCCCTTATATAACAAAAAAAACTCCCCTGAAACAATCCATTCTCCTCCTCTTATCCAAAACAGCCAAGTCCCCCTTTATGTACTCTCTTGAAAACTATTGTTTACCCAATGTTTCAACTCCTCTCCCTCTCTTGCAAAATAAACCATCCAAATGACCATCTTTGTCACTTCTACTTTTCCTTGTTCTTAAAACTTGGGCACAGCCAGGTCATCATGTACTTCTCCTTTCTAACACGTCAAAAGAGAGGGCTTCACCTACTTTATATTAAATCAAAACTCCTCTCTTTTTCATTTATGTTTAGCAACAAACCTCAAAAGTGGTTTTCAATTTTTGGGGTTACATCAATTCAAATACATTATTTTATTTTTTTCCTTTTCTTTTCTTTCTAAGCGTCCGATTGGGCGAAATCGGCGCCCAATCGGCGGCCTCTTCCGTCGTCACCGCCGTCATCCCCTCCAAGTGAGGTCATGTATTGTTTTGTTGTATTTACATTGTGGAAACTGTGTATTGATTAATACTGTTACATTTACATTTATAAATATAACAGTTAATCAATATTGCGGTTTGATTCGAAAGAAACACATTTAAGCAATACACAATTTTTGTTATTTTGTTACATTTAAAATGTAACAGTCTTGTAAATGTGTGTATTGTTTTTGTATTTACATTTAAAATGTAACAGTCTTGGAACGATATAATGTTATTTATGCAATACTGTTATATTCTGTTACATTCGTAAATGTATATTATTGTTGCATTCGTAAATGTAACATTCAATCGCATACACATAATGATTTGTATTTGTTACATTTATGCAATACTGTTACATTCTGTAACAGTTATAATCATAAAAAAAAACTAGAGCATTTTTTTGTGTTATTTAGGTAATTTTGGTGTAATTTAGATACGTTTTGGTGTAATTTTGATGAAAAATAATTTAGGTGATCTTTGTGTAAGTTAGATAAGTTTTGGTGTAAAATTCATAAGAATTTTAAAAATTTAAATTTTGAAATAAGCAAATTTTAAAGAGATATATTTTTTAAAATAGTTAAATTTTAAATTATGCAAATTCAAATTAATGTGAAATATTAATAAAAGAAAAAATAGGGATTTGGGTTAATTGGATCTATTTTTAATGAAGGGCATATCTGTATTTTGTTACTTTACCTATTTTCAAAAGTCAACAAGCCAACCAATAATGTGATGACACCTCATGGGGTCTATGAGTTGGGGCCTGGGTGTCACCACTTTTCCTTGTTTAATCCACAAATGTCAACTTATTATTAATAATTATTTTATTTTATTTTTTGTTCGTTTTTGTCAATGTTATAATTAAGGGTAAATTGTCAGGTTTGTGAAACCTACAATGATTCCTAGGATTCTCTCCCTATTATTAAGATCATCTGCTAAACATGGAAAAAATGATAATATGCATGTACTAATTTACTATTCAAAATAATAAATATCTTACTGTCCATGCATTTCAAATATTTACATCTCATTCATGCATCATGATTTACATAAATCATCCATATATTTTTTAAAAATATATCATCAATTTGGGTATAATGATGCTTCGATGTTACGTACTTTTTCCTATGTTAACACATGATTTTAATGAAAAAAAATGTGTAAATGTATATTTTTAAATATATATATATATATATATATATATATATATATATATATATATATATATATATATATATATAGCCGAGCCGATTACATGGTGCGGTGTGCGGTCGGTGCGGTGCGCGATCACGTGGGTCGTCCGATCACGGGTCCATCGCATCCAACGGTCGACGTGAATCGATTCACCCGACCGTCCGATGCGATGGACCCGTGATCGAACGGCCCACATCGTGATCGCGCACCGCACCGACCGCACACCGCACGTAATCGGCTCCCATATATATATATATATATATATATATATATATATATATATATATATATATATAGTCGCGATTACGTGCGGCGAACGGTCGGGTGCGGTGCAGCGATCACGGGCCATCGATCACGGGTCCATCGCATCGGACGGTCGGGTGCGATTCACGTCGACCGTTGGATGCGATGGACCCGCGATCGAACGGCCCACGTCGCGGTCACCGCACCTACCGCAAACCGTACCTAATCGGTTATATATATATATATATTTATATATATTTTGCAGGTTTCACAAACTTAGGGTTGAAAATGCATTGTACCCTTTAGTTAACCAAGCATCAGTTAATCAAGTTTATTAATTATTATTATTCAAACATAATTAATATCATGAAACTATATAGTTTGTCTGCCACCACCATAGAAATAAATGGTTAATTAATTTGAATGGGTGCTTTCACATGAAAAGTTTGGTGTCTCTTAATTCAAAATGAGGGTTATTCATTTTTTGATTAAATTTTAAATATTTAATAATATGGTTTTTTTTTCACAAAGTAATGTTATTATGGATTGGTAATCCGCACGTGGGATGCAACTATACCTAAAAAGGTGTTCTATATATCCCTCATATTTCTGCAGTGTGAGCGGATCTGAAAACAATATTTCGTTAAGTTTTAGTTGTGCTGTCCCCCTTCAATGAAGGTTCAATCTCCCTCTGATCAAGACACATTTAATAATAATAATAATAATAATAATAATAATAATAATAATAATAATAATAATGTCAAGAGTCTCAACCGTCATTTGTTACTTTATCTGTTACTGATATTAGAATTGATAGTTTGGGACACAAATATTCATCAGAAATTCAATAACTATAAATAGACTTTGCATACAAAGATAAACAAAACAAAAGGATAAAGAATAGATAAATATAGCATGTTTATAATGAATGGCACGTTTTGATTCTGTACAAGTTGCCTTTTGTCATTAACTATTGCATGCAATATTGGTCAAATGTAGCTATTAACAAATTATCATTGAATTTTGACAAATGTTGGAAAAAATATTAATCATTATGAATAAATTAAAAAAGGTTTCAGATATCATCACTCCTCGTCCATAAAATTTTAGCACAATTTTCATTGTTAACTCCAATTTTTTTTTAATTTCAAGACTTAAGTTTTAATTGCAAAATTAGCCTCACTAGGTTAACCTCGATTTTTTTTTTACATATGAGATGTGATTTGTTATCACATTATTGTGAGACGTGATAACAAATCACATTTTCTATCAACAGATTTTTTACTAATACTCTTAAATTTGAATTTTAATATTTCAATTTAAATTTTGAATCAAATTTTGAATTTGAAAATTATGCGTATCAAGGATAGATTTAATTATAAATTCACCATGAATTTCTCCAGTGTCCATAAAATCTTCATCAAATCTATCCATAAAATTTTAGAATTTAAGATTAAAATTTAAAATTAAGATCAAATTCAAAATTTAAAATTAGGATAAGATTTAAATTTTAAAATTCAGATAAGGTTTAAAATTTATTTTATTAAACAACCATCTAAATATTAAAATTTAAAATTAAAGTGTAAGAAAATGAAACAAATGTATAAGAGAGAAATCAATCTCATAAGTGAGACGTGATATTATGTAAAAAAATCCAGTTTGACCTAGTCAAATTAACTCAAGGCTAGTCTTGAAATAAAAAAATAGCTGGGCTAAAAATGAAAATTGCCCAAAATCTTAACCCTCGATCGGTTGGGGTGCGACATATTAAAATTCATTTTGTTTGCATAGCAAGAGAGCCGTTTGAGACAAAACTCGAACGGACGAACGTTCGCCCTCAATCACGCGGCGCCTTAATTAAGGCGGTTACGAATCGCGTCGCCCTAATCACGGCGGTTACAGATCGCGCCGCGGCGACTGTTACGACTGAGACGAAAACTCTCTATCTCTGTTATCTCTTCCAGACGACCCAGACCCAGACCCAGGCCCGAAGACCAAATACAAAATACAAAATGCAAATGCAATCCACAAGCCCTTGCCCTCCCTTGGGACCCTACCCAAGTACCAACCCTCTTTCTTATAAGGAGGAAAGGAAAGAAAAAATAACCAATATGAGACTATGTTTTGAAGTCCCAAACCACTAAAACAAATAGAGGGAACACATCTTTTTTCCCTCTAAAACTTTTTTAAAACATTTGAAATTTATTTGAACTCTTTTGAATAAAAAAAATTGGGGGGAAACCCAAACTTTAAATAAAAGTTTCTAACATATATATCCTTACATTGGTTTGATAATAAATGTGAGAGATCGATGTGTGTATAATATGATATATATAGCATTATTTTAGGATGTGTTTATGAATGCTACGTGAGATAAATTTTAAAATGAGACATAATGATATTTTTATTTATTGACATAGATAAGTCATGATAAACAATTTCAATATTATCTAGAATAGAAACAATTTCAATATTATCGAACCTATAGCTAGATTATTCAGACATATCGATATTTATTCCCCCAACAAATAGATTTTTTTCTTTATTACTCTCTATTCTCACTTGTCTACAGTTATGCATCACCCCAAACGGGATAAATACATGAATATTCTTTTTTATAAAATAAATTGTTTGGCTGAATGGTACCTTCTTTGATCTATATTCATTTGACCTTCAAATTATCTGTTACTCTCTTACCTGGAAAAAAAAACATGTCAAAATGCGGAAAATGTCAAGGCTCAAAAGCAAAAATTTTGGTCAATTGAAAGCACAAGAGTTCCACGTTTTTTTTATTTCATTAAAAGTATATGCATGATATTTGATATGTGTGTTTTTTTGCTACACACAACAAACAAGACTGATGAGAGTCAAAAGTAGGCAAGTACAACTGTACAACACACAAGTTGATTATGAAAATCTAATATTTTGGCCTATTTGGAAAACCAACACCCATGTGGAAGGGTTTTTTTTTATTATTTATTTAAAGCAACATGTGCTCCTTGACATTTATGTCCAGGATTTGTATTATATGCAATGACATGGAAGGATGTTTTAGTGGATATTTCAAGCTCTAAATTGAGCATTTACAACCACAAAAGCTAGTGGCGGATCAGGCTTTTTTTTTTAAGGGGACTTTAAAAAAATCAAAATACAAATAATTTTTTTATAAATATGCATTGTGTCATTTTTATAAATCTATAAAAATCAATATAATACACAATCTAATAACTTAAAATTAATGAAACTCAATAATTAAATCTCTTTAGTCTCCAATTTTGTAAAAGTATACAAATAATAAAATAAGAAGAAAGATAAAAAGAATATACTCAATATTGGGACTAGTGGATTGATTTTGGGAGAAAGGAACGAGTTGTTTAATTTTAGTGAAAAAATTTGATTTTTTATCACCTCTTTTGTTTAATATTTGTTCGGTTGAGATGGAGAAAAAATTATAAAAGATTTATTTCTGATTAAATTTTAATGTTTGAGATTTTTTTTATAATGATTGTATGGTTGACTTGTCATGGTTTTTAAGAGGGGACTTTGAAAAAGTTTGTGAAAGGTTTGTTTTAGGCTTAAAGCCCCCGTATGGAATGTGTAGGTCCCACCTTTGACAATAGCTTTGTCAATTATTTTGATGAGTATTGAAGGGTCCGGATCCCTTGTTGTTGCTGTTTCCATGCAGTTATATTGCTGTACTTTTTCTCTGCAGTTGTCACGTAACATCCAAAAAATTAAATGGTTTAAAAAGTGCTAACACACGTCCCACCTAAGGTTCCCCAAAAAGTTCCAGGCCCGAAAGCCCGGCCCGCCCAGTCCATTTTTAGGGCGGGTAAGGGTCGAGCTTGATTTTGGGGCCCGTGCCCAGCCAACCTGAACTGGGCCAGTTCAAGCTGGCCCACAGGCCCGCTCTTGGGCCCAGCCCGTAGGCCGGTGGGGGACAAATACAACAAATGTGTCACATGTAATTTTATGTAATTTTTATTTGAATTGTGGTTGAATTATAAAAATCATTGACATTTATGTAGGTGCTAACTTAGTTGTGTACATGTAGTTATTTAGTTTTAAGTAATTAATTCATTTAATATTTTTATTTTTAAAAATTCAATAGATATAAATATTTTTTCTCAACATTATACTAGGTCTGTGAGCCCGAAGTCCAGGGCTGGCCCGTCAGGCCTGGGCATGTGGGTAGAGCCTGGGTATATTTTTTTTACTGCGGCCCGACCCATTCCCGTTGGCAAAGCAGGCCCACGGGCCTGGTCCCAGTTTCAACGGGTCGGGCCGGTCGGCCCTTGGTCCCACCTTTTTTTTTCTTTCTTCCCCGTTCACCTTTTCATGGGCCCCACGTTTTTTTTTCCTTTCAGGTACACTATGAAAATGTGCTAAAGCATGTGTTCAGAGGGCCCATGAAAATGTACTAAAGCATGTGAATAATGTGTCATAGTCATTTGTGATGCCCCTGTACATCACCTGTTGGTGTACTTGAAAAAAACAAAAAAAAATTATGTGAGGCCAATGAAAAGTTGAAGGGGGCGGTTATTTCAACTCTTCTAGTTATGCAGCCAACCCCATTTAAAAATACATATTATGGTTCTAAAAGTAGAGCCACCCACCCCGCCATCGTCTTCATCTACGACGGCCAAGAGGAGGACGGTTTTTGTTCGTCGAATTAGATGAATAATCGGAACCGTCCATCCATGCCGTCCTCGACTAGATTCGCCAGGTGCGTCGGGGGCCTCCTTAGCGTCGTCGCGCCTCCAGATTGGGTTCGTTCTGTTGGCTTTCGTGACCACCCGCGCCACGGCAGAGTCGTGGTGGCTCGTCGAGCACACCGAATACACGATGATGCTTCACCTGCTCTCGAGTTTGATATCGGTCGGTGAACAAGAGCCTCCGAGGATTGGAGGCGGAGATGGCGGAGGTGCAGTGGAAGCGACAGATGACGGCGCAGAGGTGACGGGGTTGCAGTGGCCGTTGGAGATGACATAAGTACTACATTGGAAGTGGTAGATGACGACATAGGGGGATGACAAGGAACGATGTGATGATGGGAGAGTTGGTCGGCGAGTTGGTCGGCACGGAGGGAACAGAGCGTTCGCATGGAGGATTGGAGGGTGGCAGATAGGGGGGTCGGGACTCTGGAGAAGGTGAAGAGGAGATGAAGAGGGTGGGTTTGTTAGGAATATAATAATATATATGTTTGGGGTGGGTTAGAAAAAGTAAAAATCTAATGGGGTGGGATAGAAAAGAGGGTGGGGTGAGTATCTTGAGGGGTTTTTTTTAACCGCCCCCAAAGATGAATAGAAAGAAAGAAACACTATAAGAAAAGCATTTTTTCCGACGGCATGTATTTGCAACGGCTCACTAAAACTGTTGCAATGCTCTATTTTTTATGGAAATATTTGCCCATGGAAAATGTTTATCTGCTTTTGCGATGACTGAATTGAGGCGTTGTTAAAAAAGGTATTTACAGCGACTATGTTAGTCCATTGCAAGTAAAACATATTTGTGGTGGGTGTTTTTTGCGTCACAACTAATTCACTGTCCATCTCATCGTTTATTTTTTCTTTAAATTTCAGCCGTCCGATCTTCGTATACAAATAAAAAAAACATAAACTCATTCGAACCCTAACACTGCTGTTAGACTGCTCGTGATTCTCCACCCTCGCTTCATTGACTCCGATCCCCCACCGACACAGTCGGACTTTGATCCTCCACCACCGGAGTGCGATCCTTCACCGACGCCATCGCTTGTTCTCCACTGAAGTCGTCCGACTACGATCCTCTACCAACGTTGTCGCTTGTCCCCCACCGAAGCCATTCGATTGCGATCATCTGTCGACAACATCGCTTCACCGTCTCTGATCCCCCACCGACGCTGTCGGATTGCAATTCTACACCGATGGCATCGCTTCATCGTCTCCGATCCCCCAACTGGGTTTTCTCAAATGTGCTGACTCATTATATGGATCACCAAATCTTGTTTAATATGCTTATAAGTTATAAGAATGTGTCATTTCTGCCTTTCTGGTATGAGAGAATATAACCCAGATCTCATATGCTGAAACACTTCTTTTTCTCTGTTTTTTTTTTTTTGAGAGAGAGAATGTTGAAACACTATTGAGAACTAGAAGTTACTTGTAGAAGGGGTGCCCTCATATGCAGCGCATGTGAATACGTGAGTCTCTGATAAAACAACACTTCAAACACCATACTTCAAACTTAAGACAGAAAATTGATTATAAAGTTCCAGCATTAGAAATCCAATCAGAGCATGCTAAGTTAGGCCCAACTTTAATGTGCTCCCGCTTCTAACTCAAAATGATGCTTAAGGCCCTTCTTGTTCTTTGACTTTGAAACGGGATGCATACGAAACTTGTAGGAAATTGGAGAAAAAAATAAAAAATATGTGTAGTCCTAAAACTTAGGTAAAAAATAAAAAATTGTCTATCCCATTCCATTACATAATAGATTGAACAGTGCTATTCAGTGCTTAGTGGCTTTCTTACATCTTTCTTTGAATAGTGGAGCCATAATTTCTGATACACATGGTAAATACATGAAGAAAAATAAATTTATGCACTGGTTCCATTTACACGTACACTATGGCCACCTAGACATGCAAAATTAGTAACAGATCTGGAATATTTCACTCATACCTGTCTTGTAACATATTGCATATAACTATAAAGATTCCTTACAGCCCCCTTCCCAATCTGAAGTCATGTCTATCTAACAAATGTCTGACCTCTCATGTAGAAGGAATAATAGGGATCAGGTTTATATAGTTGTGGAAATAGAAGTTATACGCTTGGGAATTCAGGCAGGTTGTCTCATGGGTTACAAAAGTATGGTAGTGTGTTCTGACTCTCAATTGTTTATATCTCTTTTTCAAGGCAATGGGATGAGTCCCTATTTTGTTCAAGACCCTATTAAAGCTCTCATATCCATGGTGGCCTCTGTTGAAAGAATTCAGTTTTGGAAGGTGTCTCGTAAAGCTGTGCGGGCTCGTAGATGACACCCTCCTCTCTATGAGAGATGGAGGTTTGAGTCTTGCTAGGGCGAGAAAAAAAAAGGTGTATTTAGCCCCTTGAGCTGTGTAATGGACCTTCTGCCCTGTTTGCATGTGGCCAACCTAGTAGTTGTACTAGTTAACTATGGAACTTTGTAATAACCCCAGTATTATAAGCCATGGCCATAGGTACATGGAAATATAAGCCCAGTATTATGATGGGCCCACGGATAGGCCCGCGAGGTTGATAGGTCACTGGATTAAAAAATGATATATCCAGCCCTCATTACAGTCGCAGCTGCAGTGCACACACATTTTTTGAAATTTTAATTATACATTTTTTTTATTAAAGTGCATGTTATATAAAATGAAATACATACTAAGATACAATAATATATTTTTTCACTTTAAAAACCTAAAGAAAAAATTAGTTCATACGCTATGATAAAACCACGTATATTATGATAGTGTAATATATGTTATACTATCATAGTATATAAGACTGCAAAATAGACTGAGTGTATCATCGTGCTCATGGGTACTAAAATGAGCTTTATACTTTCGGTCTTAAAATTTATTTCTGATTTATATGCACTTATTTGCAGGTAACGTTTATAGTACAAAACACATCCTAAATTTCTTATTTATATGCACTTATTTGCAAGTAACGTTTAGGGGCTGCTTGGTTGGACTTATAATCAGTCCTTATTCAACTTAAACCAGATTTTCCGCACTAATTCCGTTTGGTTGGAGTCAAACAAGGTCTAATAATTTACCTCATTAAGTGATTATTGGCAAAACATTTTCAGCCCACCTATCCCCACTTATTTAGTTGCCATTCGCATTCAGTAATTCGTCCTGCCTATGAAAAGACCACAATGCCCCTAAATAAGTTCAGTATTTACGTGATGTATATAAACCCTCTTTCACTGAATGGGTCTTCTCTCTCCTTTTTTCTTCTCCGAAGACAACCGACATGAACCCTAGAAACAGAGATTCAACCGGGTGAAATCTTGTGCGTTGAAGACCCAAAAAACGGACGAACAAACCCAAGATCACAGATCTTCGTCGACTAATCCTCACTCAGATCTGCTTCCTCCTCACGAAAAGCGAGATACACACCGATCTCCTTCTCACCTTCCCCGGCCAAACGTCCGACTCTCCGATCTAGCCTCTTTGGATCTCCGCTCCAGCCGACGATCAAGGTAAACCAGATCTCCTCCGTTCATGCTTATATGCTTCAGATCTGTTGATCTTAAACTCTTTAGGGTTTCCTGGAGATGAATCTATATGGAGCATTGGCTGAAATGTGTTTTTTTTCTTCTATTGTGTGTAGATCAGAATCGATGGTAGTTCATTGATAGCTTTTAGAGTTCAATACTTGATTTTTTGAAACTGTTTTTTGTCTGTAGATTTATGATTTTAATTATTTGTGATGCCCTAATTTGTGGGGATTTTTATATGTTTCCAGGTCTCATAGGGTTGAAACTTTTGTGCGGTTAAAACTTATAATTGTTTTGTTTTTTAAAGATTACAATTGTTCTGTTTTTTGTTAAGTTCAAGCAATGGGGAGACTGCTTTCTTAATTTTAGGTCAGTTCTTCTTCAAGAATTGGGTTTTAAAAGTGAAAGGTTCAATAGTTCAAACTGGCTGACTCTGGGTTTTTGTCATTGGTTAATGGCATATGAAAGCAATGTGTGCTTTGAAAAAAATTATTTATCTGTGTCTACAGTTTAATCAAGGAAATTGCATATTAAAGTGAAAACTTGTTATGATATAAAAGTTTGTAGATAAACTTTTTATTAATATGCACAACTACTATATGGGATTTGATTTATCTAGGCAGCCTTGTATAGACATTGGTACATGAATTAATTAAGATAAAACGTGTGTTGAGGATCATGAACTGAAAGTCCATACTTTGGAAATCTAGGCAACCTTGTATTATTTATCTGAATTTGTTAGGAAATTGCCTCCAATGCATTGTTGTTGTCTACACTATTAACAGGTAACATAGACCATTTGTTGGTAGAAAGGAAATTATTTATCTATTTTAATCACCAGTAATAAAAATACATAGTTATATATATATATATATGCAATCCCTATACTTCTTATATAGATAGATCTTTTGGCTACATGTGCTAAAGATATCTGGACTAGTAGAGTAGTTGAATAGATGTTTTGGTCATAGTAATCTTTAGACATAAGAAAGAAGTAGAACACCCTCAAAACAGAGGCACCAAATATCATCACTATTTTTATTATTTCTCAGGTCTTACAGGTGGCCTGACATCTGTTTGTGGTTCTTGTGGGTTTGAACTATGTTTATGTACTGATGTGGCAGAATAGACTTCAAAGAACTTCAAAGAACCATTAGCCCAACGAGATTGGTAAGTCATAGACAGTGTAAACCCTATTGAAGGGATCAGATAAGCTTCTCAAAAAAATTTGAGAACATCTATCTATTAGATGCAGTGATGTGCCGTCCGCAATTGTGGGACTAGATGCAGGTGAAAACTTGGCTTAGTAGATGCAGTTTGTTGACTTCTTTTCCATAACAAAGGCCCTAGGATTCCTTTTATTTGTACTTGTCACTGTGTTGAATTATCACTAATTAGGCTAGCCATGATATGATCTTTAGTCAATGCATCCTCATATTGTGTCCCATGCCATAACCAATATTTCGTTAATGTTATTCAGAAAAGTATAGACCAAAACACATAACGATTCAACCAAATATGATACGTGTGGACAGTTTGTTTTTGGTATCCCTAGTTCTATCAATTCTCCCTTGTAGAATTATTTCGCAAAAAGAAAAAATTTATGTCATACTTGTATTGTGGTCTACTGGATATATGTGTGTTTTTTGAATTTGATATATTAAAACTTACCTGTTCTTGTTGAAAGTACTATTCAAAATCAGAGACAATATCAAGAAATAAAATTTTCAATTATTGTATGATTGATTTGATTCAACCACATGATCAAGTAACTTAAATCCCTTGTCTCACATGTTTTCACCCTCATTGTTCATGGTAGCCAATGGAATCAAGCCTTGGATTGGCCAAATGGGGCCAACAGCCCTAGACTGGCCCACTGGGGGATCTAGAAGGGGACCCGGATCAGCGCACAGACCCGATAAATTTCCAGTGCCAGTTCAGAAGAAGGTGGAGAAGGCCGCCGCAGTTGCACGCTCCACAGGGTTACTCATCTTTGGATGCTGCTCGTGCTTATGTATTACATTGATGGTATTTGTGATTTTTTTTTGCTTGTACTCTTGGCCATCAAATAATGATCGTAGAAGTTGGATTATGAAACCAACACTGTAATGTAAATATTAGTTGCTTTGAAACTTTTTTTTTTAGAAGGATTGTAACATTTTCATGTGCAAATCTATTGTAGCTTGTTAATATATAATCCTCTAGTACTATGTTTGTATATATGGCCTTATGTTTGATGTTTGATGATCGAAATGTATTCATTTTTTTTAATCATATGATGTAATATTCTATGCAATTTATCTTGTGTAACATGACATGATATGCAACTTTGCCACTATTAGGTGAAACTTATTTCAAAATTTCAACAAGTATGTCATTACTATAAATCTTCATATATACAAAATATAGATTGTATATTTACCGCGTCATAAAAATCACATAAGAATCTTAAAATGTTTTTTTTAATCTGTATAGACTTGTATCAGGTGCTAACAAGTAATCAAAGTGTAGTATATAACAATTTATTAAATAGACATATATGAAAGTAATTTTTTTGACAAATAGAAACAATAAGCAAATAATAAAGTTTTCAACCAAACATCAAATTCCATTCAGCATTTATTAAAAGGACCAAAACACCCTTAGCATAAGCTCTACTCTTTAGTATTGAACCAAACACACTTATTTTCATAAGTGTTTATAATTTCCGCTGAACCAAACACATTTTCTTCTGAACTGATTAAAACTTATCAGAACTTATATAATCTGCACTTATGAATCAGGACTTAAAATCAGTTTTCCGCTGAACCAAACGGCCCCTTATAGTACAAAACAAATCCTATATAAATGCATACGATCGAAATAAAAAGTTGGTGTGAATTTTAGCGTTGGGTGTGTCATTTTTTTAGTAATAAATTTATAAAAATGTATTTGTTCAATGTGCGCTTATTTTATAAAAACATATATTTTTGACACACTATATTTTTTTTTCTTTTTAAAAAAAAGAGGGGGACTGAAAAATATTACATTTAACCAATTTTACAAATCCCATGCTAGCACAGTAACACTTGCATTCATTGTAACGTGGTATATATCTTATTGATTTTTTCACACATTATATAAATAAGTTCATACAATATGTATTTTATTTAAAGTACATATCTCATTGAATGATATATTTTATGTTTTTTTTTATTAAAAAAAATTGTGCTCATACATTTAAGGCTAGAAATAGGGCTTTGACTCCTTAAAATTTTCCATTTAAAATTTAGAGTCCGTTTGGAAACATAGATTGAAAAGTAACTTTTGTAATAAAGCTGTTTTTTAAGATGATTTTAACATTGACTTTTATTGGGATGTTTTTTTTAATTCAAAAAATAATATTTGATAGAATGTGATGTTTGATAGATAAAGTTGTTTTTCAATTAAAAAAATCGATTTCGACCAAAAATAATGTTTCTGGACGTTTCAAAACACAGATTTCGAAGCAAAAATTAAAAGGAATCCAGCTTCCGATTCTGAATTAATCTGCCCCGTTTTGCTGCATAATTTAAGCTTTTTAGCTTTTCAAAAACGGAATCCGTCCAATCACGCAATCTAACGGAGCCGTAGTTCACAAATTAGATTTTGGTGCATGAAATTTGCTTGAACATGATGGATCATCAATTGATTGAAATTGGATCAATTCAGCCCCTGGTCCACCCAGAATTATAGAAAAGAGTGATTAATTGGTTGCTGTGAGTGAGTTTAATTAGCCTTCATTATCCCAAGTCATTTTCATCAAACATATCCATTATTTTTTTCCAGTTCCCTTTAATCTATAAACATATTGGCCAAATTGATGTTGACAATGTGTGATACCATGTTTGTTACATCTTTAGTGATATTTTAATTATCCAACTTGATCATCTACTAGAAAGAGAAAGTTTGATGAAAAAATAAAACACTTGGCTAGTGTCATCCAGGTGTTTTGATTAGTTACAATAATATATGGTTTAAGAATACAATTTAATTACTTCCATGCTGTTATTCTCTTGCTTTCATCATCTCCACAGATTTTAATTCATGAACTCCATCCAATCTACCAGTTGGGATGGTATAATCTTCATTGGATGCATTAATTTTAAAAAGGCTACTTGGATGACCTATGAAAAATGTATTCCTGTTAATACATTAAAACATAAACACATTTTAATCAGGTTTTACTATTCAGTTGCCTATCTGATTGATTTTAAAATCCATATGATCAGCTTGATTTATAGGATAAAATTGATCTTGACTTAAGCAGTGCTCATGTTATTGCTCGTGTTGTCACTGTTATTATGTCATTGTCATTGTCATCGGGTTTTTTTTTATTATCGAAAAAGGTAGACACACATGTATGCCACCAATCATTTTCATTAAAGAAAATATTATTGCATGTTTGAATGGGAGATGAAAGAAATAGAGAGACAAAAAAATATAATGAAACAAAATACAATGTCAGTAAATAAAAGGTTTGTTTTTTTCCTTGTTGGATACAAAAATTTAATCCATTAGTGGTTGATTGATTAAATTGATGTAATGGTACTTCTGCAAAAGAAGAAGATAACAGTCTCTTTCTTATTGAAAAAACTTAAATAAACTAGAAAGAAAACCAAAATTAATTTTTTTATTAATTCAAAACGTTACAATTCGGCCAAAAATACTTAAATACAGGGGCTTAATAACTTAACTACATAAAGTTACTATAAAGAGCAAAACAACCTAATGGAATGCTAAGACTGAATTTACCTAACAATAATAAAAGAACGCTAATAAGACACTAAATTATGAAAATATTAAAAGAAATAGAAAATCATTGTAAATGACTAATTTTCTGATATACTAGAGGGTTCAGGGTTTAAAGGTGAATGAATTTTTAAAAACTGTTTTATTCATAAACTATACTGCTACCTCACAAACTAAAGTTTCTAAATGCACAATGATTCGAGAGATGAAAAACAAAATAAAATAAAGCTTGGAAGAATGTGTAAATCTCAGTTTTAATAAGGAAAACTATACTGCCTACTAACTATAATTTTTTTTATTGGTAATCAAAATGTTGTATTATATTGTTATAAAGATGAGGTTTTTGTACAAATACACTAAGGTTTAACTAGTTAGTTAAATTAAGTTAGTTTAAATCCTCACTTTGGAGATAATATATTGAAGGTCTTTTTTATTATATGGTGACTGTTAGATAATGTGACAATAGAGCTGAGACAACCATAATATAATTAGAGAGGAAACTAGTGTAAATTAAATCCTCACTAGTTGTTAAATTATGAAGTTTAAAGACTTGATTAAATTAATCCTCACTTTGGAGATTGAATTGAGTGCCTTTAATATGGTGACTGTTGGATACTGTGACAATAGAGCTGAGACAAAACCAAGTTATAATTAAAGAGAGATTATAATGTAAGCTTACCAACTACTGCAATGCATGGTTCAAACTTAGATTTTATAGCTCAAAACAATGGTGCATCATTTTCAATGGGACAACTAAATCATCTGTAAATAACGATTAAAAAAACATTTCAATAAATTGTTAATTATACGAGAACGACAAATATACTTATTTGAAAGGAAGGTTTAAGATAAGATGTCAACCAATTTCGGCCACTAATCTTGATTTATTAAGAGAGACAATTGACCACCTCTCACAATGCGATTGGCGATAAATTAATCAAACGAGTTGATTAACACTCCACTAGTGGAGGAGTTTGGGCTCACCATGTCCCACATTAGGGTTAATTAATTAAGTTGGCAAGTCTACATCATAACACTTGCTTGGTGTTTTAACTTTATATATATAAGGTCAATGAAGATTATGAGAGACAATTAGATGTTATATTATAATTCATCCAACAACATCCAGCCACATAAGCTTACCAACTTCTTCGGGGCGGCGGGTGTTCTCCACCAATGAGAGACTCCCCATCTTAAAATGTATTAATTAAAAATTGGATCAGTTGATCAATTTTTTTAGGGGTTTAATTAAGCGGATAATATGTCACTTTCGAGTGATTAGGTCAAGGAACTAAGCATTTAATTAAGTTTATAATCTTCACATTCGAAAGCGACAGTGTGACAACGCAGGGTGCTCTCATGCATTGCATGGTCATATGCATGGACTTAACTATAATTTGATTAAGAGTCTCTTTCATATTAGATATATTTAATAGAGGACAAAGTCGATCAGGTAGATGAAATGAAAGACAAAACTTTAAAAAGAAAGAAAAAATAGGAAGAAGTACAACAGAGACCACTGTTGGAAAACAGTATCAGTTGTATTATATTCAATGATGTATTTGGAAGCGAAGTACTAGTCCCTGTGATATTTGCTATTTTCTCTTTTTAAGTAAAGCAATACCGTCTCTCAAAATCAATCCAAACTGATTATTAATTAACTATATATTTTTTCTCCAGTCGCCTAACATCTCTTTGGTATTTCATTTTATCTTTCTTTTATTATTATTTGTATACTTTTGTCATTTCATACTTTGATTCTTTGTATACAATTTATAAGCTTCCTTTCAACATGCAAGTTGATTGAATTGATTAGGAAATTTGGAGGGTGTGATGTGTATTGCATTGGATAATAAGTAGATGATAATTAATTATGAGATGATTTTAGGACGTTAGATTGTATGTTAAGTTGATCTTTGTTGTTTAGTGAACGTACAAATGGATTTATGGATGAATTTGTTATTTCAAACATTTTTATGTCATAATATGTCAATCCATCAATTTTTGGGAATACTGTGTTTAGTTTTATGTGCAGTTAGTTATATGATCTTTAATTATATGTATTCTCTTGCCAATGTATATGTTTTATTAGATAAAATATGTCATTTTTATTTTTCTACGTAAGAAGTTATATACAATTTATTAAAATATATATTTTATATTTTATAATGATACATAATTTACTTCATAATATATACATTTTTAAAAATAATAAGACGCGTGAAGATCGTATAGTAAGACTGAATCCATGACTATCTCCAAAGTCATCTTTTAGTTTTTATTTCAAAGATGCTGAAGTGCTTGTCGGATATATATATATATAAGTAAAATAATACGTTTCACTAATTCACTCTTTTCAAACATGGCTAGTATACTATTTTTTAAATCTGCAAATATAGTCCTTGCAAGCACAATAATTGTCTTTCAGAACCTTCTTTCCCAGTCCCCAGACCAATGATACACAAGACAAAAAGAACATAAAAGGAAACTTTAATGTTAATCCAAGTCACATCTGGGGTTTTGAGTCCCTTCAATCAGACTTCTTTGGAAAGAAAAAAAAAACTATTGCGAAGCACACCTGTGCCATTAACATTAACATTAAAATAAAGCAACCACTCAATAACTCTCTCTCTCTCTCTCAAACACTGTATATTTCTCATGCGCATGTCATAAGAACGCATGTGCATACAACTTGCAAGGTGAGTATTATTGTTGTTGTTATCAACATTGTTAAATTATTTAACAAACCTAAATAATTCAGAGTTTGTCTGTCTCTTTGAGGGCCTAACCTGACAGCTCTCATGAAAAGGCAAACTCAGTTTTTTAAAAATAAATCAATTATATTTATATAGTTGTATATCTCACATGAGCTAATCCCTATATAGCCAGTGCTTTTGGATGTACTATGTTAATCATGGCATTACTTGTTACTACCTTTAAAAAAAGGATTATTTAGGTCCCCTGGCTATATGTCTTTTTTTAAAAAATAGGGGTCAGAATTTATATATTTTTTAAAGGGTGATTCTTTGGATATACACTAGCTATGTGAAAGAAATTAGCATGACATTATAATTAAAGACCTAGTCATCCTAATCAATATCATAATTAGGTCAACAGAATGAAAAATTAAATTCAGTATGCATAAGCTAGGTTGAAGATGTCTAATTTGTTGGTATCTATGTGTTATATGAACATATAACCGAGCTTTCAAAAAATCAGCTACCTAGCACCCCTTCTACGTAAAGAACGACCAATTACTAAATTCTGGAGGTGCTAATCTTCAATATATATATATATATATATATATATATATATATATATGCATGTCATTAATATTTTTATTAAAAAAAAATTAATATGTTTTTAAAGAAAACTAAAAGAGTGAATATATATCTTTAAAAATGTGAAGTAATTCACATCCTAGTTCCAGTTCCGGATATGTCGCTGTCGATTGCTTGGAAATGGAGATTATTTCCATAATATAAGTTGGTTGAAAATGAGTTTCCAACATGAACTTTAATGTCTCTCTCCTTTTTATACACAAAACCAAGGGTTTAAGAATTTCTCTTCCATGCATTACCTGAATTCAAACCCTTTGATAAAGAGGACATCTACCAACTACCTATTCAAATTCTATACATGATAGCAAGATTTCTATCAAATACTAAAGACTAGTGTGCGCAATTGAAAACACGTTGATAAAATATGATTTTGAATAAAATAGTTTAAATAAACTTGATTTTTATGAAACTCACTTTCTGGACTTTTTAAAAAACATATTTTTGTATTAAAAACTGTAACTAACTTTTTTATTAAATTCACTTTTGGGGAGACGTTTAAAAACACGTTTGTGTTCTTCGCATTTTTTATAAGCAAAAACACGTTCAAACGCGTTTCCAAACGCTCGCATTAGAAAACCTCTTTGAATTGAGATTCTGTTTTTACACAAATGCATATTTAATTCAAATTCATTTTCAAACACGCGTAGCAATATGTTTTCTGAAAGTTACATTTCAAATTCGTTTCCAAATGAACCATCTAATCCAGATCGAGAAATAACTATTCACAGATTGTGGATCAATATAATACATGTGATCATATCCACTGTTGAAGTAGAAGTTGGATCAAAATTTGCATGTCCAAATGCACCATCTAATCCAGACCGAGAAACAACTATTTGCAGATTGTGGATCACAATGTGCTATCCACTGTGGAAGTAGAATTTGGATCAAAATTTGATAGCCCAAAAGGTAGCATTGCCTTTAATTTTTAGGTATTACAAGTTTCTTCCACATTCAAACCATCAAATGGAAAATAAAAAGAGAGCGTGTGGTGAGCACAGGTGAGGCTTCCTAAAAGGGAGTGCGAGCGCCAAAAATATGATCAAAATCTCATAATTAATGTGGTGTGTGTGAGAGTGTGAGTGGGGAAGACCTTTGCCCTACATATCTAATGAGATGGCCCCTCAAGTTGGTATAAAATCTATACTCCACAATCTTCCTCATAAAAAGAAAAACTAAGACCAAAATTTTTGATAAAGAGATCATGCTTAAGATGCGGCAAAACAACATGCCAATATGAGGCAAAAAAAAATCAACATCCACTCAAAAAAAAAAAAAACAAAAAGAAAAAAAGAAGAAGATTGATTTGCTCATCTCAATCATTAGAAGAATCTATTTAGCCCGTAAACAAACAGTGGAGAAAGATATGCTATGAGATATCTTATTTTCTAATAAGAATGGAATTCTCTGCGAAAGAGTAGGATGAGGCTGAACTATTTCGTAGAAGTAGTTTTTTTTTTTTTCGTTTTTTTCATGTTTAGTCATTTAGTTTGAAAGAGAATAAATTTCCAGTCATTTCCTCTTCTCTTATGTGGATGTAGGTAATTTTGGTTAATCTATTCAAATCTGTTTGTTTAATTGTGTGTGTGTGTGTTTTTTTAAAAAGAAAAGAAGATATTTGCTGCCGGATTGTATGTATTTTTTTATATTCAACACTAAAGGTGTCGCTGCATATATCAACAAGATATTTTGTGGATTCTTGATAATTTTGATTAGATCATCCATACAGCCACACACACAGTGGCATTTTTTGGGCCACCTTAATTCCTATTCCACTGTCACTTTTGCATGGACTTTTGAAAATACCGAATTGTTCAACCCAAAAAAAAGAAAAAAGGTGTGTATGCAGAGAAAGTAAATTTTGTTTATTGGAGGTAAAGGTCATATATTCTATGAATGGAATCTTTATCCCTAATCATAAAATAAAATTCCACCCATTTTGATTATAGTTGGAAGGGTATAAAGCAATATGTGAGAGTGATTTTTTTGTTTGTTTCCCTCTTGGTAGACCTATTGATCATGGTCAATGCTGTGTTGAAAATAGATATCAAATATATGCATTTTCATAATACAAAGCATGTGTTTTTTTTTAATATTTTAAACTCAAATGGGGTCATAAAGAATCATTTTTATCTTGAGATTATGTTTTATGGGTGGTTACCAACTTGACAAAATTCTTGGATAGAGTAGAATGCATTTTTCTTATTGTAAATTAACAGTGGAGCATTTTTTAAATATAATTAAAAATATTCTACAACAAAGTTAAACATTATTTTAGTAACAAAACTATAAAACTACAAAACTACGTTAGGGATCCTAAACTCGATTTTTTTTATGATATAAGAAGATTTAACAAAAAATAACTGAAATATTTATTTCTCTCCCAACATGTCTAGTTAAGTCTCACAATTATCTGGAAAAATATTCGTATCCAATCTGAATCCGTATCCAAAAATTCAAAGAATATCCGATATCTAAAAAATCTGTATCCGTATCCAAAAAAATTATCCGTATCTGAAAATATTATTATATTATTATTTATTTATTATATATTTATATTTTTAGAATTAGAATGAGTTTTAACAGTGGAGCATTTTTTTTAATATAATTAAAAATATTCTGCAACAAAGTTAAACATTATTTTAGTAACAAAACTATAAAACTACAAAACTACGTTATGGATCCTCAACTCGATTTTTCTTGTTGATATAGGAAGATTTAACAAAAAATAACTGAAATATTTATTTCTCTCCCAGCATGTCTAGTTAAGCCTGACAATTATCCAGAAAAATATCCGTATCCAATCCGAATCCATATCCAAAAATTCAAAAAAATATTCAATATCCAAAAAATTGTATCTGTATCCGAAAAATTATCTGTATCCGAAAATATTATTATATTATTATTTATTTAATTATATATTTATATTTTTAGAATTAGAATGAGTTTTTTTTACTTAAACTATGTAATGCTTTATGTATATACTTATAATTTTATATTTTATATTAGGTAATTATTATATTTTTTTACATATTTTAAATATTAGTCATATGATTTTTATTTTTGAATATTGGATCTTTAGATATTTTAGTCAGTCCATATTTATTTTAAATTTTTACATCGGATACGGATATTTACTTTCAATATCCATCGAATATCGGATACGAATATTTTTTCAGATATCTAGTTTGAATATGGATATAGGTCTATCCAATTTTATATCCGTCCGATTGACATATTTATGCCTAGTACTTTCTATAGTTTTTCAAAAAAAAAATAACATCTAAAAGGCCAGTAGTACTTTGAGATTCAGGAGACCCCCATGTGTTGCCCAAGGTGAGGTCCTTTCTCCCTAGCATGCCAACAACACACACATTAATGCCCTACATACCCAAAATAGGCCACTTGAGAGACACAGGTGGAACATATTAAAAAAAAAAGCACTACCCTCCCTCCCACTACAAGTCTACAAACACTAAGCACCCTTTTGGATACAGAATGATTTATTTTTTAGTATATATTTATCCGAGCATAAGTGAGTATAAATAAGAATAAAATAATTTTGTGTTTGTTTGTATTTTTAATTATTCTTGTTGGGAATCGTAAGAATAAGCCCATGTTTGGATGCCGGATAACCCTGGATAACCTCAGATAAAAATTTTATTGTGTTTGGAAAGCACGAATAAACCCAGATAAAGTATGTCAGAATAAACTGGTATAAAGTGGTATATGAATTCAAATCAACCCATAAAATATAAAATAAATGTTATTATAGGTTATTTCACCTATAATATTTCAATCATATGATAACTACTTTATTGTAATTCTTCCTTGATATCCATAAATCAGAATGCAATACATAAACCCCACACACTCATGTCATTATGCATAATAAAATCTTTTATTCTACTTATATATTAAGAATATTATAATTTAAGATTAAAAATTATATCTAGCCTCAATTATTCAATATTCTTTGTAAAAGTATAAGAGAATATAATAATTTTACATTCACGTTAATTTGTATACAAATTCTTCTAAAAAATTGTCCTTTCGTGGGACCAAAAGAACATACATATATTAACTATTATAGAAAAATAACATACTCATTAATAACACAATTATCTTGAAAATAACACACACATTAATTAATTGTTAAATAATAGCAATACTTAAATTATCTTAAACGTATTTGACTGGAATAAAATAAAAAGATAATTCATGATGAATAGCATTAGCACACGTATAACTACATTATTTTTCATCAATGTTATTTAACTTGATAATCTTTACTATCATTTCATTGCTTACAAAATGAAAGCAATGTTGATTGTAACTGATATTTTTGTTTAGTATTACATAAAATTCCCAAAATAAAAATAAAAATAAAACTAATATTTAAAATTCCAAACTCCTGTTTAACCTCCATTAAACACAAAACAATAACAAAAGCAGAACATAAAACAAAAGAGAGATGTCACAAACAAACAAACAAAAAAAACGGACGCATGACATTGTCAATGATAGCCCCCCCAAAAAAAAAAAAAAAAAAAAAAAAAAAAACAGGGATACCCAAATCAACACATATAAAAGCCCAAATCAACACATATAAAAAGCCCACCCCCCCCTATCAACCCCATCAAACAATAAATACAAAAACCTCTTCTCAACACGACCTCCAAATCCGAATTCCTCACAAAACAGTGTAATAAAAACAGACAAAAAAAACAAAACAAAAATCAGTGACCGTCGATTCTTCTATATGAGACTTTCCCTCGGCAGCAGAGCCCGATCCGTCCGTCCATTCCGGTGGTCCCCCAATGCTCCGGATCACCACCACCGCTGCCTCTCCCTCCTCGTCATCATGGGCGCCACCGGCACCGGCAAATCCCGTCTCTCCATCGACGTCGCCTCGAGATTCCCGTCCGAGGTCATCAACGCCGACAAGATCCAGCTCTACCGCGGCCTTGACATCACCACCAACAAAATCCCCCTCCGCGACCGCCGCTCCGTCCCCCACCACCTCCTCGGCGACGCCGACCCCTCCGCCGGCGAACTCTCGCCCATCTCCTTCCGCCGCCTCGCCGCCGCCTCCGCCGCCTCCATCGCCTCCCGCCGCCGCCTCCCCGTCATCGCAGGCGGCTCCAACTCCCTCCTCCACGCCCTCCTCTCCGGCAACCCCTCCCCCGTCGGCGGATACGACTTCCAGTCGCCGGTCCGGCTCCGGTTCAACTGCTGCTTCCTCTGGGTCGACGTCCGGGAACCCGTCCTCTCCGAGCACCTCGACCGCCGCGTCGACGACATGCTCGGGTTGGGAATGTTCGAGGAGCTCGCGGGGTACATCGGGACTCCCGAGGCGCGGGCCGAGTCGGGCCGGAACGTCGGGCTGAACCGGGCCATCGGCGTGCCCGAGTTCGAGAGGTACTTCAGGAGGTTCGGTCCCGGGGTCGCGAATCCCGAGACGGATGTCGCAGCGCGCGCGGGTTACGAGGAGGCGGTGGGGGAGATCAAGGAGAACACGAGGCGGCTCGCGGAGGCGCAGCGGGAGAAGATTGTGAAACTCGGGTCCTCGGGCGGGTGGAGGCTGAACCGGGTCGACGCGACCGAGGCGGTCCGGGCCGGGTTGGAGGGCGAACCGGACCGGTTCAGGGAGGCCTGGGACCGGGACGTGCTTCGACCCGGTCTGAAGGTCGTGAAGCGGTTCCTCGACGAGTCGGCTTTCGAAAATAACACGTTTTATTAAATTAAATTAAAAAAAATATAGTCGTTTTTGTGTATATTTTATTTATATAGACACACGAGTGAGAGAGAGAGTGAACCGGGTCCGGTTCTTTTCGAACCGGACCGGGTGCGGCGGATTTTTGTATGGGAAATTATAGATGAATTCTTGAATTGGATTGGGGTTATTTGGTAATTTTGAGTTTTCTTCTGGATCCTTCTGTGTTTTTAATTTGTTTATATTTTTTTTTATAAAAAGAAAAATTAAAATGAGTTTGTTTTTATTTTATTTTTTTGTTCTCGGAAGGGAAAATCACGTTTGCGGTATGAGCTACTGAGATATGGCAAGATGGGAGGGAAAACCCTGTCATAACATAAATGTGTTATCTGTTGCTTCTCTTGGTGGGCTAATATTCCAAAAAAAATTTAGAAACTGAGTTGAGCACATTTTGTGTTTTGTTTTAAACAAGATTTGGAAATAAATTAGAGAAACATAGAGTTCGGTATTCTGTCTGTGATGAATTAAACTAACTATGTTTATATAAATCATTTTCGCAAATTATTCGTCCTAAATGTTTGTTTTTTCAAACTTTAGTTCTTTTTGAGAATTTTTATATTTATTTAAAATCAACTAAGCATTTTTATAAAAAAAAAAAAACTAATTGAAATCCATTTTTTTATCAAAAGAAAAGTAGAGGATAACATTGAATTTTTTTGTTTATAAACCCTTGATGTAATATTTTACAAATATTGTTACACACAATCCTGTATCTCATTAAAAAAAATTATATTTTTTTATAAATGAGTTCATATAATTCATTTGAGTTATATAATTTATTTTCTATAAAAAATTATATTTCATAAGCTATTTTTAAAAAAAATCAAATTATATTGTAAAAAAAAACTTCACATCCATTACTAATAAAAAAAAACTACCACAAAAAGAAACAGGTGGAAACCCCACTCATACGCTAACTAAAACCTGAGTGGAGGATTTATATATATATATATATATAGGGAGTCGATATATATATATATATATATAGCGGTCGAATGCGGTGCGGTGCGGCCGTTCGATCACGAGGTCCATCGTATCGGACGGTCGACGGTGCGAATCGCACGTCGACCGTTGGATGCGATGGACCCGCGATCGGACGGCCCGTACGATCGCGACCGCATCGACCGCCGCCGCACCTAATAATCCCACGTGTGTGTGTGTGTGTGTATATATATATATATATATATATATATATATATATATATATATATATATATATATATACTTGAAAAGGGTTTTTATCTTTATTTCTATCCCATAAGCACCGCCCTTGGGAATGGAGCATTGCATGCATCAAAGTTGTAATTCATAACATCTTAATGTGCATTCTTCTTTGACAGAGAGATTGACTTATACTATGTTTGAGTGTTGGATTGAAATATTAGCTTTTTTTTAAATCTTGTGTTTCAAATTCAATTTTAAAAAATATTTTATTAGCTTTTTAATTGATTTATTTTTTATTTAAAAAATAAAAGATAAGATTAAAAATTAAATACTAAAAATGTGTGAATATCTTTTTCCGTGCAAATCCAAACAGGACCACAAAAAACATTAAAATCACAATTCCCCCGTCCATTTGTCTGGGAATTGGAGAACAAGCCTTTGACCTTCCATTGAATCATGTTTGATGTCAATGCATGACAAGTTGCATACTTGCTTACTATTCTTGCTCAGCAACTTGGGGAGCATCTTGAATCCACAAGCACTATTTTTCCCTTATTTGTCTCTTATGTCATCACCTCACCATTCAGCCAACAAAGAATAACCCACTTTTTTTGGCTTTTTTTGGTTTTGGTAAAGCTTGGTAAATGCAGTTCAGAGGTGTGAAGGTGTATCCAGAGAGTGTGTGTGGGAATAGGGCTTTTATCTTAGAAAAAGATACACGTAGCCTTTATTATAGTCTCAATTGCAGTCTATTCTATTTTTCATTTTTTTATAAAACTATAAACTTATCATTTAAAGTGCATGTTATTATATTAAATGAAGCATATATAGAGATACATTAGTGTATTTTTTTTCATGGTAAAAAAAAATGGAGTGCAGTATATATTATGATAATGCAGTACATACTATATGATCATAGTGTATGGACTGCAAAACAGGCTGTAAAAACGGGTTGCGTCTATTAGCACTGTTTTGTCTTTTAAGAGCTTAGGGAGAGTATTGTGAGGGTGCCAAAAGTGTGGTACTTGAAGGGGATGTTTAATTGTATGAGTAGTTGTTGTGTGTGTCCCTCTACAGGAGGAGGGAGGGACCATGTAGATAGCTTTAGTAGTTGGCAAGATATTAAGATTTTGAAGATAAGTTTGAAGATATAAAATTTCATCAATTTTGTCTTTATTTGTATTTGTCAAAATTAGAATAAAAACTTAGAATAAATATTATTCTAGCATTTAGGTGGAATAAAGAAATCCTCATTTATTTCAAAATCGCGACAACTATCTGCACCTTATCTTGATTATTTTTTATATTGAACGAAATAAGTTGTCATCTCCCCCCACTTATCCCCATAATTACCCATTTCCCCATCACTCATCATCTTGTCAAACTAGTCCTTAGCCCCCGTTTGGATAGACAATTAAGTTATTCTGAGGTTTATGACTATTTTAGTATAAATAAAGATAAAGTGATTTTTTATTTTGTTGTGTTTTAAATTATTCCCGTTAGAAAACATAATAACAAAGATTTTTGTTGTTTGGATAAAATGTGAATAATATGTGTACAAGAATTTATAAAAGGTAATTGATTTGATGATTGATATATAAGATGTAATGACCGTTGATTTGACAGTGTGCCCATATATTTTTTGGATTGAATAACTTATAATAACTTAATTACAGGGGTTGGTTAAAATCCATATACTACTTTATTTTTACCAGTTAATTCTGGCATACATATTCTCATTTATTCAAGCCTTCCAACACCCATTGTGAGGCTATTCCAACTAATTCCCACTTATTTCGGGCCCTATTCTCGAACCGGGTTACAGTCTTGTGTATCTTCCCCACGGTCCCCCCCCCCCTCCTTGTTTTCTTTTTTCCTTTTTCTTCATTTTTTCCTCTTATGCCTCGGGTATCTCCTTTTCTTTTAGTTATAAAATTGAGGTTGACTAAGCACCATTTTCTTTCAAAAGAAAACTCAAATTTTTATGTATGCATTTGTTTAAAAGTGAAACAATTTTTTTATATTTTCAAATGAGTTCTATTAGACTCAGTCTTTTTTACAGTATCAAATGCAGTTTTATATATCTTGTTAGCTTCCTCCACTCACTGTATTGATGTATATGCCTCTTAAAATTTTTCACTTTTTCTGTTAATAATATCATTCAATTTATTGGAGTATATCTTTCACCTTTTATAAAAGTATATACATCATTATATGAGATATGTGATTTAAAAAAAAATGTGAGGTCTGTGTTTTGGACTGTGTGTAACATTTTTCTTTTTTAAAAAAATCTCATGTAACTTGTTATTTGTTGAGATGGAAAAAAAAAAATTGGTTAAAATTTTATACTAACTTAATTAAGGAACTGATTGGAAACCTGTTTGAAACATATGACTGTGTAAAAAGTAGTTTAATAAAATTCGATTCTCAGTAAGCTCACTATCTTTGCTTTTCAAAAAATATACTTCTTGTATTAAAAGTTAAGATAAATTTTTAAAATTAAACATGTCTTTTTTACATCATTTAGAAACACGTTTGCATTTTTCGATGTATGCAAAAGCAAAAGCCACCCAAATGGGATTCTAAATGACTCCTAAATCATTGCTTTGTGTTTCTAAATTGCATTGATTTGATCAAGTTGTAAGTTATGGTTGTTAGAGTCTCTATTATCTTGTTGTTTGAGAGGGAATTAATATGTGTTGATTGAGATTGTATATCTAGTGAGATGGATCCAATCATATTTCATTAATCTCCAATAAAAGGCAACATGAGAGCCGGTAAAAGTTTTCAACTGTTTTGTTAATATGAAATCCCATCTCATATGTTTCTCTATTCATTTGATAATTTATTACAAGACAATAAAAATAGTCGTGTATTGTGAAGAAGAAATACTATGCGTGAACCAATAAATGATCACCATGTATATGGTGTAATGGATTTTAAAGTTTTTATGCGGTGTTTTTATACAAATATCTTCAATAGTGAGAGTATTTTTTAACTAATTAAATTTTTAATCACATATGTGACACTCTTTTATTGGGATATACAGTGTCCATGTAATTCACACAAAGAATCAATATAATTCTCAGATGATACAACCCCTAACAATTATACTAAGGACAACTTTATCGATGCATCAATGTCTATAAGTGATCGTGAAAGATTAACTAAACCAAATACATAAACCATACAACATATTATTTGAACCAAACACTACAGCAAAGCAGATGAGCGTCCTTCCCAGTACTACTAGTGATCGATAACACACACATACAAAACAACAAGAACCAAATGCAACAACCATACATACTAATCAAGCCTATCATATTCATCATTCATTCATTACTTCCTCCCCATCAAGGGAAACCCCTACAATTGTAGGTGATATTGCAACCCTGCTCAGGTGCAAGGGTGATTGTGTGGTTGCGCTTGGTGATGAATGCCGGTAAGTGTGCCATGAGCCTACAAACACAATCGTTATCTATTCCCATTAGCCTCTTGCAGCATGCCGATTGCTCGGGGGGTGGTGGCGAAACCACCGGTGGTGGTGGGGGTGGTGGTGGTGGTGGTGGTGATGGTGATGGTGGGGGTGGGGAGGGCGGAGGAGGAGGAGGAGGAGGAGGAGGAGGAGAATCATCATCATGGTGGTGGTGGTGATGGTGGTGGTGTTCATGGTCATGATCGTTGTCATGGTGATGGTCTCCATCACCATTGCCGTGGTTATGACCGTCGTCATGGTCATGGTCTCCATCCCCATTATCATCGTCGTCGTCGTCTTGTGGAGCGATAGGACGGCTCGCAGATGATGGTGTGCGCGAGAATATGGCGCACGCCTCATTTGCGAGCTCGAATTGTGGGAGACATAATTGTTGGGAGCTTGCCATGTTAATGGTGGCTAGGAGGATGAGCACTGCAAGGGTGAGTGGGATAACAAGGATTAGTGTGTGTTTCTCCATTGGAGGAAAGGGAGGAGGATGAGAGGATGAATGCATGTGGAATGGTTTAATTTATATGCACGGGAGAGAGAATTTACGAGGAGTTTGGTCAGGAGTAGAAAGAGGGGGAGACACTTTGCATGGGTTTTTGTTTGGTAGGGTGGGGTTTGAAGAGAGTGTTGCATGTGTTTGTGACTTTGATGGGCCTTGCTTATTGTGTGAATGAGTAGATTGTTCTAATTACTATTGCTTTCTGTTTGTTTATTTTATTTACTTGTATTTATGAATGATGATTGAAGTATTTAAATTGAGTCTTACTACACAGACCCCAATTCATAGGCCCCATTCATAAGTCTCAATAGGTGTCAACTTATCATTTGATGACTGATTGACTTTGACAAAAGAACAAAATAGCAAAATACAAAAGTATCCCCATTTAAATACGAACATTTGAACGCTCAAATCACTTGTTTTTTGGGGTTTGTTTTCGTCTTCCGTCCCTCTAGTTGGTTGTCATTTAATTTCAAATTGATTGGTTTTCAAAAAATTAACGCAAAAATTGAATTATTTCATCATTCTCTTTTATTTTTGGTCTAAAAAATTGAAGAACACCAAGCATTTTTGGGGATTCAATTTCAACCCGATTTATTCAAGTTTCATCGTCTGATTGAATGTCCAATTGTAAATAATGGGTAAGCGATTATTTTTTTTCTAATTTTTTGAATCACACATGTTGTATTGTCTATATATTCAATTTTCTTTGTCCGATTGAATGCCCAATTGCAAATAATGGGTAAACGATTATTTTTTTCTAATTTTTTGAACACACATGTTGTATTGTCGACTTATTTCAGTTTTTTCGTCCGATTGAATGCCCAATTGAAAATAATGGGTAAACGATTATTTTTTCCAATTTTTTGAATCATGCATTTTGTATTGTCAATTTTCATAATGCAATCCTATGAAATAATTTTTTTCGATTTTTATATTTATTTTTTTCCTATACATGATCTGAATGAAATGTTTTTTATTTTATATACAAATGTAACAGATTTTATGAAACGTTTTTATGATTTGGGAGTAGTTCATGATGTACAATGAAACTGACTAAATGGCTTATTGTAATTTACTATTGTTAAATGTAACTGATTATTCATATCTGCCTTTTTATAGGTTTTTATATGTAACTTAGCATAATAAAAGTAATCCATTATTTGATAAATGTAATTGACATTTTCATAATTGAATTTACTCATTTTCAAATGTAACTGACAAAATCAAAAGATGCATCCAATGATATGACATAGAATTGAATGTTAAGCATTGTATCTGGTTTCAATACATATATTTTCTTTGTGTAGGACCAAAGAAAATTGAAAAACCGAAAGAGAGAAGGGGAAGAACTATTACCCATAGTTTAGAAAATCCTTGCACAGGTATTCGAAACATTTTCCAAGCTCACAGTTAAGGATAGACATTTGGAGATGCTCAGAAAATCTTTGTTTTGGAATATGTTCAAGTGTTTAATGGATAAGTCATATGACTTCAACAAGACCAAAAAGAATGATGATGATATCCTTTGGATAATAAAATCATATGACCCGAAAAATAAGTCATTCATGATTGGTGGCAAATCTCTCAAAATCACTTCGGATGAGATTGATATTATATTCAGCATACAATCTAGAAAAAAAGAAGTGAAATGTAATTACCTATCAAAAAAATTTTTGTTACCAATGCAAATCTAACTAGTTTATCAAAATGTAACTGATTTTCGTGTATAAATTTTGCTAACAGTGAACTATGGAACAAAACCTGACATGCCATTCATTAAGAGGAGATTTGCTTCGATAAGTAGATCTAGTGCTCCGTATATCAAAGAACAGTTGCTAAAGACAGTGGATGGCAATGCTGACCAAGATTTCAAATAGAGTACGCCTCATCAAGATATTTGTCAACAACAGCCTCAGGACATACACAGAAGAGGATCACCAAGTTTTAACAATGCGTTTTGATGATTGACTCAGGCTATTTTGTCATGTATAAATATGGATGTTTTGTCATCTATGTAGATGTAAAACAATTTGAAAGAACCATAAAAGTTTAAATGATAACTGATGTGTCCAACTAAAATTATAAATTTCTTATATTTTTGCTTTTTTGAGAAATGTAAAGCAATGTAATCGATTCATTTAATATTGGTCAATGCAAATGTTTTATTTATGTGATATATGCTATGTTATATGATATGAATTCTATAGCAGGTGTCATCATTGCTACATATATTTACAACAATGTAACTAGTTTTAAACAAATATGTAATTGACTATTTTATCAATGTAACTGACTTTTCTAAAATGTAACTAGATTATGATAAAATATAACTCGGTCCCACATTAAGCCCATTATAAAACTTCAGATATAATAAAAAGGGTATAACACATGTTGATGGAAAAGAAATACACAAAAATAACTGAAAAATAAAAAAATATCACAAGGCAGCAGATCGAGCAGCTTCACCAATATTTTGCATATTATCACTTTCAGAATTCTTCACTTGCTTTCTTCTTGGCGTGAAGACCTTAGATGCCTTTCTTTTTTATGGTAGCTGCCCTTTACTTGGAACCTTGATCGGAGAGTGAACAACTGAATTTGTACCGTTTCATCACCAACTGTTCTACAATTATTAATTTCTGTGGGAAAGTTCATCAGAGATGCATGGGGTGAGTCCAAATACTTTTTGCAATACTCAAGTTTCTCATGAGAAACAACAACAACCTCAGCAACATTCAAAGATGGGGCTGAGAATCATTTTCCATTCAAATTATGTTATTTTTTTCTTTTTGTTGCTTTTTTTATTTTTTTATATTTATGCATCGTAATTAAATTTTAGTGATGAAATATGAGATTGGATCTAATCATGACAGGTAAGCCTCTGATAGAAGACTGATACGTAGAAACTTTAGTGCTAGACAAGTGAGGCATTCTATGAACAATATAACTTTTTTGTATTATATAGTAGATTGACAAAAATATTTGACAACAGCACACCACACAGTGTGTGTGTGTGTGTGAATTTTGATGTAGTTTGACATGTTAATGTGACAATATTTGATATATAACACATCCCCAGTAAGGCAAAATCACAAATTGAGTGGAGGATTCATATTTTGTTTCAGTCAAGTTTCGAGCTTCCTATGTGAGTCACTCAATATATATTATATTATGCACAATGTTAGCTTCATATGTGAGGCAATTCAAAGATATATAGGGCTGCAACTTGGGTTGGGTTGAATCTGAACCTGACAGGTTGAATCCGATTTTTACATGGGTTGGGTTGACCAAATCGGGTTCGGGTTGACCAATTCGGGTTGACTCACAAATCGGGTTGGGTTCGGGTTGGCCTCACTCACAACCCGACCCAACCCGAACCTGTAAACTAATTGTTAAAAAAAAAAGCATAGCCGTTCATTTTATAGCTTCTAATGTGGGTAGTCCAAATTTTAGGTAAACCTAGCTAATCTTACGGGTTGAGTCGAGTTGATTTATATAATTTGCACATCATGTTAGAAATTTTGGTTGGGTCGTGTTGATCCAATTCGGGTTGAAAATCGGGTTGGGGTCGGGTTAGTATAATTCGGGTTGGGTCGGGTTGGTCCAATTTCGGGTTGAGTCGGGTTGGTTTATTTAATTTCGAGTTGGTCCGATTCGGATTTAAAATAAACATCATTTGGGTATCTAAAATCTAAAATAGGCATTATTTGGGATATCTAATATAAGCATCATTTGGGATACATATAAAATATCATTCGTTATATATAAAATATCGTGTGTTATATCTAAATAAGCATCCTTTGGGACATGGATGGAAATTACAAATTTCATAAGGGTATCTAAAATAAACATCATTTGGGGTATGAATGAAAATTGCAGATTTGGTAAGGGTATTTATGTCAACTGAATATTTTTTCAAAATTGATGCTTTTTATATATAGTATAGAAGTATAGATATAGATAAGGCGAAACGTGGAATTTCGCTTTACGAATGCGAGATCTCGCTTAGTTCAACCATTCGCGTTTTACTTGATTCCCCAACATGAATACGGATGCACCGTTACATCCAAACAGAGTCTAAATCATCCGAATGTGTATACAAATATTCAGATCCATTAAAATTCAAAGTACATATATAATTTTTAAATAATTGAAATGTTCAAATCTAATTTACTATATAAAAGTCTCTTAAACAAAAAATCTGCTGTTTGACCTTTTTACCCCTATCAATTCATTCAATCCCATTACAGTCCATTCACACCACTTTAATGACAATCATTTTTTCATTTAACCCCTACATTTCAATTCAATTCCAAGAAAACTCATTTACATCATTTTAATCTTATTTATACCACTTTAATGACAATCATTTTTTCATTTAACTCCTACATTTCGATTCAATTCCAAGAAAACCATTTACATCATTTTAATCTCATTTATAGTATTTTATAATATAATACATTTCATTATCTAACATATTCATTAACTTATAATTAAAATTGGTTATCATAATATTATTAGGATACTCTTACATTTCTACTCAATTACATGAAATCCATTTACAACATTTTAGTTTCATTCATAGTTTATTATAATAGATACATTTTATCATGTAACATATTGATTAACTTATAGTTAGATTTGATTATCATAATATTATTAGGATAAGACATGATATATTATACATTAAAAATATAATTCACAAAAAAAAATATTCCCATTTCATATGCAAAAATATAATATATTAAAAAAAGGTATCAAATATGAATGTAATTCACATCTATTAGTATTTATTTAATTCACACATATTTGATTAGCATTTACTCTATACTCTTGGATTTCTCTACTCTATTAATGCCCCAAATAATCAATAGTCCATAAGCTCTATCCAACAAAAAAATATATAATTCACAGTAATTAAAAATGCAATCCAATAAAAAAATAAACGTATAAAATACTGGTACAAAAAAAATTGCTATAAAAATGGACAAATTCATATTTGAGCTTTGTGTAAACTCAACAATAGATTTATCCAATGAAAATCCATTCATATCATTGTAATCTCATCCATAATTTATTCATATTTTCATCATATCACGTATGACATATTAAAAGTTTAAGCTTCATATTTCATTATACTTATATGATGACTACTATAGATATATCATAAAATAATATTAATAATTTACATCATTTATGATAAAATTACATTCATATGCTGACTTATCCATGAAAAAATTCTTTTACATCAATTATGATTAAATTATATTAATATACCGACTAAAATTATATTAATATGTTTATTATTTTATAATCATATTTGAGTATCATAATATTATTAGGGTAATAGGATCCTTATAAAATGAAAATATATTCAAAATATAATTCAAAAAAAAAATTCCATTTCATATGCAAAGACATGATACATTAAAAAAGATATCAAATATTAATGTAATATCTTTATTATAGATTTTTAAATTATATTATGAAAATTAATCCACCCTCCATTCAATCTCCTCATCATTCATCTCATCTCCATTCAATCCCCTCATCTTCTTCTAGAGACAATGGCTTATGCTCTTCCACAAACCTCCAAATTTATTTATGCAAATTGAATACCCATTTATTGCCATCCATATTCATTTGGATAAATGGATCTATCATCGATCTCTTTTTTCTTCTCTCTCTCAAAATTTTTTAACCTTAGGAAGGTGAGTTAATCTTTTGTAGATATGATGCTTATTTTGGAGTTTTATGTTGTAAATAAATTAAATATGTTATTTTTTCATTTGGTTCATCTTTTTTAAAAAATTGGCATGTATCTACTACTAAAAGAAAAAAATTCTCAAATAAGATATTTGTTTTGCTTTTAACAGACTGATCTTCGATTCTCTATTTTGATTGGAAGTAGCGCAATAGTGGATCTAGTTTTTATTCATATATTTTTTATAATATAATTTCTTTATGATATTTTCATTATCATAATAGAGTACCATTTTTTTTATCTAATCATGAGAATATTATGATGTCTGAATTTAATTGCCAGTTTAACCAATTTTTAAAAAAAATTTACTATCTGAATTTTTTTTTCAATTTTGCTCTTCATGATACAGGATGTGTAGCCGTCTTCAAATTATTAAATCTGGTGATCTTAAAATATTTTATTTTAAATTTATTACCCATATCAATTGTTGGTTTTTGCATTCACCATGTTTGAGTTTTAATGATACGGTTTATAATATTATCACTCACCGTCAACCAGAAAACACACGTTTATAGTTTTGTTAATTCAAATTGTTGACCTGATTATTTTAAAAAAATTACCAGTGGCCTATAAGTGCAACATTTTTCATTAACTAAAAACAACATTGATTATTCTACGTACTTTCAAATTACGTTAGTGAAAATGCTTTGCCAATAACATTATATGTTATAGATATGTTAATTTATTAGAATAGAAAATACTACACGACTATCAATTTTCTGAACTGTTTCCAAATAGATGAAAGGGTAACATTACCATATCTAATGAAATATGTCAAGTGAAATTTTATAAATTTTATTACTCATATCAATTGGTGGTTATCATAATATTATTAGGATACTCTTACATTTTTACTCAATTCCATAAAAATTCATTTACAATATTTTAATTTCATTCACAGTTTATTATTATACATATATTTTATCATGTAACATATTGATTAACTTATAATTAGATTTGATTATCATAATATTATTAGGATAAGACATGATATATTATACATTAAAAATATAATTCCCAAAAAATAATTTATTCCCATTTCATATGCAAAAACATGATACATTAAAAAAGTATCAAATATTAATGTAATTCACATCTATTAGCATTTATTTAATTCACACATATTTGATTAGCATTTACTCTATACTCTTGGATTTCTCTACTCTATTAATGCCCCAAATAATCAATAGTCCATAAGCTCTATCCAACAAAAAAATATATAATTCACAGTAATTAAAAATGCAATCCAATAAAAAAAATAAATGTATAAAATACTGGTACAAAAAAAATATATTGCTATAAAAATGGACAAATTCTGATTCGAGCTTTGTGTGAACTCAACAATAGATTTAATCCAACGAAAATACATTCATATTATTGTAATCTCATCCATAATATATTCATATTTTCATCCTATCATGCATGACATATTAAAATTTTAAGTTCACATTTCATCATCCTTATATGATGACTATTATAGATATATCATAAAATAATATTAATAATTTACATCATTTATGATAAAATTACATTCATATGCCGACTTATCCATGAAAAATTCTTTTACATCAATTATGATTAAATGAAAATGTTATTGTAACTAAATTTTTTACATTAATATTAATCAAAACATATATTACATTTTGTCTATGTGCATCTGCACATACACAACAACTAGTTATGAATAAAAATGAACTAGTTTGGATGAATATATATGTGATATATTTGAGAGAGAAAATAACTAGATTAGAATTTCAAAACATCTTATTTTCTTAAATATTTTAAATTATGATTAATTATTCAAAATAATTGAGTTCAAATCAGATTTTGATATTTTTATGAAAATATTTTGAATAATCAATTATATAGAAATATTATATATATATATATATATAGAGCACCGATTAGGTGCGGCGGCCGCACCGTGCGGCGTCGACCACGGGCCGTCGATCACGGGTCCATCGCATCGGACGGTCGGGTGCGATTCACGTCGACCGTTGGATGCGATGGACCCGCGATCAGACGGCTGCCGCACGGTGCGGCCGCCGCACCTCATCGCGGTCGTATATATATATATATATATATATATATATATATATATATATATATATATATATATATATATATATATTTCAGATAATGGACGGCTCAGCTAAAAATATATATTGTTATCTCAAATACTTTATTCTCTTATTTTTAAATCCTGGTAAACTATGTTATTTAGTGACCAATCTCTCCCTTCTTCATGTACCTTTTTAAGTCCCCATCTTCGAATGCGTTTTTCATTATTAGTCCTTGACTCGCTGCACCAAACGTCCGTCTAAATATTCGAAGAATGTTATATGGAACATTAATTTGTCAAATGAGATTTTTATTTTTAAGTTATTGTAAATTATGTTATTTAGTAATCAATATCTCTTTTCTTCATATTTCATTTTAAATCCCCAATTTCAAATATTTTTTCATTATTAACCCCAGAATAAAATGTTTTTTTTAATTTTGTAAGCATTTTGATATTTGTAACTTGTATACAAATGTTCGGTGAAATATCTAAAATAATCTGCATTTGCATTGTTAGTTGTCCAGTGACAATTTTAGTGTTACTTAACATTGCATATGCCCATCCAATTGAAGATTGCATTCTCTTGTAGCATTAGCTGTCTAATTAGGATTGATTATATAAGAAAAAAATGATTATATAAGCAAATTTTGAGGATTTTATCATTTTTGAATTTTGATGTAAACAATTTTGCCTTTGTTGATAACTGTGAAATATCAAATTAGATATTTTGAGTGTGTTTAAAATTTAAAAATTTAGATGCCATTAAAAAATTTATATGTAGACTTATTTTTTATTGTTCTAAACTTTATTTGTTTGGAGATTTAATAATTTTATGGGAATCTAAAATATTTATTTTATTTTTTATATTTAAGATACTATTATTTTAGTTTTTATTTATTTTTTTATTTTGAAATCTTATTTGTGAAAGTTTATATTTTTTCCTACACTATTATATAATCTTGGCTACACCGCTTCATATCATCATTGATTTGAAGTAGCAAATGATGGAAGTTGAAGAGAGGTTGAACCAGAAAATCTATATTCTAATTATAAAAATGTTGATTTGGGGTTTCTTAGATTTAGGAGATGAGTAATTTAAGAATTTCAACTGTCCATTATTCCAAACAGACGGATGTTTATGTTTACGTAAGGACTAATAATGAAAAATGTTTTTGAAGTTAGAGGACTTAAAATATAATATAAAGAAGGAAATAATTGATTATTAAATAACATAGTTTATAAGGATTTAAAAATAAAAATATCAATAGATAGTTTATTTCAATTACCTGTTGGCCTAAATAGACGATATATTAATAACCAAAAAATCGTTTGAAATTTGAAATTTAAAAAAGAACTAAGGTGCTGTTTGGCAACGACGGAAAGCGGATTTTAAGTGCTGATTGTTAAGTACAGAAAGAGGAAATATGATAATCTTTAAGAATTTAGGGAAAAAAAGCGTTTGGTTCAATGAAAAATATTAAGCAGTATTTTAAATAAGTGTGTTTGGTTAACCAGTTGACTTATGTGATTATTGAAAAGGTATTTTGACCTATTTTATAAATGTTGAATGTTATTTTGTTTGGTTGAAATGAAGAAAACATGATTTTTTGGAGATATTAAAGACAAGTGTGATGATGTTACAAACAAGTGTGGAGAAAACATGTTTTTTTGGAGATATTAAAAACCTGAAAACATGTTTTTTTTATAGATATTAAAGATTAATTTTTTTCTATGAGATACATCAACCAATGAAGTATTTTGATAGATACCTACAGTGGAATATCATAAGTCTGGAGTTAAATCTATCGAGAACTATGATAATTATAAACCAGGTATCTATCTCATAATATTGTAAAGACTCGTATTTTGATATTGTGATTAAAATAAATGTATTACACCACTGCAATTTGATTAGTTAGGAGAACCATAAAAAAACCTATATAGATTAATCAATAATTTGGATTGAAATATCTTAATAGAATATGGTGAATAGGGAAAATCCAAAGGCAGAGTCAAAAACCCCCAAATTGGGTCTGAAGATGAGGGCATAACCCCCAAATTGGGTCTGAAGATGAGGGCATAACCCCCAAATTGGGTCTGAAGATGAGGGAATAATTTAGGGTTTTGGAGGTGAATCAAAAGTAGGGGTAGGGATTCACGAGGAAGGGGGTTTTGGTCTATCGATTGTAGTCGAGCATCGACCGGAAGATCACCCGGTCGTACCCCGCCAGAACTGGCCGGTGGAGGGAGGTTTGGAGGCGACGAGGATGCTCGAGGGAGTGGGGAGTGGAGACCTAGACGGAGAGGCGACGGCGATGCGGTGGAGAGGGACCGCATTGCCAGGTGGAGAAGGGAGATGAGGAGCTTGTCGTCAGTGGCGTGGACTTCGTTGTTGACAGCGACATGGGTGATATTGGTGGCAGGGATGAAGGGGAGGAGGTTGGAGGTGACCCAGACGGAGGCGGCGGAGGGGGAGCAGGCGAGGTTGGAGATGTCAGAGTTGGAGGTGGTGACGATGACAACGAGGGAGGGGATGTCGCAAAGAGGTCGGAACTCAGGATGTATTCGACGCAGAGAGGGTAAGGAGAGATAACTTGAAAGAGGGTTTAGGGGGCTTGTTTCATAGCATCACATAGAGAGGGGTGAGGAGAGAAAGAGAGTTGAAAACACAACTGCTGGTAAATAGATGAAAGTAGTCAGGGCATTCTATCCTTTTACATTATGGACGAACGACTGAATCAGTTTGTCGAAAATTTAAGTGAGGGTCCTTCGGCTAAATCCGTTTTGCCAATAATTACTGAATGAGACAATTTATCATAGTTCAATTGACATCCAACTAAACGGAATTAAAACAGTAAATCAGTTTTAAACTAAATAAGCATTGATTTTAAGTACAACCAAACAGCCCCTAGATGAAATAGTTTAGATGGACGTAAAAAAAAAAATCTCTATTTTGTTATGTGACGTGGCGTAGACGCAGGCCCTTTCGAATCGTCTCCGACACCCTGTTTTTTTTTTGGATTCGATCCGGCCCGTTGTCGCGAATTCCGAGACGATCAAACCCTGGCGAGGCAGACGATGAGCGGGAACGAGCTCCGGTTCTTCCTGTCCTGTGACATCAACCTCCCCGTCACCTTCCGCATCGATCGACTCGAGGGCAATCTCCCCCAATCCGGTACACACATCGCCCGAGATTCTAGGTTTTCTCGTATTCACTATTGATAATCCCTAGTTTTGCATCAATCGAGGTCGGATTCCGAAACAATTGGTTTGTTTGATTTGATCGCGTGAGGTTCTGTACGTAATCGAAGAGAAATCCTTGACATGCTTGTTTTTTTTTCTCGTTCTGTGCAGAGTCTGATTCAACTGTGACGAGTAAAACTAGAGAGTTGTACGTCGAATGCGCCCTGTACATGGACGGTGCCCTCTTCGGGCTCCCGACGAAAACAAGGTTGATCACAAACCATTGGTTTTCTTTGTTTGCTCATGCTTTAATTGATTTTCTGTAACATCTGACCTGAATTTCTGTTTTCACAAAGTTGTTCACGGTTGTTTTTGCAACTTGTTCATGGGCTAGGTTAGAAACCGCGGCACAACAATATTGCTGGAATGAGTTCATTACTTTGAACACCAAGTATCGGGACCTGACGGCTCACGCGCAGCTTTGTCTGACTGTAAGTCAATTTTGGAGGTGATTCATGATTTGCCTTTTTTTTTTTTTTTTTTTTTTATTTGTTTCAATGATTTTTTGATGTGGGGATTTTAATTTTTCTGTCCATTGTGTTTATCTCAGCATGTTAGTTGATGGATTGGTATGGAATTCTCAAATTGACAACTAAGATGGATTTATGGTGAATTTTAGTGAACTCTTTTACAATAGAAAATGATGAAGTCCAATGATTTATGGTGATTTCACTGTGTTTTCAAAGTGTTCAGAAACACATATTTTCACCCTCATTTGGAACACCCGAGCTTTCCATATTTTGACAGGATATTCAATGAGTCAATAGGTGATTGGAAAAAAATATTTTTTCTGCATTGGAGTAGAAGTCTGTATTTGTCTTCTGGACGTAGATCTTTATTTCATAGAGTTCTTATCTGAGAGAATTTTCATTTGTTTCTTCTTTCCCACTTTACTATTTATGTCTAGGACATTGTGCACCTTCAATTATACACTTATTCTCACTAAAAACTTCTCATTGCAATCGCTGTGTATGGAATCTCCCTGGGTAAAAGGGCTATGTGAAGAACTTTTGATCTTTCTTGTGTTTGATTCCTCCAATTTCTCGCTGATGATTAAATTTATTTGAAGGTTACAATTTCCGTACAAAATTTACTATGTGAAATCACTGTTTCTGAGTCAAGATTGATAGCATCAGAGGGGTCTACTTCCCCAAGTATTCACATGTATTGCTCACTCGATGAAGAGAGTTCCTTTCTAGTTTCTAAGGATATTTACTGTCTGAGCTTTGAGAATGCATCTGCTACAGTCCTTGATAAATGCATTTTTATGTTTAAATTATACATCACTCGTTGACCAGATATCAGTCCCAAGCGTCAAGGCTTTGCATTGTTTATGTAATGAATAAATATAACTAAAGGCTTTGCAGGTGTGGGATGTATCATGTGGAAGTAATGATGGATTAATTGGTGGAGCGACAGTACTTCTCTTTAACAGCAAAAAGCAACTCAAATCTGGGAAGCAAAAGCTTAGGCTTTGGCCAAGAAAAGAAGCAGATGGATCATTTACAACGACCACGCCTGGAAAGGTTTTATGCTTTATCCATCACACCATACATCATAGTATTATGACAAATATTTTTTTTCTATTTTGATATTGTTTTACTTTACCAGGTTATTCCAAATTTGCATTCTTCGGATGTTCTTGGATGCTCTCATTTGGTACCTATGCATAACATATTATTAAATGGTGGCAGGTTCCTCGAAATGAGCGTGGTGAGTTGGAGCGACTGGAAAAGATGACAAATAAATACGAGAGAGGACAGATCCAACGAATTGATTGGATGGACCTTCTCGCATTCAGGGCTCTGGATCAAATCAAGGAAAGAGAGAGTTCTAGAAATGGGAATTCTCACTTAAGCTTGGTTGTTGACTTCTGCAGTCTTGAACACAGAGTTGTTTTCCAGGTCGGTGTTATAATATTTTTGGCACAAATTCCTATTAGTATCTCCCTTTGATGCATATGGGCTTTAGTACTCTTCTCCATTAAAAATTCAGAAGACAGGATTGAGTAAGTCATCCAAACTTGAGAACAAAAACAAAACATTGGACTTTGGAAATGAGCAAAAATGGTGAAACTTGGTGATTATCTTTTCCAATTTGGTTGAAGTATGAAATCCGTACTGTTCCATGTTGCATAGTTTGTGCTTCCATAGTTTGGTGCTTGTGTAAAAGAGTTGCCGATATGAACCAAAGGCTTATGCTGTGGTTTTTCTAGAGATCATTACTCTTAAGTGCAAATTTTCTCATAAATGGAAATGTGGAAATCTGCTGGGTTACTAAATTGGTGAAATTTTTTCCTTGCTATCTAAAGTGTCATCATGACATGCACATTGTTCCATATTTTTTTTGGATGATGAGGAACTCCAGCATTAGTGGGAAAACTCTGGATGTATGCCGTCACCTGCAAAACATGCATCAGGTAGGATCACGGGGGTTCAAACTCGAGACCTAGGGGTTGCAAACCCATGGCTCTGGCCAAAGAGTCAATTCCATGCGGGTTTTATTATGCCATATTGCATAATATCAACTTATAGAAACACACCATGCAATATGGAACAATATTGGGCCGCAGTGACGTCTCCAAAGTGAACAGGAAACAGTCAGTATAAAGGTTATAATTGACCTTTGTGTGCGTGCATGTGTTTGTATTTCAGAAAATAATGGTTAAGATGCATGAGTTTTAATGCCATATTTCTAACCAGAAATTTTTTTCATGAATTTGATAAGTTAGAGTGATTGATTTGTTGAGTGTTCTATACTCTTTCAGTATGTTACTGTTTTTATGTTGTGCTTTTCATTTGTTCAAACTTATAAAATTTACATTTCTTTAACACTATGGTGTCATTGAAAAGGCACGGAGGAGTACCAAATGGTACAATGCTTATATTCTGAATTTTGTTTATTTTGCTGAACATGTAGGAATCTGATGTGAAATCTTTCTCCGCATCTCCTGTTTCTCCAACAAATGAGCTTGTTGTTGTTTGGGATCCTGAAGTTGGAAGAGTTAATCCTTCTGAACATAAGCAACTCAAGCTGGCAAGAAGTTTGACTCGTGGTATCATTGATAGGGATCTGAAGCCAAGCTCCAATGAGAGGAAGTATGCTCAAATCCCTTTTTAATGTGCACAGAGAAAAACACAAAAAAATTATAGGTTTTATCATTATGTTTTGGTGATCATCCAGGATTTGAGAATTTTATGTTGTTTCTTGGCATGCATTCCCCACAGATTTATTTTCTCTCACCAAGATAATCTTTTCTTACTCAAATAAATGATTTTATTGTTATGCATGAAGGGTCAATTCCTGGTACTTTGTGGATTTTAATTTTTTCATACATTTCAGTGCTGAGCTTTCGGGTGCAGGGCTTAAAATTTCCAAGGATTGTAACTATTTGGGTTCTGAGCTGCAGTCATATCTTCACACTGTGAAGTCAATTTAGTCATATTCCGTATAATCATATATTACATTGTTTGTTTTGTCTCTTGTCATAAAAAATAATGATCTTACTGCACTTATTCTTGCTTTATAAGGTCAATACAGAGAATACTCAAGTATCCTCCAACATGCACGCTGAACGGGAAGAGAGGCAGCTATTATGGAAGTTCCGTTTCTCTTTAATGTCAGAGAAGAGGGCCCTTACCAAGTTTTTACGATGTGTTGAGTGGAGTGATGTTCAGGTTAGAACATGAACTTATTTATATAATGTGTTTGTATTTTTCTTCTTCTTTGTACATGGTGCTCATCTCCTTTTTAGCTTAATGGTTTTTTTTTTTATTACAGGAAGCAAAGCAGGCATTGGACCTCATGGGCAAATGGGAAACCATTGATGTTACCGATGCACTGGAGCTTCTATCTCCTGTTTTTGAGAGTGAAGAAGTGAGTAAAACTCAATATCTGTGGGATTTTTTGTTCTTTCTTTCTTGGTGCAGTGGTAGTGCTCAACTCAACTGGTGTCAAAACAAGTCCAATCTCATTTCTGTTGTTTTATTTTTGATAGTCCAATCTTTGTTTAGTCTGTTCTTCTAAGAATTCATGAACAAGGCATAATGTAACTTCCCTTTTCCTAGACTGATTGAAACAGAAAACTGTTAAAGAACATGGAAGACTTGTTTAAATTAGCAATTCACATTATGAGGCCATGACGTGATCTCTTGCATCAATCTTCTTGCATTGAAGATTAATCAAATATTTTTGTCTTTCATAATATCCAAAGGAAAGCAAAGGTGTTCTGCTTGTTTATCTGACATGCATATATTAACTTTTTTAGATTGATGGGGTTTTTTTTTTTGACGGAAGTGGTAGGTGATCACATTTGTATTCATAAAGGTAAAAGCCCAAATTGAAATTACATAAGCAAATCAAATAAAACAGGAAGATGTGAGGAATAAACCCAAAACCCGGGGAAGGAAGGTCCCAATACTCGTCTCCCACGTGGTAGAAGAAACATCTACCCGTAGTCGAGAAGGGTTCCCCACCCCAAACCCCCAACCACACTATCCTAATTAATCACCACATTACCAACCAACACCCTCACCTCCGTTGCCCCTCCACAAAACATCCCCCACTCCTGTATTAGTCTGACCACCATCTCCCAATTAGATTTATGGTACTGTTATATCAGTTAACTGCCATCATTTGTTGCACTTGTTTGTAATTATGTAAAATTACATTTGGGCATTCGAAAAAGATGTTCATCTCGTAACCTTTAAAATATTAATATTTGTTAAGACTCGAGAGTATATATTGCGTTAGGCAATTTCATACACTGTGTTAGTGACATGGCGATTGCAAATGGGGATGCAAAATGAACCAAGTGTATAAGCTCTTTGATTTTCCATTTTTTTTAATGTAAATGTTGGGACTAGAACCCATGACCTTTTTTTTTTGGTTCTCATTTATCTTACCTTTCTCAGCAACTCATTAAAATCTATCTACTGCTCTGCACATCAATCTTAATTTTTTTAATCTCATGCATTATTATTTGTATCAAAGATGACGCAAGATATCCATCTAAGTTCGATTTTTTCTTAATAGGTTCGTGCTTATGCTGTAAGTGTTCTCGAACGGGCTGACGACGATGAACTTCAATGTTACTTACTTCAGTTGGTGCAAGCTCTTCGGTTTGAGAGATCTGACAAGTCGCGCCTAGCACTCTTTCTCGTGAAGCGCTGTATGTTTGCCACACCTCTCTAAACCTGCAGAGCCAGGCTCATAATGTTTTACTTTTAATCTATATAAAATAAGAAGTACCATACTTCCAGACTTTTCTTTGGTGATTACATATTGTGCTGCAATCAGAAACTAATTAGGTTTACACGTAGAATTGAAAAATGAAAGCAAGACGTTATTTTGGAGTAATAATAAGGTGGCCATCTAGATTCTAGGGTGCTCAGCTTCTTCAGATGGGGTTTCTGTAGTAATAACTGCAGCAAGAATTGGTCTTGTTATCTTGTTATGCTAGTAGCAAGAGGACAGATAAGCTCATGGTAAATTACAGTCAAATCAGAACGTCCAGTGGGTGAAATTCCAAGTGGTTCAGATGATAACTTTTTGGACACAACATATAAGTTGAAGTACAATAGGGAAATAATGCAGGTCGGAAGGAGGCAAGAAGATATGGGGAGTTGTAAGTTTTTCTGAAGGGGGAATGAAAATGAAATGTGATGTTCTTTTAGTCAGATATGATTTTCCAGGCACTTACACTCGTGAATAAGAGATATGAAGTGCTGCAGCATATGTACACACACTCCCACAAGAAGTTTATTGTGTATGTCCCATCTCATAGAAGACATCACCTATTAATGTGTTGCTCAGATTTGCATGTTGGATTGGACAAGAAAATTTATATTTGTAAATTAATACTACGGATGATATATGGTATGAGACGAGCTCAACATGTGGTGAAACAAAGGTGGAGGCAGATACTTTTCAAAGGCAAGGGGAAAGTTGAACTATGCTATATATTGAGATGAGAAAGGCGTAATGGCACCTTAGTTCAATGACTCGACTAGGACGTTAGTGACATGGTCTTCCAATGTGTTGTTGGTCATGGTGTGTGAGGTGACGAATTAACGACCATTAGTGCAACTATTTTTTCAATCACATTTTATTTTAAAAAAAAACAGATATATATGATCTAGAGTGAGTGATCATCTTATTTATGAACATTTGTACCAAAAAAAATTGTTCCAACTCAAGGAATATTTTTGTTCTTACTGGTTATATAATTTGTTCTACTGTTTATGTATAAGTTTTCTTTAAAACATTCTTAGTGATTTGTACTCCTGCTGTTCTTGTTGCTTCTGCTGTTGGTATTGGTTACACGATTATGAAGAATCACACTCAAACATGTGGATGTTCTGAGGATAATGTTGATATAATTACTTGATGCAGGAAATCTGGCTTTGATGTGACATGAATAGTGCATTTAATTCTCTTGCGACAATTATTTTTATTATTTCAATCTCGGTAATGGATTAGATGAATCATGAACGTATGACTTGACTTGGTTGTTGAACCTTGACAACTTATGTTGAGTTCCTGATTAAAATACGCATAATGAAACTGTTATAATGTTGCAGCATTGTACAACATTGAGCTGGCTAGTTTCCTTCGCTGGTACGTGGCTGTGGAGCTTCATGATCCTGCTTATGCCAAACGCTTCTACTGTACCTATGAGATTTTTGAAGATAATATGATGAAAGTAAGGAAATCTCATGTTCTTTTAGCTAACGTGGGTTTCATATATTTCCAATATGTGGCAGAAATTCTATTATCAACCATTTGCAATGATGAAGAAACTGCATTCTTCTGCAAAAAAAAAAAAAATTCATTTGTTGGGAATTTGTTATTAATAAGTTGCCCAAAATCATGATATGATAATTAATTTCTGTTCAGTCACTTCACTGTCTACACCACATAGAGTGACCCCAAAATGCTGTAAAACGGGTTTTTATCAATGTTGATGAATTCAATTGTTATGAATTTAGCATGTTGACATTTTAGACATCTAGTATGGGCTGTTTTTTAAAATTAGTTTTTCAGAAAATGGTATGTCCAGCCCTAAGTGCAGTCCCATCCATAGTCCACACTTTTTTTTTACTTTTTTTTAAATTATACACTCTCCTATTGAAATACAAAATGAAGTATATACCGAGATCCAACAGTGTGTTTTTTTTTTGCTTTAAAAAAATGAGATTTTTTTCTTGTGTCATACACTATGATAGCGCAGTATATACTGCGCTATCATAATGTATGAGGCTGTAGGTGGGGATGCAAAAAACGGACCGAGTATATCAGTGCTCTTAATTTTTATATGAAAATTTTGTGACATTCATAAGTTGGAGATCATTTTATCATTTTTGCAATTTTCAAGTGGATGGTATTTACAAATCTCTAGCAGCCTTCATAATTTGGGTTTTTGAAAAATGTGCCACTGTACAAGCTTTACTTGGGAAGGGCGCCCACTCCTAGAAATGGTTCCCCACCTCCCACCCCAAAAAAAAAACTGTTGGAATTAATGAATTGTTTAAGTTTCAGTCAGTAATATCATCAATGTTGTCATTTCTCGCAACAGTTCGGAGTTGGTTGACGAATCATATCACTTTATTAGTTCTATTCAATACATTGATCCGTCTATTGCAGTTAGTGTATTGAAACTTCAACATGGCATATTTCCTTATAATATGAGGTTTGTTTTACCAAATACCAACTCAGTATGCCCTCAATCCCTGTATGAGGTCTGTCATTCTCATTGTCAGTTCATTATCTCAGGTTTCTCCTCCTCCCTGGTCCCAACTCCCTGAACCTTAATCAATTCATTCCATACCTTAGAAAGATGTGTATTATATATCCTTTTTGAGTACCGCGTTGCGCCAAGTGCTGATGGTGTACACACCATATACAATTCTTGAAGCCTTTGTTTTAGAAGATCTTGAAATCTGGTTCTTTGCGTTTACTGTTTCTTTGCATGTTTTGTTAGTTGTCATTTTGTTTGTCATCTATACTTATTCTATGATATCCAGATCTCTAATTCCATGAGAGGCACCCATTCTATATATAAGATGAGACGAATATGATACTGAAATAGATGGATCTTCTGTTGAATAAGATACTTTTTTGAGTTTCCTTCATTCTAGTTTAAATTATTCATGATAATGAAGGATCACTGTGCTAGGTTTTCTTTTCCTGGAATTTATTCCTGCACCTGTATCTAAGTAATGCAGGATGTTTGCTTCCTGGATGCATCTTGATGCATGAGTGGACCAGGTCAGTAATTATAATAATCTAAATAAATTAAATAAAAATGCTATATTATCCAATAAATCTGAGGGGCAACATTCATTTGGATTAGCATGCGTAATTGAAGTAAAACTTTGAAAATTTGTCTCATTGATCATGTAATTCATTGTATTGTTTTGATCAGATGGCAACCAGTGTTAATGGAGATGAAAATGGGTTCAAGTTGTGGCAGAGCTTGGTGCGTCAGACTGAACTTACTGCTCAGTTATGTTCTATCATGAGAGATGTTACAAATGTTCGTGGTGGAACTCAAAAGAAAATTCAAAAGCTGAGACAACTTCTTTCTGGACTCCTCAGTGAGCTTACCTATTTTGAAGAGGTACTCTTTACCTGAAATTCCACCCATAGTTTATGAAGATCTGCGAGGTTTCTTTAAAGTTGACCCCATTTACCATTTTGGGGCAAGACATTGTTCTACTCATTTTTTGTGTTTTTCTCATATTTGCATGATAATATGTTTGATATCTTATTTTTTCAGCCAATCCGATCACCCTTGGCACCTGGTGTGCTCATCACTGGGATTGTGCCAGCAGAATCATCAATTTTTAAAAGTGCTTTGCACCCGTTACGTCTAACATTTCGAACAGCAAGTGGTGGAATTTGCAAAGTGATATTTAAGAAAGGAGATGACATTCGACAAGACCAGTTGGTACTTACACCTTCTCTGTTTGATAAGAACTACACTTATTTCGTAATATTTTAAAGCATGCTTCTATGATGTTGATATCAAAAGGTCATTTCTACTCATCTGTAATTTTTCTTACATGAGAGCTCGGGCTTTAAACCTCTGCTGCTTTATGAAATTGCAGGTGAAGGTTACTCAATATCTTAGATGGTACAAAAATATTTCTGATAATTGTTTCTGATAATATATACACACAAATATGCATTCTTGGGGCTGATACATTGCAGGGGGGTATTTCTTGATTCCACGATCAAAATGTGTATACATGTTGCATAACACTTTTTTTGTTTTCAAATTTTTTTAATTATTTCATTGGTAAGGAGTGGTTGAAACATAAATAAAGCCAAAATCCACAGTGAAAAAAAAAAAACCTTAAATGCCAGCTGAAGGGCTGGTTTACATCTTCCATTTATACCCCTCCCCCCCAAATGATTTAGTATCAGCTCAACTTCTTTGTATGTTTTGACATTTGCAATGCAGTACAGCCAGCCTATAAGAAATGTATTTGCTGCATCATGTTTGAGCACGATCAATGCTGGTTGTTTTAGGTCTTTTTGATGCATCACAACGCTCCTCATATTACACCTCTACTCTGCTTTCCTTGGAGAAAGAATTGAAAATATTATCATGGTTAACCCTGACAATTCCATTCATCCTGGTTCATATGGGTAATTCCATCAAATTTAAATTTGCTAGGCAATCAAGGGATGGACTCCATCATTTTACTTTATATTATAATCCATTACACCATGTTTCCAGTACTCAACTTAGTTTTCAGTTTCTTCTGGCCTTCTTGGTGATGATCCCACCCAGCCATTCACTTCTGAATTTTCTGTTCAAGGTGGCAAGTTAGGTGAAATGGATTATTCTTAATTATAATGACATCCATCTATATGGACAAACAGACATAGTTGATATTATTTTATTAAAAGACTCAAAGCATCTTATCAAGCTTATCTTACTTCTGGTCAGACCATGCTGACCAAAATTATTGTTTTTGCATTTGAAATCCAAAAAGTTCAATGCAAAATTTATTGGGGCCTCTATACTTCTAAGATGGTTGTTCTCAAGAGCATAGAGAAGCTACAAAGTTAATAGTTTTCTTAAGATTGTAGAACTCTGGATTCGATTGTCAAAAGAACAGAACTTCAATATGATATATGTCCTGCACTCACTACATACTATCCTATTTTAGCTGATGATTCATCTGTGAAATGTATTATGATAAACATTTGTTGTCCCTCCTGTGTGTCTGATGCTATGTTTCATAGCACCTGAGTTCTGACACCAGTCTGTTCTTTTTTTTTAAAGGTTGTTCAAATGGTTTCTCTCATGGACCGGTTGCTTAAACTGGAGAATCTTGACTTGCATTTAACCCCTTACAGAGTGCTGGCAACTGGGCCGGATGAAGGGATGCTGGAGTTCATCCCATCCAGCTCTTTAGCTCAGGTAGAAAGATATAATTAATTGTTTATTTTCAGTGTGGTGTTCAATGTATTTTATAAAACTGATGTATGCCATAGTATGTGGGAAACCAATGAAATGATGAGATTATCATCATTTACGAAATTCTATGTTCTTTTATTTGCACTTAAATCATAGCTCTTACATCTTCTAATGTGAAGTAAATGGTATTTTTCGAAATATTGGTGGACCCTGGTTTCCGGAAGCAATTGAATGCGTAGGCAACCAAATTTGCATCTCTCTTATTTGACAGTTGAATTATTTATATTTAGAATTAGAATCTTGAAGTGCACTTGCATGTGGTTTAATATTGATTTCCTATACAACTATTGGAACTTGAATTTTAACCAAAATGATCTAATTTGCATTTGATTTGATGTGTATGTTAATGTGCATTAATTGTGCTTTGATTTACATTCTTGATAAACTTTACATATTTCTTCCCTTGTACATTAAAACGCTATACAATCTCTCTATTTGCAAAAGCTGCACTTGACGGTGCAAAAAATTAATCCTTCTGGCTTTATTATGCAGTCTGAAAATAACAAATATAATTACTTTATTTTTTAAGAGATTGTTAAAATAGGTTATGAAAACAAATACCGTGATATATTCACAAGTGAACTGTTTTCTCTGACTTTTAACCATTTTGTTTTTAGCTGGCTGTGTTAATGTCCTGCGTCATTTAGATACTTATATATGCGATTTTTTATTGGGTAATCTTTTACTTGTTTTTACAGTCACCCTTTGGTAAATGTGATGCTCTATTTTTGTTCTGTTGTCTTATAATTTATCATTCTTATTGTTTTGGTTCTCATGTGGAATGTCATCCATGCATGTCTCAATGCTCAATGACATGCTCCTGATATATGCTAATATCATATTGCTGACATTTTATTTAATTATCCACTGTGATGTGTTCATTAATAGTTTTTTTATTATTAGATTCTTTCAGAGCACCGGAGCATTGTAACTTATCTGCAGAAGTTTCATCCCGATGAAGATGGTCCATTTGGCATAACGGCAACATGTTTAGAGACATTCATAAAAAGCTGTGCTGGCTATTCTGTCATCACATATATCTTGGGCATTGGGGATAGGTAACTTTCTACATTCTTTTTTTCTAACTATTTTTCTTCTCAACTTGACATGATTATTGCAGCCGTGTGTGCATTGAATTGAGAATAAGTACCATATCTTCTGTACTAAATTTTGCTTATGTTTGTCAAATATTAGGCACTTGAATTTTTTGAACTAAGGAGAGAGAGTGAAAAAAAATATCCTCCCATGTTAGTTTAAAGAAAATGGTCTTGGTATGAAATTAATATAATCAAAGGCAGATGTCTTGAAACTGAACAGAGCATCTTTGTTCTCACCTTCTGGTTATTCTGGACATCGACATTTTTTTAATAAAAAATCTGGACATCAACATGCGCCTTCTTTAGTAATTATTATTGCTATCTGGTGCAGAGCTATACTAGTGTCTATATTGTGACCTTTGGAAGTTACTTGGAATATCTATTGTTTATGATCATCTGAAATTTGCATACATTTGTGCCTCAGTGGCTTTGTATACAGCTGATATCATGCATGGAAATCCTTGTTGACCAAGTTAAGTTCATTTAAATTAACACTATATTCATAGTTTGATGCATGACAATGAAAATGGGTATACCTTATGCACTGCTTTTGACAAATGCTCATATAACACATAACGACCTTTGCTATATATATATTGTTCTCTTAAAAAAAGAAGCAACCTTTGTGATGTTCATGTGAAGATAGTATCACTTTTTTTTTTTTTTGTGTATCTGCAATTTATATGAGATGGTTGAAGGAAAATGATATATTTGCTTGCAGGCATCTTGATAATCTTCTTTTGAGGGATGATGGACGACTTTTTCATGTTGATTTTGGTTTTATTCTGGGTCGAGATCCCAAGCCATTTCCACCACCAATGAAACTATGCAAAGAAATGGTTGAGGCCATGGGTGGGGCAGAAAGGTAGCATCAACCTGCTGTATTGTTTGCCATGAGATTCTTTACTGCTTATTTCGGTCCACCAAGTCATCAATGTACTGTTTAGATTTCCAGTTTATATAATCTCAACTTTTTATATGTGCTATAATTTCAGTGTGAAATTTCCACCAACCACACTCTCTCAGATTACCTCAGCATTCACCAAATTCTAATGATAAATTCATTTGATGGATCTTTGTAACTTAGTTTGTATCACACAGTTAGATTTTTCCTCTCAAGCATATAAGCACGGTAATGTGATTGTTGTGTCATGTTGGTTTCTCAATATTGCACACGAGGCTTCATTATATTTGGTGGTATAGAAATGGTGAAAATGGAAATCATTTCCATCATTTATCATGTATGATTTCATTTTGCTTTAACATTTAAATAAGGTGGCATTAGACATTCTGAGATTGATAGTGGTGATTTTGTAAATATGATCTTGTTGGTGCAGCCAATACTACACCAGGTTCAAATCTTACTGTTGTGAAGCATACAATATCCTTCGCAAATCAAACAACCTTATCCTGAACTTATTCCATTTGATGGCTGGCTCCCGCATCCATGACATTGCTTTAGACCCTGAGAAAAGCATTCTCAAGGTGAGTTTTCTCTCTCTCTAGCATTACCTTTGCATTGTAAACCAATTAAATGCGACATGATGTGCATTATTCTTTCATGTGAACTCGTAAATTTATGCTTCATCATATATTTTTAGCTCCAAGAGAAGTTCCGATTGGATTTGGATGATGAGGAGGCGGTACATTTCTTCCAAGATCTGATCAATGAAAGTGTGAGCGCATTGTTCCCACAAATGGTTGAAACCATTCACCGATGGGCACAGTACTGGCGCTGATTGCAGAGCATCCCTTCAAACAGCAAATATGTATATATTTAGTTGTAAACACATGGTGAGTTTTCACTTCTCTTTCAGAAGAAAATTTTACTTGATCAAGTCTCATAAGAACTTCAGAGCTGGGCAAGAAACCTGGCCACGTGTACTAACCTAGCAATCGAAATTGATTCAGGAGCAACATGACTTGATCTGTGGTGAAACACCAGTAACAGCCCTGGTTGCAGCAGGTCCATCAAACATATTGAAAAGTAGTAGTAATATATTGGAACATAATTGTAAATGTAATGTATATGTTAACACATCTTGGATTGAATGATTCATCGAGACCCTCATCTTTTGTTTTTTTTTTTAAATGCATTCTATAAAAGGTTTTTTAACTTTTCATTTTATTGTCTGTAAACTCTTTAAACTATTTAAAAGGGAAAGTCAGGTTGAGCAACTCCTGAACCTGTGATTGTAAATGCAAATTGAAGGTGAAACCAGATGAACATTTTATTATATATATTTGAATGCCGAAGTGTGCCGCCCATCATTGAATGATCTTACGTGCAGTTCTCACCGATTTTGTTTTTTAAATATATACTCGTCCATGTGGAAGTTCATGTTATAAAAAATGAAGTAATACATTGAGATAATTTTTATACATAGTGATAGTACCATATACATTATGCAATTATAGTGTATATTGTACTATTGCAACGCATGGCTGGGGAATTATTTTTGAATTATAGACAAGTGCAAAATGGGTCAAGTATATCAATATTTTTTTTAATGTATATTTATTCAAACTACTCAAAACATGTATCATTTTGTTAATAAAAGAGAATAAGATGTAAAGTGTAAACCCAACAGATATGAAGCTGAACTTTTTGGAACTTTTTTTGTTTGATTTCACAAGATCTCTTTGTATTGGGCCATACAGGCTCCATTTAAAACAGGTTTGAACTGTTTTTTATTTTACAAGAATCAGTTTTTTTCGAATATATTTTTAAACAGAAAAAACTGAGATAAAAAATTACAGAAAGATTTCTATGAAAAAAAATACTCAAAATTTGAGTTTTTTAACAGCTGCGGAAATGCATTTTCCTATAGAATCAACCAAATACAGCCATAATTTTGCATTACATTAAATCTGACACCAATGAATTACAATTTATAGTGGTCAATCGCATGTATTACAACACATTTACGATGAGTCATGATACCTATACCCTAAAATATAAGCTCCACTTACAAGCCTCATGAGGTGTCATTATCTCATTAGTTGACTTGTTGACTATTCAAAAAGGGTAAAATGACAAAATATAAATTGCCCTTCATTAAAAATCTTCCCATTAACCCAAATCCCCTTTTTTTCTCTAATCAATTACTAATTTTTCATATTTACACCAAAATTTATGTATTTTAAAATTTGAATTTTGAAATCTTACATAGTAACTCAATTTTCAATTTCAATTACACCCAGATCTTATCTAAATTGCACCAAAACTTACGTTTTTTTTGTCAAAATCCTTCAAACGGCTACTGTTACATTCACGAATGTAACAAAAATAACACAGATTTAAAAAATTAGTTGACTATTATATTTTTGTTTGTCAAAAAATTTACATGTAGTTGACTGTTACATTTATGAATGTAACAAATATAAATCAACACATGCATGCGGTTGATTGTTGCATTTATGAATGTAACAAAAATAATACAGATTTAAAAAATGACTATTTACATTGTCAATAATGTAGCAGTTTTATCAAACTACTCATTAAAAATATAACAATATCGAATGTTACATTTAGATATTAAGAAAAAAAATCAAAATGTGGAAAATGATATTAAATACATGAAAAAAATTCATGTTCAAATATTTAAAACAAAAGTCAAAACACAATTCGATTACGAATATAATAATATCAAACCTGATCCGAGAGACATTGAGGTGAGACCCAAATAAAAAAACGATTTCGTGCCTTCCAAAACCTCAAAAACAGAATTTCAGATCTGCTCCCATGTGTTCTTCATAAACAAAATCAGTTCCAAAAATTGCTCCATGATTTTCAAAATCAATTAATGATGAATAAATAGATGTTCAAAATTAAATGATGCTCCACAATCATGGGGATTTATGTTGAAATAATTATCAAATAAATGACATAATAGACAATGTCCTATTGCCACATCATGAGGCCTGATTAGGGGCATGTGAAGTTCATTATTGATTTACGATACATGGTGTGCAATTCATTTTTGATGACTATAAGTATCGTATTATTCCACCCACAGCCCCCGTTTGGATACCGGATAAGTTCCAGATAACCCCAGATAATTTTTTTCTTCGGATAAACCCAGATAAATGTGCTTGAATAAACTGGTATATGGATTCTAATCAACCCCTAGAATAAAATTTATCCCAGGTTATTCTATCCAAAGAATAAGTGGACACACTGTCAAATCAACTGTCATCACCTCTTATAAATCACCTGTAAAATCAACTATTATTATTTTTTTACCTTTATAAATCATTATTCATACTTTATTCACATTTTATCCAAACAACAAAACATTTATTCTTACGATTCCCAACCAGAATAATTCAAAATACAACCAAACACAAAATCACTTTATCCTTATTTATATTCATTTATGCTCATATAAATAAATACCAAAAAATAAATCATATTCTATATTCAAACTGAGGCATACATATTCTCCTGAGATAACAAAAACGAAAAAAAAAAAAAAAAAAGAAGTCCTGATTCAATATTCAGATTCAATTCAGATTCAACGTCCCATGTTTGACTCTCAATCCCAAACCACAGAATGAAAAAAACAAAACCACCATACCAAACCAACAAATTACCAAACCTCCACTACACGTTGCGACGTTGGTCCCCCATAGGGGTGGTAAACGAGTCGAACGAGCCGAGCTTTGACATGTTCAAGCTCGACTCGTTTATAAACGAATCGAGCCGAGTCGAGTCGAGCCGAGCTCATGAGCCTCAACGAGTCCAGCATTCTTCTTCATTTAGAGTTTTTAGGGATTGAAAATAAAATTTTGGCTTAAATGAACCAAGTTCATGAGCTTAAACGAGCATAACTTTGTATTAACTTAATGTTTTGATTTTATAAATGAGTTTAGTCAAGCTTCAACTAAGTTTTAATAACACAAACGAGTCAAATTTGAACATAAAATAAAACCCGATCTAGATTCCGAGCCTAACCGAGTTTTTAAACTTGTTCAAGCTCGCTCATTTATCTAAATGAACGAACCTGAACGAGCTTAAATCGAACCGAGCCCGAGTCCCCCACACGACCCAAAAGAAAAAAAAAACAAATCTCATGTCAAATGGTAATCTCGTAATTAAACCCCATCTCCGTGACCGGTTTTCAAAACCCTTCAATATTAGAACATCCCCGTCCGATGTGGGAGACCCACCTGTCCATCGCGTCCTCTCTCTCTCTTCGAACCTTTGAAACAGAGCTTCTCGTCGACGACAATGGAGGACTCCGTGGCCGTCAAGTCTCCGCTCCTCGAGGAGCTCGAGAGGCAGCTCTTGGAGAAACCCTCGAACGATCACGGCTGGCAGAAGGTCGTCTACCCCAAGCGCCAGAGGCGCGCGAGGCAGGCGGATCCCCGCCCCAACGGAGGCGGCGCCACCGTTGAAGATAACGTGTTCTCCACCGTCGAGCAGAAGGCGGAGGCGCGGCGCCGCGCCATCGACGCGCAGAGGAAGGCCGCCGCCGAGGCCGAGTCCGCCGCGAGGACGGCGGCGGCCGTCGGCTCGGACGATGACTCCGACGCCAGCGCCGGGGAGATCGACTCCGTCCCCGCCGTGGCCGCGGAGGAGCGGAAGAAGGCGAAGGTCAAGAAGCCGAGGAAGCCGAAGGTCACGGTGGCTGATGCAGCCTCGGCGATCGATGCCTCGGATCTCGAGGCGTTCCTTGTTGACGTCTCGGTGAGTGTTTTTTTTTTGTGGCTTGTGATCTGTTCGTGTTTCTGAAAATTCACTCTTTTTTGCTTTGATTTTGTAGGCTTCTTATGAAGGGCAGCCGGATATTCAGCTGCTGAGGTTCGCGGATCACATGGCGGGGAAGTTCTCCGCTGTGGGTGCCGGGCAGTTCCCATGGACCAAGCTGTTTAAGGAATCCCCTGTTTCGAAGATCATTGATGTGAGTTTGGGCTCTTTTTTTTTTACTTCACTTGAATTTTTTTACTTTATTTGGTACTGTTGGTTGATAAAGATGCGATCTTTGTCGGTAGTTTAGTGTATATATTTGTGATGCAATTCGTTCCCTATGGGAAAGAGGGATTGTGGATACGTTTATCTCTTTTAGGTTGTATTTGTGCATGATCTTGGATGGGAAATGTAGGAAAGTGAAGGAATCTGGGTCAAAGTGAAAGTGATGGAGAGCAAATCATTGGAGCATTTATCCAATTGGCCATTAGTTGTATTTCTTTATGATGTAGGCTATTTAACAAAGTAATAATGGCCAAATGGGTAAATGCTCCATTGACATAAGTCGGCATTTACAGGCCATGTTGGGATAAAATGCAGGAATGCACCATAGATCAAGAAAAGGCTGATCAATGCAAGGTTTAGATCAATGAAGATGCAAAGAAGACTCCTTTTCTAGTGAATCTATTATAATTTTCAGACGGGGGTTGTATGGAACACCTATTTTATAGCTTATTTTTGCGATAATGACTAGTGTGATTCTTTAGAAGTTTTATCTCATTAACAGTATTTAGCAAAGCCTGAAGATTTGTTATATTTTGTGCTTTCTGTTTCAGATAAGAGTTTTTGAACTGAATATTAAGCTTTCTGTTATTTAAGAATTCTTCTAAATTTAGAGAATAATATGAATAATATACAACTAACAATTATAAAGCCTTCACATATGTGTGTGCTAACATCATCATGCAAGAGTATTTGATTATATTCTCCCAGATCAATGTTGGTGCCGCCTTTTGCAAATTCATAGCTCATAACATCCTTTCTTTGACTTGGTTATCTGAATCCTGCATTTTTTTTACTTTGATATATATTCTTCGTGACATATGTTGTAAAAAAAGTGCAACCCCTGAAAAGGAGGTGATACCCTCAGAAATTGTCATACCTGTTTTTAAAAAATTTGTTTAGAATCTTTGTGTTCTAAGTCTATAATAATAGGATGAGTTTTTTCCATCATAATGCTAGTTGTCTACCCACATTCATTGACTTATTCTACGTTTAGAAATTTTCAAATCTGATAAGACTGTGTCTTCTAATACATTCACAGCTTCAGCTGGAAACTTCTTATTTGTTTGTCATCTTTTGTGATATTGGAGGTGCCATATGATCTAAATTACTGAAAGTGTTGAATCTTGCACATGCTTTTTGACAAAAGATTCTAACCTATATTAGTAAATTATGAGTAACATTGGCACCACTGTTTTTTATTTTTATTTTTTCTGTTATCTCCATTTTACTTGCTCCTGGCACAAATGTGTTTATTTGCGCATTCTAGTATATAACAATATGCATGTCCTAGGACACACCATAATGTACATTAAACACCATAATTCCTTATCTTGTGTCTATTGTACTCAAGCTCACTCAGTGTCAGCTTCATCCTCCCATTAGATAGTGCGTATCTTCATCGTGGGGTTACCAAAACCGTATTGCGAGTGGGATTTACACCTGAATGCTTGTCACAGGCAGAGTCATGCATGATCTTGCATTTATAAATTTACTTAATGTATGAAATGAATTCTTTCCTTTTAGTACTTCATGACTTTTGTGGTAGAAAACCGTCCTATTGTTTAGCTAAGAAATTAGTGTTTCAAATGTATTTATCCAGTACCGGGAAAATTATGTCATTAAGAATGTTTATTATGTAATCTTGGAATGCTATTTTATCAGCTTCTGCGGTACTCGAAGGAGTGGTATGTGCTCATTACTTATTTGAGATATATTTTCCATCCTCAACAGATACCTGTCTGCCATGTCCCTCAAGCTGTTTATAGCACCGCGGTTGATTGGATTGGCCAGCGCCCTGCTGACTCCCTTGGAAAGTTTGTTGTGTGGTCCATGGACAAAATCCTGGATGATCTGGCATCTCAACAGGCATCTGCTAAGGGGTCAAAGAAATCCGGGCAGCAGACATCATCAAAATCTCAGGTATTGTTCTCTCTGTGTTTTTCTTTGTCTTTTGCTTTTAATAACAGTTCTCCATGCATGATCGTGACCTGCTGCCATCAGGTTTTTTTTGGCTGATGGCAGGAAGATGCACATTCTTTTACTTTTGTGCATGTTTGTACATTGGTTCTCTTTCTTTTATCATGATTTTCATTTGTGTCTGTACCATAGTCCTTGAAGAATTGGGATTTTTGTTTTATATGTGCAATCAGTACTCTAAATTTTCATGGGGGCATATTGATTGTGTTCCTGGTTTCCTTTAATTTACATTCCTTTATGCAGTTGATTTCCAGCACGAGATTTGGATGAGATGGTTGAATATTGATTTACTGATTGAATGTGTCACCCTTCTATAATATGTTTTTTCCCCTCTTCCAACAAATCAAGTTGTTTCCAACAAGTCAACGTAGCTGCGCAATGTAGAAAATGGCTACACCAGTGAAAGATATGTTGTCCAAATGTTCATTTTTCCTATGTTTGATTATTTGGTATATAGTCTCTAGACAGATATTTAGATCATAATAATTTTACTTGTTTTACATCACATGGTTTGATTTGAGATGCTCTATTTTCTATAATTTTTGGGAAGTGATGATTGAACTGCCATTACTTCTCAACTTGCAAGAAATTTTCTTTTGTTTTATGTATCTGAATAGGGGAGAATGAGATATTATTGCAAAGGGACAGGAAAGTAGGCCAATTTTTTTGTGTCCTTTCTGTTTATATATTCTTTTTCATTATTGGCTTATGTGTTTTCCACTAATCAATTGTTAGGGATTGAAGGACTGGGCATGATTAAATATGTATCATTACGTGCTTTTATAAATAACTCACTCGTGCCAGTTTGTGACATCTGAAACCACAGGTTCCCATATTTTTGGTTCTAGCTCTGACACTACGCCGGAAACCTGACATACTGATTAGCCTATTACCGACGTTGAGGGATGACCCAAAATATCAAGGACATGATAAACTTCCAGTTATTATTTGGGTGATTGGTCAGGTAAAAAGTTGATTATATCATTTTCTTTTTGGCATGAATTGACTTTGTTGGATATTTCTTTTTTATCTGACATTCATTTTAGATCTGATGCATTTTTTTGTGCATGTATAGGCTGCACAGGTAGATCCAGTTGTTGGAATGTTTGCATGGGTACATAACCTCTTGCCTCTGATCAGTGGGAAGTCAAGTGTTAATCCACAATCTCGGGATTTGGTTTTGCAGTTGACTGAAAGGTTTGCTCTGAGAAATTGATTCAATGAAGTTCTATCCTTCCTTATATTAATGTGCTTCTTGAATTTTTTTTATAGGATATTGGCAGTTCCTAAAGTCAAGAATATTTTACTGAATGGGGCTGTTAGAAAGGGAGAACGCCTAGTGCCACCTTCCGCGCTTGAATTGTTGATGCTAGCATCTTTTCCTGCACCAGCATCCCGGGTCAAGGTTTGTACCGTTAGTGCATTGGGTTCTATACTTATTAGAGTACAAAATCTGTATTATAATGTGGGCTTTCTCTGCAGGCTACTGAAAGATTTGAGTCGGTTTATCCAATTCTGAAAGAGCTTGCACTAACAGGTTCTCATGGGACCAAATCACTGAAGCAAGTTTCACAACAGCTCTTCCCTATTGCAGCGAAAGCATTGAGACAGAGTAAGTCTTAAATTTAACTCATCTAATTTGTGCAGTATTTTCCCCGTTGCAGAGAAGATTGCATGGCCACGTCTACTACCCACCCCACACCCATGACTACTCTTAAGGCACACATTCTTTCTTTATTACAAAGTATTTAAAGAATAACCTGAGGTTGCTTTTTTGTTGATTTGTTTTTAAAACCAAAATTGTAAAGACTGAACTTCTCTCCTCCAGTGGCTAATGCTTTAATGTCCTTCGACTTATCGTATTTTATGTACTAAATTTTTTGTGGGTTAACTGTTGGAATCCTGACCTGTGAGCTATAACATTATTCCGCAGATATCCCAGAATTGTCTAAAGAAGCTGCAGACATTTTTATTTGGTGTTTGACTCAAAACTCAGAATGCTACAAGCAGTGGGTGAGAAAGCCAATCCTCTCTTATCTTGCTCTATATCCTCTGCAATCTTTTAATTTTGTTCTGATTGAATTGTGTGGTTTTCTTATTTTATGTGATTAATGGAAATAGGAAAATCTTCATCCCAGAAACAAGTGTCTTATCTTGTTCTATATCCTCTTCAATCTTTTATCCTGTTCTGATTAAATCATGTGGTTTTCTTATTCTCTGTGTTTAATGGAAATAGGAAAAGCTTCATCTGGAGAATCTAGAAACAAGTGCTATTGTATTGCGCAAGCTTTCAGAGGAATGGAAAATTTATGTGGAGAAGCTCACTCCCTTTGATGCTTTGCGGGAAACTCTCAAGACTTTGAGATCAAAGGTGAGTTCTTTTTTATGGTAACGTGTGATCTAACAGCACTAACATGAAAGCATGGTCCAATCATTTATTTAAATCAAAGCTTATGTTGTGCCATATACAAGAGATGCTTTATCAGACTAGTAAAAATGTGCCCGTGTTTTTTTGATCCTTATGCAGAATGAGGCGGCCTTAGCCGACGGTGCTGATTCTGGAAGCATCGCCTTTATACGTGATTCCGACAAGTATTGCAAGGTTATTCTAGGACGGGTGACTAGCCAGTCCAGCTGCATGAAATTTGGGTTGCCTGCACTCATTATTGCCATTGGTGCTGTCATTGTAGCCTCACAGTCCTCAGACTGGAATATGAAGTAGGCTTAAGAAGCTGTTGGTTTTGTTATACTGAGCAGGCAGTTCTAGAGGAGGAATATACCATGTGAAAACATTCAAATTGTTGGTGGCAACCGTGTGGAAGAGGAAAAGGTGGGGATGAGATTTTCATAATTAGTTTTATTTAATGGCGGTCAAGTCATTAGGAAAGAATGACTCGGAGCTGAGAGTAATTTTGGTTATGCCTTTCATGGGAAAAAGGTGAGGACTAGAGGGTAACTAATTCATTGCTTTTTATGAATGCTCTACACTGTTGATTTGCAAGGGCACAATACCAGTGTGTGTATTAGTTGAACCTTTTTTTTTCTTACTTATACAGTGGATGTTTATAAGGAATAAGGTACCCATGGAAATTATGGTCTAATAGGGATCAATTTGTTTATTTAATTATGTGTCACTTGTTTTTCTCTGTGGTATATTTGTTGTTGAGAAGGTTGAAGTGCATATGCTCCACCATTACAGGGGGTGTAGAGCTCACATTTCTATATCATATTGCACTTCAATAGACCTACAAAAGGATAAAGGATCATTTCCAAATTGGAAGTGTTGGGGGACAATCATTTTTGCAGTTTGTTTTGATTTTTTAGATATATATTTTTACAAAAATGAAGTGTGTATATATATATATATAGTGAACCGATTAGGTGCGGTTTGCGGTCGGTGCGGTGCGCGACGTGGGCCGTCTGATCGCGGGTCCATCGCATCCAACGGTCGACGTGAATCGCATCCGACCGTTTGATGCGATGGACCCGTGATCGCGCACCGCACCGACCGTAAACCGCACGTAATCGCGACTATATATATATATAGACTCGTGATTACGTGCGGTCGGTGCGGATTCGACGTGCGTCGTCCGATCACGGGTCCATCGCATCGGACGGTCGGGTGCGATTCACGTCGACCGTTGAATGCGATAGACCCGCAATCGGACGACGCACGTCGAATCCGCACGACCGCACGCTATCACTCGACTATATATATATATATATATATATATAGGGCTGATTAGGTGCGGCGTCGATCACGGGTCCATCGCATCGGACGGTCGGGTGCGATTCACGTCGACCGTTGGATGCGATGGACCCGCGATCGGACGGCTGCCGCATCGTGCGGCTACTGCACCTCATCGCGCTCATATATATATATATATATATATATATATATATATATATATAGATTTCCGATAATATGCGGTCGGCGCGGTCGTGCGGATTCGACGTGCGTCGTCCGATCGCGGGTCCATCGCATCCAACGGTCGACGTGAATCGCACCCGACCGTCCGATGCGATGGACCCGTGATCGACGGCCCGTGAATCGCGACCGCACGACCGTATAATATCACGACTCTATATATATATATATATATATATATATATATATATATATATATATATATGAATGAATTAGATTACATCTTCTTGCATTTTTTTTAAATTGTTTTTAGGTGAACATATTCTTTATTATATTTCTTATATTCGATTAGGACAGAAAGATTGAGTGTGTCAGTGACCTTCCAAACTTGTTATTTCTTTTCCTTTTCGGCAGAGTTTGAGGTGAGCTTAGCTCCTTTTGATATGAGTTTAGGTAGATTCTGTGTTTAAAAAACTAAAATTTTAAAACTCAGATCTAAACACATTGTCTGCATTTAACTTTTCAAACCACAACCTTGTCAAAAATTTTGTGGTTGAAAATATAATAAAACATAGTTTTTTCAAAAGCTGAATTTGAAATAAAAGATTTTAAGAATCTCACCCTTATTTGAGGTAAATTCATACATATTTTAAATTTTGTTTTTGTTTTTTTAGAAATAAATGTTTGTTTATTCTAAAGAAATATATACATAAGAAAATGTTCGTCCAGTACTCCCACCCAGGGTGGATCCCTGATTTTTTATTTTTTTTGTGTGTAGGTGGTATTCACAAGCAGTATAGAACTTGACGTACGCAATAAAATGGCCTTGCTTGTCCCATGCAGATACGTGGATGGAGCTCGTTATCATGGATTGTTCGATCAACATTGAGGACTACCAAATGAATGATTATGATTGCTTTACAATTTTAATAATTTTTTTAGTTTGTTAGGTTTTTATTTTTATTTTTAGAATATGAATTTGAATTTAGATTTGAATTTTTTAATTTGATTTTGAATTTGAATTTAGTTAAGATTTAATTAGATTTATTTTTTATTTGAAAGATTTAGAGATTTGAGATTGTTAGGACTTTATAATCATAAAATTATAAAGAAGATTTTGATGAATAAAATTTTATTTTCTCTATTGTATTATGTTATCTTAAAAGGATTATCAACTGCATAGATTTTCATCCTATTCATAGGAACCAACAGATTTGTTGAAATTCATTGTCGTAGTATTCTTTGTAGATTCGTCAAGATAATTCAATATCCCATCTATCTATCATTTCCCCTGTATATAAAAAAAAAAAAATCTATCTCATCCTTCTACCCTATCCATACAACTCCAAACCCCGCTCCTAGATTTTGGATACCAAGTCCCAACCTAAGAAAAAAAAAAATCATCCCCAAGCATCTACCGATACCTCTTCATTTTCACGTTAAAAAAAAAGAAAGAAAGAAAATTTTCATTTAAACCCTCAAACCCAAGTTTTCATTCCAAAATACCCAACCCCACATATTAAGGGATGGGATCATGTGTGGGGTGCCATAGGATCATCTGTGGGGTGCCATAGGGTCGTCCCTGTAGCACCCAGTAAAAACCATCCACGTGGCGGGTCCCCAACCCCCATTTCATCACCACTTCATCGGCATTTCATCATCTTTTCAAAAAAACCCAAAAAAAATAATATTTTCAAAATACCCCCCTGACCCACCAAAAATATTATTTTCGAAAACAAATAATATTTTTGAAATTTGTCTCCAAGTAGAAAAATAAGATAATTTATGGTATAATATTAATGTCTACAATCAGTGACAGAGTGAGAAATTTTACTTAGTGGGGTGGGCTTTAAATTAGACTATAAATTTTCATCAACTTTTTATTTTCTTATTGTTGAAAACAACACTAAGTTTTTTAATGGATTTTTGAAAATGGGGCGATATCTGCATTTCGGAAAACACATTTTTGAAAGTTTATAGTCTAAGTTAAAGTCCACCCCCACTAAGTAAAATTTCTCACTCTGTCACTGATTGTAGACATTAATATTATATTCTAAGTTATATTATTTTTTTATTTGGAGACAAATTTGAAGTCCAAGTTAATAAAATACTATTTTTTATTGATAAATAGAATAATATAATTTATAATGACTTAAATTTTTTTAAAAAAAATTAGGCTCGGACTCCTGTTTTGGTCCAGGTGAGTGGGGGGAGTATTTTGAAAATATTATTTTTTGGGGGATCCTGATGAAAAGATAAGATAGCTACTTCGGGGGGTGATGGATTATTTTTTTTGTGGGTCAGGGGGGTATTTCGAAAATATTATTTGTTTTGGGTTTTTTTGAAAAGATGATGAAATGAGGATGAAGTGGTGATCAAATGGGGGTTGGGGACCCGCCACGTGGCGGGTTTTTACTGGGTGCGGTGCCACAGGGACGACCCTGTGGCACCCCACAGACGATCCCATCCCACATATTAATTTTTTCTTTCCAGTCCACCATAGACTAAAAAAAAACCGTGATGGCGATGGTGGCCATTGGAGAGGCATACAGCTGCGACGTAGCGCAACAATTTGTTCATTGAATGAATGAGCAATTTGATATTTTAACCCAACAAACGGAGAAGATGATGATGTTTATGTGACATCAAGAACAACCGTCAACTTCACAATTTGTGAAAGAGGAGCATAATGATGGTGATTTTGACATCCCGTTCAAAGCGACGAACCTTCCACCTATCTTCGATCAAAGAAATTGAAGATGCGATGAAATTCGCTCATACCTCTTCACCGCCTAAAAAGTAATTACAAGAAGCATTTCACAAACGTGATCATCATTTTGAGGATTCATTCTTTTCAGAAATCATGGTTACAACTTCTAGATTATCTACATCAAAATTATACAATAAGCGCCGGCCACAAGCACTCAAGGTGAACCCTAGTTGCATAAAAGTTACAGGTAAATCATGTCATCAAATACTTGGACTACATCACCAACTTCTTCAACCGGGAAGGATGTAACGCGATCATGGATCACTCGATTGACATTGAGGACCGCCAAATGGATAATGATGATTGAATTACAATTTTAATAATTTTTTAGTTTTTTAAGATTTCTATTTTTTGAATTTGAATTTAGATTTGAATTTTTTAATTTGATTTCCAATTTGGATTTGTTAGATTTATTTGTGATTTGAAAGATTTAGATATTGGTTGAGATCCTAGTTTGTTAGGACTTTTTGTTCTATATTAGCTTTGTAATCACAAAATTAAGAAGAAGATTTTGATGAATGGAATTTTATTTTTACTATTGTATTTTATTATCTTAGGAGGATTAATAACTACATAGATTTTTATCGTTTATAGTATTCTTATGAATCAATAGACTCATTAAAGTCCATGATCCTGATATTTTTTGTGAATGGATAATTTAAGTATATAGGGTTGTAAAACGAGCTTTGTGCGGAATAATATGTAATTTTTTTTTCTAAAATTTTAGAAGACTTTGTTTTTGTGAATATAACCTTTTATTTTAAAAAAGTCCCTGATATCATTTTTTTATCCTAAAACATATCTGAAAGTGATTGGATCAACTGATCAACACTGGCGTGTAAAATGTGGTAATAAAGAGTTTAAATTGACAGGTTGTTGCGTTAACAAAGGAATAACGGTCATAAATCTTGGGTGCTTTTATACACAAATGATTGGATATTTAATTTTGGGTGCTTTTATACACAAAACCTTGACTTGTACGCAGCCGCAATTATAATTATAATATTTAATTATGTTAAATGGAGTATATTTCATTCATTAAAATATATCAATTTTAATACATATATTTTATTATATGACATGTTTATATCTTTTAAAAATAAAGTTTGTGAAGATTGTAAGTCATTTATTCAAATGTATAACCTACCAAAAAAAAAAAAAACAACGCATTTCCTATAAATAAAAAAAAACCCAGCCATTGAAAAACTTTGAGGTAATGTTTTAAAAGCTATGTTTGAAATGTGTGATTTTTAAGGATCTCATTCAAACTGTTATAAGATTCATCAAAGATGTATTGCATGAAATATTACATGGTTGCAACCCAAAAAAATATAGAATTATAGAAATAAATATTGATGATGATTTAATCATGCCCTTAATAATGAAACGCCCCTCTTAAATTCCAATGACAGCTTTTCAAAAAAAAAATTTGAACAGTTTCTCCTTCCCATCCCCAAAAGCTTAATAAATATGTGATTTACAAACTGACTGAACTACCCTCACAAAGACCACCATTGTATGCACATCTCCTAATGTACATTTTGGTCATGAAAAATCATTCCTTAATAAATTGAATTCTCCAACATCTCCAAATCCATTGCTTCTATTTCTTGATCATTTCTTTGTCTATCTCGAAATGAAAAAAATGGGAGGTCTACTTGTGATGATGATCTCCCTAGCCATAGTTTTCTTTGCAGAATCCACAAATGGTTGGGGAATTGATGGACATTACATTGTCTGTAGGATAGCCCAGGTGGTGGTCCATTTCATGCACTGCTGATTTTTTCTCTCTTGATCATCATATAATTGTGATTATGAAAGACTGTTATATGTGTTAATGATTTTGTATTGATTTTTTTATACGAGGATCGATTGAGCGAATCTGCTGCGGATGCTGTGAAAGAACTTCTTCCAGGCTACGCAGACAACGATCTCGCTAGCGTGTGTTCTTGGGCTGATCGTGTCAAGTTCCGGTACCACTGGTCCTCCCCTCTCCACTACATCGACACCCCCGATGAACTCTGCAACTATGACTACGATCGTAAGTCTTACATCTTTAGCACTGCTTAGCGTTTGGAAACACGTTTTGATTGATTCTGCTTTTGCAGAAATCATACTTAACCCAATCCATTTTTGAACATCCCAACTCATTGCAGCTTTTGAAGAAAGCAAACAGAAAAAGTGGAAGATAGTTTTTAGTTATCAAATACGGTGAACCTTCTGTTACATAGTTTTGTCAGTGCTACAATGCTGAGAAATGCATTTTCTAGGAAGTTACAAGTTTTAAAACCTATTTCCATCACTGTTACTTTATATGATTTAAACTTGAACATATCAAAGGAAATGTTTTTACTGCTGTCACTCGTAAGTCAATGTTATGAAGTTTTTTAAAGTATACAGTTATCTAAAGAAGTGCATGCTATTTTTCTCTCTCATAACAATAGATTATATGTTGGCACAGAAGAGCATATACTCTATTAGGGATTTTATATACTGTGTTAGATCATAAAGGCGAATCTCGATTGGGTTTGACTGCATTTGAAAACCTTGTTTTAGGGGACTGTAAGGATGAATTGAATGGAGAAGAAGGGTGTCTGTGTTTCAGGGGCGATCAGCAATTACACTGATCAGCTCCTCAGCTACAAAGCTTCTGCATCGTCATATCCTTCAAGAGAGAGAGTGAGGAATGTAATGAACAAGTGTGTTTTTTTCTCTACTTTTATTTCTTAAGCATTCCATGAAGACTAACCACCAAAATCTGAAACAGATAATCTGACAGAAGCACTTCTCTTCCTGTCTCATTTTATGGGGGACATTCATCGGGTACATATTCTTATATGTTCTGTAACTGTTCTTTAACCCTGTTGTTTGCCTTTCTGTGATCATTATAGAGAAGGTTACGTTGCCTTTTATGCAGCCATTACAAGATGTGGGATTCACTTCAGATACCAGAGGAGGCAATACAATTGTATGTCCACTGGTATCAGAAGAAAAGCAGTTCTCCACCATGTGTGTGTCTATAATGATTCACATTGACAATTCTACAATGAACAGTACTAAAACAAGAATTGATGCAGGTCTGGGATGATAACATAATCGAGACGGGTGAGGAGCGGCTTTATGATTCCAACATAGAGAATCTGATCGACGCGCTCAAAGAAAATATCACGGTCAGTTGAAAGCTCTTCTGAATTCTCCAATGTATGATAACATGATCTGTTCCTTGTAACATGTATGCTGCATTGAATTGATAGGGAGACTGGGCTCATCAGGTGACCAAGTGGGAGATTTGCAGCAAAAATGAGACTACATGTCCTGATAGGTCTGTCATTCTCATTTAAATCATATGAAAGTGTTGATGATGTATCATATGATGAGTTGGTTTTCCTTGTATTACTCTGCATGTACAGATATGCATCTGAAAGCATTGCCGCAGCTTGTGATTGGGCATACAAAAATGTAACAGAAGGTTCAGTATTGGAAGGTGAGTACCTCTGTTACTGCAACTGTGCTTCCACTTTTTTTCTTTTTATCTTTGAGCGACTAATCACAGGTGAAATTGATGGCCAAGCAGATGAGTATTTCCTAGTCTTGGTTCAATTGCACGAAAGGTTTTCGTTTATGTGACACTATCGTGTCTTCGGATGAGAAGGGAACTTGATTGTTAGAGATTTGTATCCTGGAAAATGCATGAATCAATCAGACGTGTTTCTGTCCACCAGTTTCAGATTCTGTTATGTTGTGTATGTTGTTTTCCTGCCAAGGCAGCTGGTCTGAAAAAATAGTTATATGGTTTGTGCTGTTTATGAAAGCAAACATGTTTTCAAAAGAACATTTTAGTCACCATATTTACATCATGTTTACAGTCTATTTATGAAAGAAAACATGTTCCTAAAAGAACATTTTATTAACATATTTACAGATACCATACCCATACATATTAGACACCAGATTTACAACTTCCATCTTTCCAGTTGAGAATGCAGAACAGTCTTTCTCACCCTTTTTTCTTCACAACAAGAACTGGGCACTTTGCATTATGCACACAGTAATTGCTGACACTTCCCAGAAAAGCCCTGCGATCGTCAAAATTGTTCAAAATTTAAAAGCCACAATTCATAATCATATGTATGAAACAAATTACAATCTTGCGTGCTAATTCATTTCAACAATTAGAGACGGAGCAGCAGTGCAGTGATAAAAAAAAAATGTTCCAAAAAAATAAAACTTCACTGAACAAGTTATAACTTCTCACAATTAAACAGACCATACTAGCCAGAAAATCATTATTGAACAGAAGAAGACAAAATGGGGTTGCCCAAATGCAAAGAAATTGTTGGTGATAAGATAATTTCAACAAACAGATTAAGAATAGCATGGTCTGAAATACCCTTCATTACAAGCATTCACTTGTTCAAGATAATGTTATCATGAAAGAGGAATTTGAATAATGGCCAATCACCATATTGGTTGAAAACATGCAGCAGCATATACATGCACATTGAAAAAGCAAGGTAGAAATTAAGAAATTATAGAAATGAACTGCAGCAGAAACCGACCTCTGTATAGCACCTCGCCCATGATTTCCCATGATAAGTAGATTGACCTTCAACTTGTCAACAGCTTCGTACTTGCAGTTGCATGTGTCCAAAACATTGGTTAGTTTATATTTATACCTATCCGATAGAATTGTCGTGGATGATCAAGCATTGAGCAAAGCTTGCAAATTCTCAGAGATTTTAATGTGCTTCACATGCTCACTTTTTGTGCACACTTGCATCTCATTGGAACTTGTTTATTTTCCAATGTTAAAACAGCATCAACATGTCAAAAGTTATTGATAGTATGATATCTACAGATCAGGGCACTTAGGGCTCCTCCTGCGTTTATTGGTTGCGCGTTTGAAGCAAAACTGATTCCGCAGGAATCTGCGAAAGTTGCAAACCTAATTCTGACAGGAAGCTCACTTTCTCAGCTTTTTGAAATCGCAGCTTTTGGATTCACTATTTGCCTGCAAATTCGCTAGGTTTAAAACTGAAACGACTTACAAAACTGTTCTGTCTTGCGCGATTGCAAACGCAGCTTCCTGTAATCGCAATCACAGCGCAGTCGCGCAACCAAACGCACCCTTAGTGCTACATATTCAGAATGACAAAGTACTCAACTAAAACATGTTCTTCTCATATATAAAAAAACTTACTAAGTCAAAATCCAATAAGAGGCTTCTCAAAGAAAGTCGACTCTTCCTCATTCCCAGTGAAATTCTACAACGTTGAACTATGTCTCCTTGGGATCTCTCCTCTTCCTCCTCCATGAACTATCAACCTTGGCGCCATACAATTGTTTGTTGTTGCCTTACATTTCCATATCACCTAAGTGTATGCTCCACCATTCTATCCTATATAAAGATTACTCCTAAGCTTCATCTAACACTGTCATTTATGTCTTATGCTTTCTACTTTGTCAGATGTCCACGTTACATATATCATTTCGACCACATAAATTGATTTCTAATAATCCTATGACGAGATTAGTGCTGAACCCCGCTTTCACCCCAATTTTTTTAACCGCAAGATGATCACATATCACCCAAACAACTATGATAAAGAAGGAAAAAAAACTTTGTACACATAACAATCACCATATATTATATTCTACTTTTACAAATTAAAAAAATGATCACCATATCTACTATAAGCACAAGTGAGTAACTAAGTTTTCACCACCATCAGCTACACAAATTGATTTAACAAAAAAACATAGGGAACAATGGACATCACATACCCCTCTTTTAGCACATGTCTCCTTAGCTCGTTTGAGAACTGCCATAGACACCTTCTTCTGCTGCTCCTCGATAGATTCAATCAATTCCGGAGCTGAAAACACAAGTAAACCAAGAACAAGTCAATGACATCCTAAACTCTTCCAAACATACAAAACCAAAAAGGAGACAAACAACTAAAACCCATCAATCCATCTCAAAAACTCCAACCATTTAAATCAAAACCCAATCAAAGCAACCAAAAACCAATCTAATTTATAAACACCCACATAAAAAAATCTTTTTTTTTCTTGTTTTCCTTTGTAGGAAGAGCCAAAATCGACTCATTCATTCAAAAATCATGTTGTGAGATATCTTGCATTCTAACATGAAAGGCCTATTCGTAAAGGTCTAGGGCCAGACCGAATTTTGTATAGAAGCATTTTTGTAATTTTGACCCATTGTACTCTATTTATGTAGTCTCTTCCTTATTAAAGTTAACTAAGAGACTTTATTTCTGTGAGAGGCAGTCGTTCCGTGAAAAAAGGACGGTACTGAGGAGAAATAGGTTGATAGTTTCTGTACTCCGAATTACTTGATATAGACGGAGACCGACATATTTTGTCAAACCATGTAAATCCGTATTCTTTTGTTTGATATTTTATCCTCTCTGATTGCTCTACCGGTGTTAAAATCTAATCCTACAGGCGTCACTGCATCAACAAACCGAGAAACCCATAAAATTGGAGACAGAGAGTTTTTACATTCGGTGAAGTAGAGGAGGTTGGTGAGGGGCTGAGCGGTGTATATGGTGAGAAGACGGTCCTCCTCCGACGCAGCAGGCGCAGAAGCAGAGGAGGAGATGCTCTCGCGGAGGTTGTCAAGGACCCATTCGAGGGCGTGGTGGCTGCACTCGCTCTCGTCTATCGCCACCATCACCCTCTTCTTCTCCTTCTCTGTTGCCATCTCTTACTTCTTCTCTCTTTTGTTGCCATCTCTTCTTTTATTCTGTGTAGACTTGTCGGAACTCGGAAGGCGTGTTAATGACACGACGCGCGTTTGTTTGTCGGTCTAATGTTTGGCAAAACGGCGCGGGTATTTCCATCCCTTCTTTATTATTATTATTATTATTATTATTTAAAAAAAAAAATAAAAACAAAAGTAAAACTTGCTATCAATACTTTTATATTAAAATGGTGGTTACAATTCTGAATTGGGGATTTGGGGATGAGAAAGTAGAGTGAAATAGAATCATAAAATAAAAAAAATCAAAATCAGTATCCCTCAACCCAGTAAACAAGATGTGTACTAGACTCAGGAAAACCACAAGCTAGAAACCATCCTGGCTATTACTCAGAAATGTTCATCCTCCTCCATTGAAAGCAACACCCCGAACCCCTGCAATTCCCGTCCCCCATTGAGATATTAGAGCCGCCATTGACTCCCACGAATTTTTCACATAAACGCGAGACCCCTTGAAGACGGCATCATTTCTTGCCCGCAATAAAGACCACGCCCCGCCACAACGATCAAGCGGAGCACGTTGTTGGCGGCCTTTGAGGATGTTGTGGAAATGAGAGACCCTCTGATTGAATATTTTAAGTTATTATTAATTACCGCAAGTGCACGGATCGTTACAGTAGTATAGATCTAGCAAATACGGGTCGAACCCACAGAGAATTGTTCAAATTAGATTATTAATTGATTTAACTAATCGAATTAGAAAGAAAGATTGATGAAGTTTTTTTTTTGTTATTATGTTTTTCATTAAAAGCTAATATGAATATAAAAAGATAACTAGGGTTTTAGAATCCACCATGCAATACCAATGTAGGGATTATATTCAAATATGAAACTCCATCATATAACTCAATCAATATTGACGTTAATCAAATACCAATCGGAAAATAAATATCTAAAACCATATTATTTCATAAAATCAGATTTAAAATCAAAACAATCATCTCAACATTCACTCATTAGGAAGAGAATAAGATATCAAAATAGTTAATCAAGCATATCCTATCAAACCCTAAGCAAGAGATCCTTGAAGATGATTCTACGATTAAAAACCTTAATATAATGATCTATCTCCCTTCCCTTTATAAAATCTACCAACTCAATATTCAACTTGTTAAGAAGAGCATAAAATATCAGAGAACTCAATCAAAGCATATTTTATCAAATCAAATACAAGAGATTTTTGAAGAAAGTAATAAGAAATTCACATAAAAGGTTTCAAAAGAGAATTGAAGGAGAGATTGATACTCAATAAAGCAAACAATATGAAGAATTCAGATCTAAATATAAAATCATAAACTAGCATTGCATGGTTTCATCTTCAACCCTAGTTGAAGATTTAGCTAGTCATATCAAACGAAATAAAAGAAAAATAAAAGAAACCATATTATATAAAAAAAATATTCTGAAAACAAAAAAAACTAATATAAAAATTCAGATCTAAATGACTACAAGCATATGAAAAGAAAAACAAAAAGAAAACTCTTGAATCTTTCTCCTCTGGTTGTCATTTTGCCTCCTTGTTTTATGCCTCCTTCTTGGCTTCATATGTGTTCCTTTTATAGCCTTCAGCCTTGAATTTCAACCGTTGATTTGCAATAAATTGGATGGTCAAGATTAACCATTAACCTTCCTAATATGCATCTTTGACAGATTTAGCAGGTAAAAGCCTTCATTCCCGTCATTGATTTTCTGCAGAATCTTCGGATGAATTTTTGACCCTTGAAAATATCTTTCCAAAACCATATTTTGGGCCAAAATACGATATTTGAGGCAAAAGTTATGGTCAAAACAGTAGGACGGTTTCAACATTGATTTGAAGAATATTTGATTGGAATTTGATTTTTGATTCTCTTTTCACCAAATCTTTTTCTAGCATAATTTTGGATCTTCTAGAGTCCTCTTGATTCTCATTCATATCTTTAAATGCTTCATAGAGTATCTTGCATTGATAATCATCATTTATCTCAATTACCTGTAATAACATATAAATTTGGAATATTAGTCATTATTACACATAAAATTAGGAATAGAAAACTAAATTGATGGGTTTAAATGTGAAAATAATATGCTTATCACCCTTCCGCCACCCATAGCTTGTCAATAGATTGTGCATGCATACATAGAGACGTCTCCTATTCCACGAGCTGCCAAAAGTCTTTCGCCACCCTGCAAGAACAAAACAGATGCACAACCATCTCTGGATCCTCTAATTCTCTCTGCACAGCAGACAAGCAACGGGTTCTGAGGGGCACCACTTAGCACGGTAGACCTTCCTAAGAAGCCTCTCTTTAGCTAGTACCCACCAGGACACCTTAATTTTTAAAGGCAATGTGGTTTTCCATAGTCCCCCGAGCCACTCCCTGTTACGGATAGACCCCTCCGGCAGCAACGCTACTGACTGTAGCAGCCCTTCATCGTGAAGCCATGCGAGACGTTAGGAGCCTAAACTAGCTCATCCGGATCAAGACCAAAAACCAGCACCCACGATACTAGCTGATCTGAAAGTAAAGAGAACTGGACCGCCTCAGAGTCAGTCAAACGGTTGCACCGTAGCTGCACTTGCCAACCCCTTGCCTCCCCCTCTTCTTCCCACACCTTTGAGGATGCTCCACCCCTTCTTTATGTTAGCCCATCCCACAAGAATGACTGAAACAGAAATGGAGGTCAAGAGCATCTCCAACGCAAATCGAAACCTTTCATTTCATCTGTCGTCCGTCCCGCCCATCGTCCGCCCAGTCCACCGTCCGTCCCCGCCCGCCATCTGTCCGCCGTCCGTCCACCGGTATTTCTCTCTCTCTCTCTCTCTGAATCTTTGGAGACTTTGTGAATTGTGATTTGTTATGAGAGATCGTTTGAAGCTTGGTATTGATTTGTTCTCTTGGGATTGTGGTTTGTTGTGAGGGTTTTCATTTTCAAAAACTGTTTGATAAAATGTTTCTAAAATCATAACCACAGATCTGGTGCATCTACACTAGATCAGCCGACATTTTTATTTAAAATTTTTTATTTACTTTTAATTAATTTTTATTCATTATTAATAATTTTATTTAAATTATCTTTATTCCAAGTCTTTATAAATTTTAGAATGTGCTTTGATTCATTTGAGATTTGAATATCTTGTAATTTATAGATATGAATTGGAGTAAATGAGTCATTTGGAATAAATATAGGATAAGAATGTGGAGGCTTTTGGAGTGATAAAAAAAAGCTTCCTACATGTCATAGGGAGTATCTCCCCCCCCCCCCCCCCCCCAATGTAAGGAAACATTGTGGAAGTTTTTGGAGATACTCTAACCAATTTCTAAATTTTCCTTCCTCAAAATAAAATAACATAAATATTTGTGAAAATTCATAATTTATTTTTTTTAATTTCTAATGAAGTAGAATCGTATTAGACATGATATAGATGTCTATAATTCTGTATTATCTTTTATTTTTAAGCATGTATACTCTTTTATAAGCATTTGAATCAATTTAGTTACATTCAGATATATTTGGTTTTGAATTCAGATACATTTGTATATGAAAAAACTAATATAGAGTTGTATATGAATCTAAACAAATTAATATATGGCTGTATTTGAATATATATTTGTATCTTGGCTGAAAAAACTAATATACTCATCTGTGGCTGTATCTGAAAAAGGTGAAGGTGGAGGTCAGAGGAAGTGGGGGTTGGAGGAAGTGGAGGCTGAAGGGGGGCTCTAAAGATAGCTAATCCACCACTCATATGTAGGGGTGGTAAACGAGCCGAACGAGCCGAGCTTTGACCTGTTCAGGCTCGGCTCGTTTAGCAGTAGGCTCGGCTCGGGAACGAGCTTCATTTCGCGTTCAAGCTCGGCTCGTTAGGTTCGTGAAAAGCTCGGTTAAAGCTCGGCTCGGCTCGTTTGTTAAACAAGTCAAGCCAAAGCTCGAATCAAGGCTCGGCTCGGGCTCGTTTAGCTAAAAAAAACCTTGTTTAACATTTGAAAAGTCACATTTCACAAATCACAACACATTATACATGTGAAAATAACATAAGCTCGGGCTCAGGCTCGGCTCGGGCTCGGTTCGGGCTCGGCTCGGGCTCCTTTTTTCTATTAAGTAAACAAGTTCATCCAGGCTCGGGCTCGGCTCGGCTTGGCTCGGGCTCGGCTCATTTACAAACCGAGCTTTAAAAATTGTTCAAGCTCGGCTCGTTTATCTAATCGAACGAGCCTGAACGAGCTTTAACCGAGTCGAGCCCGAGTCGAGCCCGAGCTGCTCGGCTCGTTTACCAGCCCTACTCATATGATAGAGGGTAATGAGATGAATCCAAGAGTGGTAACACCGGCCGTCGGAGATGAGGAGATTGGTCGGAGTGAATTTTTGAAGTTGGGATGACATAGGAGAGTAAAAAAGGAATTTTTCAAAAGATGGAGGGTTGTATTGGAAGGTAGTTATACTGAGTGATTGTTTTTATGGGAATGAAAAACTTAAATTTAAAGAAAGGGCAGGTCTAGGCCCACCAACCTAGATGTTGTCCCCCCAACCAGAAAAAATTAACAAAAATAATTTTTTGGTTTTGTAATCCATTATTCCCACCAACCGAAACATTTAGAAAGGTCATCCCTACCACCTGAAATCACTAAGGTGAGGATAATCGATGTATATGTTTTGAAAGTTGTTCGACAACCCTGAAGTCGAATAGATGTACTGGCGAATGACAAAAGGTCAGTCGACCTGGGGGGTCATGGGCGACGGGAGGCTCGTCGAACAAATCATTAGGCAGCCTATGTTATAGATGGAGTTCGGCAGTCCTACTGTCGAACATATGTACTTGAGGACGACAACAGGCCAGTCAACGTGAGGGATTTATGACGACGGAAGACCCGTATCGAACGTTTACAGTATAGTGATCTATGACTTTAACTGTGAACATTCAAAGACACGATCGGCACGGATGATTTTAGTACAAGTATCAATCAATGCTTATATTTTTTTATATTGGAGTGGAGACTAAATCCCAAGACTAACAAAGTGTAAATGGTTTAAAACATTTTGAATGTTCATGTTTAAATGAATGAATGAATTGGTAAGTATAATTAGTATGAATGGTTTAAAACATTTTGAATGTTCACATTTAAAGTCATAGATCACTATACTGTAAACGTTCGATGGGTCTTCCGTCGTCATAAATCCCTCAAGTCGACTGACCTGTTGTCGTCCTCCAGTAATATGTTCGACCGTAAGCCTGTCGAACCCGATCCATAACATAGGCTGCCTAATGGTTTGTTCGACAGTCCTCCCGTCGCCCATGACCCCCAGGTCGACTGACCAGTTGTCGTCCGCCAGTACATGCATCCAGAACACATACATCAATTATCATCACCTTAGTGATTTCAGGTGGTGGGAATGGCCTTTCTAAATGTTTCGGTTGGTGGGGAGGGGAGGTGGGGATAGTGGATTACAAAACTAAATAAATTAATTTTGTTAATTTTTTCTGGTTGGGGGGGACATCAAGCAGGTTGGTGGGCCTAGACCCGCCCTTAAAGAAAAGGTAGTATTGTTTTTCTTGGGAATGAAAGACTTGAAGAAATGATAGTACTGTCTTTGTCGTTTTTACCTTTTTAAAAAGTTAAACAGAGAATCAATGAAGTAATGATACTTATTAAGATCCAAATTTTACACGTCTGATGTTATAATATTTTCATAATTTCATTTTATAAATCTCTTTTGATAGTATAATAATTCTAATAGCAACTAACTATTTTTAGTACACCCATACCTCAAATTATATTATATCATAATCCGTATGTATATTGACTAAGGTTTTTTAAATGGGTGCGGATACACCCACCACCCTTATTGCTAACCTCACATCCCATATTTATCAAATAACCACACACTGTCATTTCAAAAAAACCCGTTGATCTCACAACCCTGTCACGAGGTCGACCATTTCTCTCTCTGCCTGCGTTCTTCTTCATTGTCGACTGCGGCGGATGACAGTCTACCTTGGAAGTCCGGCCGACCAACTTCGACGCCCCCGGAGAGGGTGAAGGTCATTCCGGTGACTCCCCTTATATAATCGGGCGAGAAGACCGATGCCCTAGTTCGAAAAAAGAATCAAAATAAAGAGAGAATTCATTCTTCGTTTGTGTTATCATTTTGGATTTCTTGTGTTTCTCAAGTGGAATTAGTGATGTTTGTATGTTGTTGTAGTTGTATGTGTGTGAGATTCTCCCCACCCCCCCCCCCAAAAAAAATAAAAATAAAAGAGGAGTGTGACAAAAGTACTGCAAGATTTTTGTCTTGCTTTGGTGTCTTATCACTCATGGTAATATGTGGTAATGTGGACTATAGACACATATTCAGTGTATACATGCAATAGGTCGGGAGTTCTGGTGAATTACAGCTTGAAAATCAAGTTCAACACATTCAGTGTCATAAATGCACTCCCAGTTCGACGCATTGTCTGTCGAGTTAGTATATGAAATATCGATCAAATCTCTGTCGATCTCGAAAGTAAAAACTGCTAATTGCTATATTCCATTCGATAGCCATGCCGTTGATAATTTCAGCCCAGTTTGACGACTCATTTGTCGGCTACGTTAGTAAAGGGTCGACTCCGTCAAAGTAAATTAAAACTTCTAATGGCTACACTGAACTTGACAGCTCTTTTGTCTAGAATATCAACACATTTCAACGCTAACATTGTCGAGTTAGAATGTACACGCTCGACCATGGCCTTGTCGAAATGAAAACCAAAGGAAGAGAGAGATATGTAAAAATAGGGGGTGGTGGGTTTGGGGTGTCAAATACTTTGTATTTATTGGGAGGTGGGTATGATGCAAAACCAATTGACCGGTGGTGGGATTGGTTGGGAGGTGAGATTGTGTAATAGGGGAGGTGGCAATAACGGTACCCTTTTTAAATTTATCCGATAACTCCTCGGAAATGGTTGAATGGTTTATGACATTGCTTGTTAGGCCATGTATAATATTTTTAAAAGCTTATGTCATGTTAATAATCAGATTTCTATTGAGTAATCCGAGCTGACATGTTTGGATTTAATTTAAATCAAAATGTTTGTTTTACTTATTAAATTTTTGTTATTCCTTTTATTATAATTTTAACTAATTCTATATTCTAGCTACTTTTTTTTAGTACAGTTTAAACGATATGGTTTAATCTAATATCTCATATAAATAATTTATAAATACGAGCTTTAATCGTCCAAAATCTTGAATGGAAAATGCACTCTATCAAAATGGATTTATATAGGTCCATAAATAACTTATGCCAAAACACACCCACACCTCATGCAATTAAGATGACAAAATCACATATTAATTTATTATTGTGTTTTCTCACTCAAGCTGAAAGCATGATATTCCTGACATGTAATTTTTGTCAGAATATGATCTAATTGGGAGATTGTACGTGTTTTATTTGTACTCGTCTCTGTATATTAGGAATATGTGAGGAATTTTTTGAGCAAACAATAGACAACTGATACAACTCAAGAAGATTTAAATCAAGGGAGCTGCTACCTAGGCCCCAGAAATTAGGCCTCATTGGCAAACCCCAATAGGTGGCATCCTCCTATTGGTTCCTTGATTGACTTTTTCAAACAACCAAAAAGCCAATGACATAACTACCCTTCTAAGCATTTTAAAATTTGACTCTAATTAAATCATATCACCATTAATATGTCGTTACGAAATCCCAAAATACACGGAAGCATTAATTCTCCCCCCACCCGACTCAATATTTTCCAAAAACTAAAACCAACTAGGGTTTCCAATTTGGGCGTCGCAGACGATTTCAAAATCAGGCGAGCCAAGAGAACGAAAAAAAAAAGAAACGACGATTACGAGTTGATCTAATCATCTTTCCCAAAAAAAAAATCTTCAACAATGGCGAAAAACAAAGGTCAGATTTCTTGCAATCGTCGAAACCTCCCCGTGTTTTTTTTTGTGTGCGACATGAACATAAATAGTAGATTAATTTCTCGCACTTCTTGAAAAAATGAAATCAAATTTGAAAGTGTCTCAATCGTCGAGTTTCCCTTCTGCACCTTTTTAATTTGATAATATTGAGTATCTGAAAATGATCTAATACATATGTTAATCTAAGAGTTTCAGATACACGTACATAGTTAAACATTGGACATTGGTAATCCGAGAGTTTCATATTCAGGAATCTGAAAATCCATAGTGGTTGGTTATTTATTTTGTAGTCATAATCTCAAAAAATACATCGAAATTGTGTCTAATACGTTATGTTTGTGTACTAGTGTATCTAGATTTGAGATAAAACATTATTTGACATTCTTCAATTGTTTTGAGTTTTCTTGTGCACATTGTCCATTTTGTGCAACAAAAAAAAATTCAAGATTTCAGATACTTGTATCTGAAAATCCAATTAGTGTGCATTGGTTAATTAGAAATCTTGATTTTATGTCAGATACTTGTATCCCAAATTTTATGTCAGATATTTGTATCTGAAATAAAGGGTCGACTCCGTCGAAGTAAATTAAAATTTCTAATGGCTATACTGAACTTGACAGCTCTTTTGTTTAGAACATCAACATAGTTCGACGCTAACATTGTCGAGTTAGAATGTACACGCTCGATCGTGGCCTTGTCGAAATGAAAACCAAAGGAAGAGAAAGATATGTAAAAATAGGGGGTGGTGGGTTTGGGGTGTCAAATACTTTGTATTTATTGGGAGGTGGGTATGATGCAAAACCAATTGACCGGTGGTGGGATTGGTTGGGAGGTGAGATTGTGTAATAGGGGAGGTGGCAATAACGGTACCCTTTTTAAATTTATCCGAGAACTCCTCGGAAATGGTTGAATGGTTTATGACATTACTTGTTAGGCCATGTATAATATTTTTTAGGGATTTTTAGTTTTAAGTCCCCAGAAACTATCGAATTTAACGATCGATCTCTCACTTCTTCATATTTTGGTTTTAATCCTTGCATTTAAATGATAATTTAGGAATAGGTCCCTCGGAGGGACTTATTCCTAAATTATTAAATTTGTTTTTTAGTCCCTGAGAGGGATCTATTCATAAATTATCATTTAAATAAAGGGACTAAAATCAAAATATGAAGAAGTGAGTGATCGATCGTTAAATTTGATAGTTTCTGGGGACTTAAAACTAAAAATCCCTATTTTTTAAAAGCTTATGTCGTGTTAATAATCAGATTTCTATTGAGTAATCCGAGCTGACATGTTTGGATTTAATTTAAATCAAAATGTTTGTTTTACTTATTAAATTTTTGTTATTCCTTTTATTATAATTTTAACTAATTCTATATTCTAGCTACTTTTTTTAGTACAGTTTAAACGATATGGTTTACTCTAATATCTCATATAAATAATTTATAAATACGAGCTTTAATCGTCCAAAATCTTGAATGGAAAATGCACTCTATCAAAATGGATTTATATAGGTCCATAAATAACTCATGCCAAAACACACCCACACCTCATGCATTAAGATGACAAAATCACATATTAATTTATTATTGTGTTTTCTCACTCAAGCTGAAAGCATGATATTCCTGACATGTAATTTTTGTCAGAATATGATCTAATTGGGAGATTGTACATGTTTTATTTGTACTCGTCTCTGTATATTAGGAATATGTGAGGAATTTTTTGAGCAAACAATAGACAATTGATACAACTCAAGAAGATTTAAATCAATAGGATGAAAAAAATAAATTAAGTGGAAATGTATAATCAATTTATATAAAAGTCAATATATAATAGTCGAATTTTATTTTTAAAAATATTACAAATATTACTAATTTTATACAAATTATATATAATAGTCAAATTAAGTGGATGGTTCAGTGATGATAAGGCTAATTAAATTATTTTTTTGGGATTAACAAGGACATAACATTTTCTTTTTTACTGAAGAAAAAAAAGTAATGATTACAAACATCCAGTGCTTAGGGTTAATTAATCTAATTTTTGGGATTAACAAGGACAACATTTTCTTTTTACTGATTTTATTTAGAGTGGCTTTACTTGTGGAAACAGAATTTTTATTATCTTGCTATTCATCACAACACTTCTCTCATCTATTCTTGTCATCAGCCATGCACGTCTGGTAAGCATAAAGGATTAATGGTGTTTTGTTATTGATTTTTTTTAATAAAGAAAATTTAGTATCTCTCTCTTTTTTATATATATATAGTCAAATAAAATGTTAGGTGAGGTCATGCGACATATGCGAACCACGTATATATGTCCTTTAAAATGATATACATACATCGATAAGGGATGTATATACGCAATTCACATCTGCCACATGGCCTCACTAATCAAGTCTCTATAAAATATATCATTTATTTTTACATAATTAAATTTCTTTTCATTTATTATCTTAAATGTTGCACATATCCTTGCACCATCTTACGAGTAAGATTGAGACCTGATAATATGTGAGGCTTGATATTTTATTTCTGGGTGAAGAGATGTGATTTATTTGATAATCAGGAAATACAAATTTCAATTGAGATTTCATGTTGATTATAACAAAATCATTTTACATACTCCTAAAGTATATTCTCAAAGAATTAATATGTATCACACACAAAAAAATCATATACTGGACTAAACTATTAATAATAGGTTAGGCAAAAGCAGACTGCAAAGAAGCCACAACGCTCTTTGATTAAAGAACATTTTTTTTTATTAAAGAACATATTTGTAGCCTTATAAAATGTATTATCTAATTTTACACTTACCCTTTCACATGAAAAAGTTCTCCAATACATATTCTTTAAATCCTATTTTATAATAACATAAGAGATCCACACAATTACCTGTGACTTTTGAGAAAACATCAATGTGTCTTGGTGCGAAGAAACTGAACCAATTTCGATTTGATCTCAGGTGGTATGCGGAGTGGACGATAATTCCGGTCAAGCCACACGGCCGTGGCCTTTGCTTCCAGAATGGGCTGCAAATAACAATAAGTGGACATCAACAGGCAACAAGATTAAGATTGAGAGTTTTATGACAATTATGGAAAACTTCATATGTTACAATGTAAAAATTCAACCTCTTGGTTGGGTAGTTTAAAGATCAAGTGTTCGAAGAACAAGCGAGCGGCGGAGGAGCCGGAGAGCCTCACTTTCACGATGAACCTGTCACCACTCTGGCTGTGTGGAAAAGAATGCTCAATATCAACATGAGTAATGCATGTCAAATAAAATTGGGCTCGTAGTTTTCGATGGAAAACTTTTGAGCGATGAATCAAATGCAGCTTACCCTTAAAGGTGCAAGAAATTTAAGAGACAACTCTGAGAGGGCTAGTGCTTCCCCTGTACGAGCCACAGCATCTGCACTCATGCCAATCCTTTCAAGGAGTTCATGACGACCTGTAACGTAATGACATAAGCATATAGAATTGTTGAAGACAGAATGCTGTATTTCAATTTTGATGCAGCTCAGAAGCCAGACAATTCACATGAAACAGCTAAAATAGTGTCACAATTTAAAATTTGGAACCTAATATGGTCAATCAACACAAGCTCTATTGCTATTGGGAGAGTTTATAAAAAAGATCAGAGCTTTAAATTTTGATACTACCAAGCATATTGTACTTTTCTTATAAGAATATAATGCATCTTTCGGAAAATTTATACATGTATGGGAATCTTTTTCATATTTTCTGGGAAAAAAAAGAAGGTGAAATTTCCAGCTATCACACTGAGGAATAAGGGCACAACATTGAGAAAGATAAAAACTGTCGTCTCCAAAGGAATGGCACTAAAAAATTAGAAGATGAGTTAACAAATACTCGTTTTTCACTTTGCTCATGGATTTTGTTCATAACTGTGACTATGGTACATGCCCCATGTTTCAACTCGCCTATGAACTCTCACTTTGCATATGTGATGGATTATTTCCTTCTTAAAATTCAAATCAATCCATTCTTCATCATATCGTACAGTATCTTTCCAAATGGCTTGATGTCAATTCACAACAGGAGATATAAGTGAAACCCATTTCACATATTCACGAAAAACAAGTTTGAAAGATTGCTTAAAAGAAGCTTTAATCAGTTATAGAAAAAGTTGCTAATGAGAAAGTGCAAGACACTTCTTTGTAGCCAAGATAAGCTCCCTTCATAATACAAATAAAACCACATGCTTTTCCAAACAGTTTCTAAAAAGTACTCAGTTTTGGGTTTAGTTTCACGCATGTGTCAAACCAGATACAGTACTTGCTAAAGAATTCAAAACATTTTTGCAGAACTGAATAAAGACAGCATGAAACATAGTTCAAAAAATTCACATCTACTGTCCAGATGAATCATTAAGTATTACATGAGAGATCATCAATGAACCTGAACAGCTATGTTAACTCGGGATTCAACAGAAGTAGGTCAATGACATTTCTTGCAAATTACCATTGTTTATGTTTAAGCTTCTTTAGATGTAAAGGAAAATATGTTATGATGGTATATAAAATGTTATTCCCTTTAGGTAGAACATATTACTCACATTCAAAATATTACACCTCCACTCACATTGTTGAATTATTAAATTTTAAATCACCTATTGCCTTCCCACTTGGTCCCACACAATTCAAACCTACTTCACATTTCCCGCATATCTTATGGACCATGGTTCCTTCCCTTCTATTTCCAATCTTGCCTCTTATGCACATATCTCAAATAGGTTAAGGTGGTTGTGCAAATTTAAAGATCAATGTGGTGCTTGGTCAGATATTGGTGTCTTATTGTTTGTATTTTACATCAAAATATGTAGAAAATGAAATTGGACTAATTTGAAAGAAAACTTTGAACAAGAAGACAACAAAAAACAAAAAAATAATGATAGTGTACTAAAATGCCATAGCATATTATTTCATACTGTATCAAAAGTATGATATAATCCCTCTTAAATTACCCCCACCCATCAGAGCTCAACCCATGGAATTCTTTCAACATTGCCTCTACGTGTCCTCAACAACACACATTCAAAATGAATCAACAGTCATCTTACTCATTTAAAGAATGAACAGTAGAAAACATGAAATATTAACACCTCTCAGTAAAGCCATATAACATGAGCAAGGACACAACAAAGAGTCAGACATGGCATTCCCAAAAAACCCAATCCAAGGACAAGCACATTCTCTGTCATTCTATTTATTTTTAAGAAAAGACAATAATTCCAGATAATAAAACAAGGGGGTCTCGCACGGATCTAATCTCGACGAACCCAACATCTAAAAATCTATAAACCAATTCTTAGGAATAAAAAAATCATTATAAACCCCCACATCCCGGATGTACTAACTCTTCATAGAATGGCTCCATTCAAGTAGCTGTTATAGGTTTTTGCCCATACAGACAAAACATGGTAGCTCGATTGGTTCACAATTTTGCTTCTAATCCATGTTTTTGGGCACAAATACAAGCACAATGAATGAAAATCAACAAATAATAAATATTATCGAATTTATGCAACATGCGTGCACAAATTATTCAAATACATATACATTCAAAGATCAAGATACCGTGTTGGCAGTAACTAGCGTAGACAGCATTGTTGACGACCCCATATTGATCGAGCTCGTAGTCCCTGACTTTAAGCTCCACCTCACAAAACTCGCTCATCCTACACAGATCGAACAAATCAAACCATCATTCATCATTCTTTGACAAAATTATAATTGAATCAGAAATCGAAATGTGGTGATACCCTCTGCCTCCGGGAAGATCAAACGAGGCCATCGCTCGCGGCGGGAGGGGGACACGCATGGCGGTGCAGGCGCGGCCAAGACGACCGGGGAAGGATTGTGGGATCGCCGGGGACGGGCGGGGCCGGGGCCAGCTCGCACGCGCGCGCGCGGGGATGAGTGGCACGTGCGAGTGGGAGACCAGCCCTGCATCGTCGCCGTCATCATCGTTCAATCTCTCTCTCTCTCTCTCTCTCTCTCTCTCTCTCTCTTCTCTCTCTCAAATTACAATGCGGGTTTGTGTGAGATTGGTTTTGAGAGTCTCAGCAGAGGGTGTGATTTTAGAGCGGTGAGTTTTACAAGGTGTACCGCACCCCTAATGTAAGCGCGCCCCGTCAATATTTATGTTCCATAGACCCATTCATTATTATTATTATTATTTCATGCGGACACGTAATTTCCACAGTTTCTCTCTAAGGAAAAAAAAGAGTTAAACTCAATCATTTTTATCCATTAAAATACAACTTTACATACTACATCGAGTTTGGGCAGTGGTTTAAGTTAATTCAAAATACATAGTTATTTTAATATAAAATATTATATTAATAGAATAAATCATTATTATATTTTATTTATTCTTTTTAAAAATATAATAATGATTGTTTAGTTGATATTGAATAATTTATAGATAAATGGGAATGAAACATGAGAAAAAATATTTAACATGTAATTATTTATAAGAGACATGACAAATGGATCAATGTTTTGATGAATAATTCCAAAAATTTACGTACCTGTAAAAAACATAGAATGTTGAGTGAGTTATATGGAATAAAGACAATTTTATTTTTTTTTGTAAATGTAACTATTGCGTTAAATATATATTACATTAAATATAACAAATGCAAAGGCTTCTATTTGGAGTCATAGGTCTTTTTTTTAAAAAAAAATTTTGTTTTCACATAATTACACCCACCGTTCCAAATATAAGTTCTTATATGTTTTTGTGATCAAATATTCATTTTTTCAATTTTTGAAGCATTTTTTTGATTTTTTATTTTTTCTAAATCTTTTATAAATTATTCTAGGAAATGAAAGAAGTTATTTACTAAATCTTATTACTAAGGACTCAATTTATATATTCAATTGTCTTAATTTTGCATTATAATTATTCTTTTTATTGTCCTCTATCTCTTGACCCTTGGCCCCCCCTTGTTCTAATTTCTGGCTTCTAATCAAACAGGGGTAATAAATGTTGAGTGAGTGGAATGACACAAATTTTTTTTTAAATCTAAAATACCAACAAAAGTTCTATTCATACATTTTGCATAATTACTGTGCCCAAAACCTCTATTTAGCATTCATTTTTCTAATCAAACAGGGGTAATAAGTCTGTGTATCTGTGCCCAAAACATATCAACGAAAGGGGGATGCCATACAAAAGGCGTGTTAAAACGAGATCAATTTTTCCCGTGAACATTTCATTACCTTACAGTCCGCTTTGTGATCTTACATGAAATACAAATGAATGGATGCAACAGTTACATCTGATGCATGAATTAGCAACACTTAAGAAAAGAATAGTAGTGACATCTACTCAACATTTCTGCTGCCTTCAAATCGATTTTGAATGGTTGTGGAGATACACTTTGTTTTGTCAGCCACCTGCGGAACTCCACACGCTGGGAAGGAAGACGAAGAAAAGTAGGGTGTACACGACTAACGATTCGATTCATAGCAGAATGTGATGCAATTCTACCATTACCTGACCGGAGGTTTTGCTGACGGGCAAAAAAAAAAAAAAAAAACCATGCCCCTTCATTCTAATATATCCCATATACCTGAAGCTAGTTCCAGTTCTGACAAATATGCCCTGCTCTCCAGCTGCATTTGTCGTCCTCAGATTGTCAGATCGACTCACAAGATTATCTTCCAGAGTGGTTATGCTTTCTATCGCAAACAATCAAGGACCACACTGACAAAAGATATAAACCAAGTTAGGAAACTGTATTTTCCTTCAAAAATAATTCAGTGAACTGACAGATATTCAAGATGGCATATTACTACTTTAAAGCACCATCCTAGTTCTAAAGAGCTTTCGCATGGCTAAGACGACAAATCAAATAGACATTTGCTCCTATCAACAAAAAGATTAAACGTTTTTCCAAAAAATCATATCATAGAAGAATTAAGAATAACAAGTTAGAAAATGAACTAAGAACCACAATTCTACAAATTTTGAAATCTACATGAATGGTACAGGTGACTGATTTCCAGATATTACAATTTGAATGAAGAAATGAGAATTAAAAGATTGCCTTTCGTGGCAAACAATAGAGAGCACAGCTGTGGTTTATGCCAAAACAGCTTATCAACCAGCGACCAGCGTCTTCTGCTTGAATATCAAGATTAACAACAAGAATCAGAACATTTTAGATGCATAAATAGCATCTGATGTTCCTATATCTTTTCCCAAATTGGGTTCCATACACTCTTAACACCGACTTGTATGATTTCAAATATAAATAGGTAGAGTGAACAATATGTCAAATGGTTAACACTGCAAACAACTTAAAAGGGGGTTTGATGGGGGAAGGTTTGGTGGGGAAGGGGCGTGGTTGGTGTTACCCAAGAAGATCCCAAAATTTCTTGGTAGCATACCATAATCAAGAATAGCAAGCCTGCCATTTATAAGGCCATCATCTAAAAGCTGTTTTTTTTCTTGGCAACAATTTATAAGAAGCAAGTATATCACTTGAATATCAAAAAGAAAGCAGAAAAAAAAATACTATTCTTCCAAATTGTATCTTATCACCATATGGACTCCATTGTTTTTTATAAATGCACCAGATTACCCTATAGATGCATTTTTGTATTGCTTCATGGTCATGGATTTCCAAAACGAAAAATGAATAATCTAGTATACCAAGAACCCAAAGGTCAAGCATTACCTTTGCCCAGTAGTCCAAAGCAAATTTACGATTTCAACTCAGTACTATGTAATATATTCCAATCATTGCCCAATATACTCCTGAAATGAGCATTGTATTCTCAATCTTACCTATAATATTAGAATTAATCAATTTAATCATGGTCAAAATTTGGATATGGCAGCAACAACTGGCAAGCTAGTAGTAAGAGATATAAAGATCAATCAGCATGAAATTAGTCATTGAAACATCTACATACTCCAAGTCATGAAGGAAGCAGCGATGTTGGCATTTGGTTGTCAAAAATTCCATCCGATACATCTTGAGGTTGAGGAGCATCTTTCTTAATACGTTCTAAGGAAGTTGCTTCGTATATTCCTGAAAAATAAATTTCACCAAATTTTGATAAGAACATATCTAATATATAGACTTGAATGAAATAATCACAGATCCAATCATCATTTATAAAAAAATATGATCGGTCCATCAGACATCATCATAATACAAGGAAGAAAATGAGTTAAGACTGTTAACTTATAGAAGTGAGATGACGCGTCAAATCAAAATCTCATCATGCATAGCTCATATAACTGCAATGAATCATCTAAATAAGATAATTCTTCAAGCAGACATTTATAATTAAAGATGGGGAAAATTGCAAAATTGCAAATATATTGCGTGACTGGGATGATGAGAGACATTTTGTTTTTTCTACAAAATAATAAAATCAGAAAAATGAACCCACCATGGGGCCCCATAAGATCAGCTTTGTTTATTTATTTTATTGATAAGTTCAGTGGAGGTCATCACGGGCTATGGAAACAAAAATTTACTACATAAACATGAGACCAACTTATTAAAATCTATTTTTATACAAACCAAAAATATCAAATAAGTTGGTTTCCTTTTCCATTTACTTTTCATTGCTTTAGCTCTCTCAACATTTCACTTCAACAAATGTTTCTCATTGGACATGTCAGCTGAAAACTAACAAGCAAATGAATGGGTAGATTTAGAAAAGGAGTAACACATGAAAAAGAGAATCTTCATTGTGCATGTGGAGATGCATTGTCAGATGATTTTCTTTATTAAAAAAAGGAAAGAATAAAAGCACTGGGAAGTCCAGGTTTATGAAACATACCAAAGCCCAGGACTGAGGAACAAATCAGAAAACCAGGCAATGAGAAATCCGTCTTGTACATAAACTCCATGACTATGATGCACCCTCCAGCTACCATTAAATGCCTTGGAGAAGAGAAAACAAGATGCAATCTGTAGAAAAAATAAAGCTCCATAAGGCAACAAAATATTTAACTTTTCTAAAGTTATCCACCATCCTTGTAGCAATCAATCATCAGTCTACGAAAACTATCTGTTTACTAAAAGAACCATGGAAATATGTTACATAAGCCTGATGTTGCAGGGAGATCTTCATCGGTTAAGGGATATGAGTCTCACGAAATAAAATTCAAAAAATTTAAAAAGGCATGTTTAATAGTTGCAAAGCATACCCTTACATGTTTCATTGGATAAATTACAAAAGCAGCCAGTTTGTGGAAAAAAGGGCAAAGGTCAGAACCATACCCAGTCTCTCCATCACCATGAAGGCTGTTATTTATCTTTTCCAATTCAAGATAAAAAAAATCAAGTATAAGTATTTTTATCAACTCCTACAAAATGGAGTCTTCAAATTAAAAAACACTGTACAAAGAATTTACAAACAATGGTTGTCATTCCTTTCATAAGTACTTACTACATGGGGATCTTGTAAGGGGTTCCATGAAGTAAAATTAAAATGAAATTATCTAACCTTGCATGTATTACGTATAAAATATTGAAAAATAATGAACCAAAAGAAACACTTCTGATGTGGAGTTTGACTAATAGTAATAACCAGTTATAATGAACACCCAGTACCACCATTGGTGACTGACGTTAATATTTTAGATTGCAATTACATTCTGGCATTGCTGAGATAAGAGGTTGTAATGTCTAATAATCTTATCTCTCACCAAATATTAATAGAATGGAATCATAAAGTTCTTGTGATCATAGTTTAAAAAGCATGTGCGGACCCCATGTGCGGTGGGGTCCGCATACAGTACATGCGGCCGCATGTACGGTACATGCGGCCGCATATTGTATATTTATTTTAAAAAAAAAAAATTTAGTATATGGGCGTTTGAACCTCGTTCGAACGGAATTCGAACGCCAAAGGACCGTTTGAATCCCGTTCGAACTGGGTTCGAACGCGTAAGGTCCGTTTGAATCCCGTTCGAACTGGGTTCGAACCGTTTGAATCCCGTTCGAACTGGGTTCGAACGCCTGAAGGGCCGTTTGATTCCCGTTCGAACTGGATTTGAACGGCTGACCGCACATGGCCGCATATGCCCCACACATGACCGCACATGGCCGCACATGACCGCACTTTGACAGCACTTGGACATCACTTGGGTGTTATGTGCGCCGAGGGGGGCACATCAGCACGTGCGGCCGCACGTACCGGTACGTGCGGCCGCACTTTGAACTATGCTTGTGATAGAGAAACAAGCAGGGACATATGAACTTTCAGAAAGCAAATGCAATGATGATTTCTCCAGGACTGCAGGACATGTAAAGAATCAAAATGAGTTGAAGGGAGAAGTTGACAGAAATGTACCTCTCCTCAGCAATATTGTCAATATAAAATATGAAGATAATCCCAAAGAGAATTGTGCTCAAATAGGCCCAAGTTGGAAATTGAAATGCAATGATAATGCCTGAAGCTGATCCCTGCAATTGCTTAATGAATAAAGATCAAAGATTCAAACAAGAAAAAAAAATCTCCAGTGTTTGTTGTATGAAACTGATTATGAAAATGAGCTTACAAATATAGCATCCCACATAGCTAATGGAAAGAGAAAACATGTAGCAGAGGTAATAGTAATTGCATGGAGTCGCCTTTTCTGCTGATTCTGGAAAAGTGTAGCCAGAAAGATTACCAAACAACATCACTTGCTTCACGAGTTTAAACCTGGAATACAATCCTTCCAAAAGACGATTACCTTTAGTGACACACGTCGTGCTATTACTCTTCTCAATGCTGACAAGATTCCAGCAGCAATGGGAACTGCCATTTCTCCCATCCCCAAAGGTTCTCCCATCAGATCCATTTCCTCATTATTGGCATTATCTTTAATGGAGGCTTGGGGTCAAGTTTCTCAGCAAAGCAAACTTTGGAAGAAAATTTAGCATATTAAAGAACGATCATTTGCTTAATAGAAAGGATACAGATTGGAAAATATGTTCTTGTAGCCCATCCTAGAGATAAGAAGTAGAATGACACCAACATTGCAACTAGCCCACCTACCTGAATAGAAAGAAGAAAAAAGACAATGAAACTGAGAACATGACACACTTTTCGAGGAAAAGGTGGGTTGCTTTGTACAATATTACTAATAAGTTGGTAAGCATCAAGAAAAGCAGGAGGAAAGATGTGTCCCCAAGAAGAGCACATTAAAAGAAAAAGAAGATGGTATTTCTTTGCACAGTATCAAGAACAGAGAATATAATTTATTACCTCTTACGGAGGAGAAGTGACTCAATTTCAAAAATGATGTGGACAAAAAGAAAGAATTGCTGAATATCTAAGAAAATTTTGTAGCATATATCCCATACGAAAATATCTAGCATGGCGCCTATTAAATTAAAGGTTAGCTTGCCAGCACTTGTATCATGTTCTCCCTCTTGAGTTTTGAGGTGAGTGGTTAACATTTTAATTTATATGTATCATTTCTAAAACTGAAAACAATAAATAACCAAGTATCACACAAAATAACAGTGTTATGGGTTGAGTCAATCATCATAACCAACATAGGTCATGAAGGTTCCAACACAATTGTTGATCCAACATTACACCCCATCGCTTTAACCTATGACTCAATAGTTAATAAATAAGTGGAATTTTTTTTAAAACCATGGATTCATGAGACAAGTCACATCACCACCCAGATGGGCACATCATCTGGATCACCCACAGATAAAAAAAATTCACAATATATGCGTTGATATCATGATCTTTGGCCAAAGCGGGAATGTAACCATATTTCTTTGGCAAAATGTGGAAGTAACTAACTGCAATTTATTAGAACACTAGAAAACTTCTACTTGAGGGGGGTCAGGGCCTGACCTCGGGGGGGGGGGGGGGGGGGGGGATATCTCCTTGAAAGAAAATAATAAAAGGGAAAAAAGGCAAATGCATGTGCTGCCTATTCTAAGGTAAAGATTCCATTTCTGTCAAGGATGAGGGAGGATAAACCAGCATTGTGCCTCACTGCCTTCCCTAAGCATTTAAATATTCCAAGCATGACATCCCATTCAGTCCCAAGAATTTTATAGATCATTATTCAGTTAAAAGTCTGTTCATGTCCACACTGAAAACACAATTTTTAAAATGGCATGCAACATGATCATAACAAAATTCGAGCCCTTCATTTTCCAAGATAAAGAGATCTTCAATGAGTTTCATAATTTTACCTCCAGATTTAAAATGAGATAAAGAAAAAGGAGAGGTAGACCCAGCTTACCTTTTTCCATATGTGGCCTCTCCGCCCATATAATAAGACAGAAAGTACTCCAAGAACAGCACCAGCATACTCGGCCAGTATAATTCTGAAAAATTTTAGAAATAAGAAGCTACAAAGAAAGTCCGCTTGTGCTAGCCAATTTTTATGCAGTATAATTTCTTAGGTGGAAGTGTGGAACTAAAACAAAACCAATTATGGAAATATGACTCAGAATGGGCCAAAATTACAAAAGGCACATTGTTCCTTGATCGATATTAATTTCATAATGTGATATCCATAAAACAAAATGTTCAATAAATATATGCACATAACCACATCACATAAGCAAATACTGTTGAGTAACTTGCCTAAGTGGCCCACAAGATTTAAGGCCCTTTCCCCACAAAACATAGTACAGCGCCATAATACCCCCATTTATAACTGAAGGTACCACCTGAAATATTATTGATGTTTCAAAAGGATCACGCAATGGAACACTGTATAACAGTCTGATAATACACTAATTACAAGACATTTTTCTTGCATAGGAAGCAAAAAGAAAGAGAATCAGTAACCTGTGAATTGGTGAGAGGCCTCCCCTTCCAAGGTGTCTGCAATACTAGAAAAAGGATGGATGCAGGAACCATACAACTAAAGATAAAGATTACTACTGAATCTCCCTGCTGGGAAAGATGCTGATACAAAGAATATATCGACCATATTCTCATGAAGTTTCCAATCACATGGATTATCTGCAGTGGAGTTTGCCTGTATGGGAAAACTACTCAACGTTAACTGAATGCATTGCAATTGTTCAATAAAAGAAATGCTCAACAAAGTTAACTTTTTGCTGTATCAATTTTATATATCATGAACTAAAAGGCTGTATGGACCTCTAGACTGATCAACTAAATCACCCTATTCATAAATAAATAAAAAGTAGCAAGGAAACCTTGGTCAAGACAATCCTGATTATATCACATGGCAATTGTTCAATACACACATCATCGAAAAGATGGGCACTACCAGTAGCACAAGCTAGGCAATAAGATAATAACAGAGCAACACATCAGGTAATTCCGCACCAGTATTAAATATGAAATGAGCATCTCTCAATAGTAATAGATATAACAAAGTTTTCTTGGTCTAACGTTGGTTTGATCAGTTCAACGTCAGTGAAGCATAGAAAGAAGGAAGAAAATAATGAGGTGCTCAGGAACATAAAGAATACTCAAGCAATTGTTCAAGCAGGTTCAAATAATTCCACACTTATTCATAAAGTATAACTGTATCCAATTCCAAAAACATATAGCACCTCAGTCATCATGTACCACAAGTTATGCCATTATTCCGCGGATTTAGAAAAGATTGTGAATTAAGAACTGGTGTTGTACATTTCAAAATATTTTTCCAAGATAATATATTATCAACTTTGTCTCTACTGCAAGCTAAATATCCAAACTTTGTCACTGAAGAATGACGACCATTTTCTTATTCTTCACAAAATTCTTTAATTCCAACCATTGCATGATTTTTTTTTCAATTTTCTTCCAGTCATTAATATTAACACTTCCTGATACATTCAGAAGAAATTGAAAATTTAAATAAAGGTTGATTAATTAATCAAAGGTGTATAGATTCCTCTAAATTACTTTTTGACGTAATCTATTCATCTTTTCCTTCTCTGCTAAGGTTTCGATTCTTGAATCAACATAACAGTCGTCGAATCGCATGGATTTCAGCATTGAAAGCAATCATAGCTCCAATTATGCCCCAGAAAATAAGAAGTTTTGCTTTTGATCAGAATTTCAACAACAACAAAAAAAAAAACAGTTCAAGTTTCTTTGCGAATCGGAAAATGAGAGGAACCCCTAATTCCCACGTCAAGAACACATTTGCACAGATCGACTTCAATCACAAGTAGGTGCTCACAACAACGTATCGGAAACTTCAATTCGGATCGAAAAATAAGGGTTTCGCACCTGAGAGAGGTGGAGCGAGAGTTGCGATCGGCCGAGAGAGGCTTCGAGGACATCATCTGTGCATCAGGAGAGTTTGACGGGTCTGACTGACTTCGAACATGGTGAGACTGCGCGTTTTGTAGGCTTCGAGAGAGATGAAGCCCACAAGTGGTTTATTAACCAGGTCCAAGCCCGTTTTAATTTGTGGGCTTGATGTGATTGGGCCTTATGAGGGATAAAAATAAAAGAGAGGCTGATACACAGTCTACAACCCATTTTGTAGAAAATTTTATTACTTTTCAAGACACAAAAAATATACTAATGCATCTCAGTATATACGTCATTTCATATAACAACATTTATTTTAATGAAAGAGTGTGATTTTAAAAAAAAATGTTCACTGCAATTGGGACTGCAGGGGTTTGACATATCATTTTCCTAATATAAAATGATGAGCAGGATAGTGATATACACATTCATGTACCTCGATAGTTATCCAATGAGATATGAAACTCAATTTTTTTTCAATCTAAAACGTATATCATATATGTTTTTATTTTTGAAAAAATAGTACAACATCATCTAAAGATGTATATACATTGATGAAAAATGCATATCACTCTATTTTGAATTGAATGGACACATTTTTAATAATAAAAAAATTAATTATCGATTATTAGACAATTTGTGTGATTCATGCAACATATAATGAGGGTTTACTAACAACACCCATGAGATATATATATCTCATTATGATAGATATATATACCTCATTAATAATTTTTCATATTTTCAATCCAATGGATTCATGCAACACATGATGAAGATTTATTATTTTTCAAAAAATAAAAACGTGCGTGAATTAAACCGAAACTGTTCCACAGACTTTCCCAAACATTATTTGAAAATGATATTTTAAACCCCATTTACAAAATTACAGCCCCATTTGTAACCAACCCACTTTTTTTTTTTCTTAAAATATATATGTAGCTTATAAAGTTCATTATTTTATAATTAAAAAATAATATCTGGGACAATTCATCGAACTTGATGCATATTTTTTACATTTTTGTAATACAATATATAATGGAGCATATACTATATATTGTGTTAGAGGATTTTATATATTGTGTTAGTGACTTGGCAATCATTAATAATTACGTGAAATGAACTGAGTGTATCAACGTCAATCTATTACTGACAGTCATTTTTACAATCAATGTTGTGGTTTAGGCATATTTTAAATTTTTTCTAATATATATTCATCCATAAAATACATAATTTTATTAAAAATATATATTCGAATGAATAATAAATATATACATTTTTATATTTTCCTAAAAACCTAAATCATATGTATTCTGTTGGTGAGACTGCATGAATGACAAGAATAACTCTTGCCCTTTTTTCCATGTTCACTTCAAACCACTATTATGACAATAATGGGACGTGGAAATGCAGATATATTGGAATCACTAGATTTGACATTATTTAATTTATGTCATAAAGTTGTTTATATTAGTTATGTTTTGAATTACATGTCAAATAATTATCTTGTAAGCTTGATAAACCATAGTATTAACATTTTATGTATTGTTAAGTTTCACAAAATAAAAAATATATTATTCTACCGGCATTGTCATTCATCTCAAATAACATAATTCCTCATATGACACTGGGGTACTAATATCTTCCTCTCTCAAGAAAATAATAAAAGATAATAAAAAAAGGTTCATTTTCCGCCGTTTTTGGTACTTTGGCATCAAACATATATGTCTGGCTGAGAAACAAAATGGGCGGTTCATAATTAGTGTAGGTGGGGGGTCCTATCATCCATTCTGCTCTGCATGACTTGCATGCCCCCACACAAACTTTTTGTTTTGTGTTGGTGATGGTGGTGGTTGTGTTGGTGTGTGTGGTGATCCTTTTCAGTAGAATAATTTTTTTAGAATTCAATAGAAAATTTTTATCCTGATCAAATATTAATTGAAGTGTTGAGTGTGAATTGCGGGAGAGAGGGAAAGCAAACAAAAAACAAATAAAAAAGAGAGAAAAACAAAGCCCAGCTTGCACGGACCACACAACAGAAGAACAATGTTACGTACTGTTTTTTTTCCGCCCTAAAATGCAACACTGGCTTGTTTTAATTTTTCTAAAATATAACATGTTTTATATATAAAAAATGGTATATAATTTATTAAAATATGGAGTATATATTTTGATAAATTGTATGTTTCATTCATAAAAAATATAAAAAAATTTAATGAGATATATGCATTGTTACAATGAGTGCAGAAAGCTAACTAGAGATATGTAACTGAAAATGACACTTGAAAAAAAAGTGTAACAGAGATTTTTTGGGCGAAGAACATATGGGATTTGACGGTGCGTTTCATTCTTGGGGAAAGCTATGCGCGGGCGCTACTTCTGTGTTTTAGAGCAGGGGATTTTGGTGATTCAAGAGTAGTATTTTTGGTGTTTATGTTTCCTTTGGGATAATTTTCTATAGATGACTCATCTATAAAGATCATCCTTTTATTTTCCTTTAGCTTCTTGCATTATACTTGGGCATAAACCTAAACCTAGTTTATTTCAAAAAAAAAATGCAATCTTTTTTGAAATTCTCAGGCCCAATGCATCCATCTTCCTTTTCACATCGCAGTGATGAAGATGTAACAATGTACTCTATAATCACAGTGCCACTTAATAGTTGGATTTTTTTTTATCAGCCACACAAATAGATCTCGCTTCGTACTGCTCACCATCTTTAACACCTTCTTTTATATCATGTCATCATCAAATTAGTACTAACATTTTCTTCCATGTGACACTCACCATCCATCAGAACGTCGTCGTTCGCGGTCCCGTTCTCCAGAGATGTCTTTGTTTTGATTTGGTTTTGAAGCATATCACAGTACAGACACAAAAGAAGCACCCATGATGCAAAATCCATGTTTTTCAGCAGTCTGAACTTAAAAATCTTCACATGGATACTACTGAAAAAAATAGAGGTGGAAACAAAACAGACTGATAAATCCAGTGCAAGTAATGTGTACAAAATACACATAGAAACCAAACAATACAAGACAAAAGGCCTTTATTAATCTTTAGCATATATATAATATGTCATGACCGAGCTAGCCTCACACGTCATGATTGGCACGCACGTTTGCCATTTTTGGGGGCAAAAAGTGGAGTCAAAAGGGGAAATTTGAGGGGAAGTTAGCAGCTTCTCTCACCAATCTCTCCATTTCTGGAGCCTCATATGCATTGCCAACCTATACCATTTAAAATAAAATAATGAATATGAGAAACAACATCTATACAAACACATAATGTTTGCAATGTACATCAAAAACTTCAATAACTACTGTGGAGGCACAACCACTTTAATTAGATCAAAGTGTTTCTAAATATGCAGTTCAATTTATTTTATTTTCAAAAAAAATATCATTGGTTATTGTAGTAATGCAATATTCACGGTTATAGTATTACTAAGGGTGTGTTTGGTTGCGCGATTGCGCAGCGTTTGCGGTTGCAGGAAGCTGCGTTTGCAATCGTGTAACCAAACAGTTTTGCAATCACAGTTTTAAACCCAGCGATTGTAGACAAATAATGTCCAAAAGCTGCGATTTCAAAAAGCTGAGAAAGTGAGCTTCCTGCGGAATCAGTTTTGCAATCACAGATTCCTGCAAAATCAATTTTGCAATCGTGCAACCAAACGCACCCTAAGAACTAATTGACATGATTTACCTTCTCTGTTGGCAAAAATTGAAAAAAAAAAATTGTAGCGGAGGTAACCTACCCAGTTTGACCGAAAGTTCAGTCACGAAAGGTCCTTTTGATATCAAAAAAGAAAAAAAAACTAATATACGTAGGACCATTTTTTGTTAGGTAAGTAATATTTACTCATTAAATTTTATCCTATCTACAAGAGGTCAAGGGGAAGACTTCTACCAAACTAACAAGAGATAGTTTATTAAGAGATGAGAATTATATGCATAATTTTCCATGTATAATGCATTACAAAACATGAAGGGGTATGAAGGGGTTGAAAGCTACATTACATGAAAATTTTTGGATCATTGGTATTGAGTCTTGACTGTAAAGTTGTTTTGAACTGCATCATTGGGCAGTGCATCTTTTCAACCTCAATCTTAATTTGTCTGCTTAAAATGGAATTTGTATATATAGTACTGAAGATGATCCAAGGGGGGGACCATACGATCTAAATTTCAACAAAAATGTACTGCAATACACACACCGAATAACACTGATAATATTGTGTACTGAGGAGGGGCTAGTCATTTCTGCAGTATATATTCTATTATGTCATTATATTATAAAAATAAAAAAATGCATGCATAAATTTATTCGAGTATGTACTTTATTAGATAATAATCTACTTTAAAAAATTCAAACTATGTGTAGTATGCAAAAATGACTGCATAAATAATAGTACAACAATTTTCTTTCATCACCTGTGTTGTTGCAATGGGTTCCATGTCTAAGCTGAAATCATAGAACGTGCTTGCATAGAGGAGTTTCATTGAGAGAAACTGTAGTGGAAAAACACACATGTGACTATGAGAACATACATTAAAAATAAATCAAGTGTCCCACTTATATAAACAAATCTCATATGTTCTAATACTTACCGTACATTTGGCAGTGCCATGTGAATTGAGTACAAAATATAAAATATTAAGTATTAACAAACAATCTTAATTACTATATATATGACTTCAGTGGATAATGTTGGTATGGACTCACGTACACTCACCTCAACCTGGTTCTGCAGTGACTGAACATAATTAATTATCTCATCCAACACCACAGCCATTCCCATTGTCTGTATATGAGCCATGTTTTAATAGAAGATTAGAAGATTTGATCAATCAAATGACAGTCATGATGCGTTGAAATAAATAAATAAAGTAATTAAAGGAACATGGCATTATTATTGTTATATATGTATACCTTGTAACAGCCAGGGACAAGGGCTTGTAGACACCTCATCCTTTCATTGATCTTCTCTCTTCTAACCTGATTATTATCAAAACAATTTATACAATGATTAAAAGATTGTGTCTGGTAACACAATTTGATGATATTTCCATATTTAAGGAATCTCGCATTACATTCTCAGTTTTTGAAAAATTATATTTTTATAGTTCTTTAAAAGCGGTCCAAAATGTACAGAAAACGCTGAGAGGTGAGGTAGAGATGCAAAAGCTAAAATCAGCCCAAACGACAGGCACACTATATCATCAATAATTTTAAAAAAAAAGTGGATTGGAGAAACCTATAAAATTGTGAATTAATGAAAAAAAAAAAGATATTCATTGAAAGATGGCAAGGAAAAATAATTCAATGATACCATGATGAGCAACCCACACCCCTTATAGTCCCTCCTCAATGAATGATGGTATATGAACATTATGAACAAGCCATTTTTTTATACTGCTAAGACTTGACTCTAATCAAAAGCACTGTTTTCTTACCCTCTCAGCAAGGCTGTGGCTATCAGTGGCTTGGCCTCTTCTTGCCCTCACATGAACCACCTCATTTGGCTTATCCCCTCCTTTAACACCACATCTCTTCTTCCCTCTCTCTGTTGAGCTCTGCCAAAAACATCAATATATATAAAACATGACCCACATTTGCAAAAGAAGCTAATTTTTCATTATCAATCAAGCATAACACAAAGTACCCATACATATTTGCTCTTAGTAGTCTCCGAAAGATTCGACGAATTCAGCGATACACTCTCCGACGCCACCACCAAAGCCTTCCTCTTCTTGTTCACCGGAGCTGCGAGAAGCGTCGAAAGGCCTTCAATCGGCGCCATTGAAAAGAAGTTGTCATTGGACAGACCCACAAGACTGCCCAAGTTGGTGGTATCAATGTGACTCTGATTCATCTCCACAAAGTGGCTCATCATGAGGTCCTCCCCATTGGAGTCCATGTCAAACAGAGATTGGGGTGGCTTGAAGGGTTGATAATTCGTTTCGAACCCCTCCATGGGAGCTTTGAGAGAATGGGTGGCCAAAGCTTTGTTGGATGATTGGCTTTTGTGTTTTCTGTTTTTTGGATTTGCTTTTCTAAAATGTGGAGGTTTTTATGCATATAAGTGGAGGTTCCAGCATCTGTGGATGGGTTAGCTTGGTGGGTCCTTGAGAAATATATATAGATATATATCCACAGATGCTCTTTACATAGTTGTATGGATTTTGAAAATACCTTTTTTTGGAGGGAGAGAGAATTCTGTTGAGGGGAAGTTATTGTGATGTGGGGGAATCTCAAGAGTTGGTTGGAGACGCAAAATCTGAAGAAAACGGGTTGAAAGGACCTGTTTTTTTCATGTATAACCCTAAAAATATCTCATTTTATCAAAAACAACCCTAGTGAATTATTACTTCTATAACTAAAAATTCTATAAAGATTTAAGTTGCGCATAAACGCACCTTTGAAAAGTATTTTTGAAAACTTAAAAAGTTGCATTGTGTAAAATTACCCCCTCAAAAGGACATTTTCATGCATAATTTATACTTTTTTGAGGGTATTGCTAGAAATAGAAATTCAAAGGGGTTTTTTTTTACAATATATGATTTTTGAGGGGATATGCAAAAACCCTATAAATTTTAAGGGGTCAATTTTTTGTCTAGACGTCAAAATAAGCTTATATCATATATCAAATTGAAGTTTTTTTTTTTTTGGTTACATAGGCCCTGGGTAGGGCAATATACGATCCTGACTTACAACAACGATACTAAACTATAACTTAAATAAACATAGGCCAACAAGAGTCTAAAGAACACAGTATCCTAATGTCCATGATACCCAGCCCGCAAGGTTTGATACCGCACTCCTTGGAGTCAATTCGACCTTTAAAAATCAGTTTTCCTGAAAATGACCATTGTGAGTCACCTTTTATTGTTGATAAGTGAGTTTCAAACTTTTAATACAAAGTTGGGTTTTTTTTTTATAAGGCTCTTGTTCAAAAGAACAGAGCAGAAGGTCTTAACATCCAAATAAAACATAACATTAACACCACTAGCTACAACCAGTCAACCAGCGACTGTCGAAGTGATTCCATGCATGTGGAAAGAAATCGGCGAATGAAAGGGTCCCTAGCGGCGACCGAGCAGCACATATCCTGTGATACCCGAGCATGTTTGGCTAGTGCATCAACCACCTGAAGATACTGCCGAGGTGTAATTTTAAAAGTTACATTAACAGCGATCCGATCCTGTTGCTGCCATCGAGTGACTAAATCTCGCAAATGTAAAGGACCAGGGATTGGATCTGTTAATAAAATAACTGCATTAGTAGAGTCTGTACAGACAATAACATCCTGATATCCCAACCGGGCAGCAGCTTGAATGCCATCTAAAATGGCTCTACACTCCGCCTCCAACGGTGATAACGAATGCCACCAATCACATCCGGCCACGACTACACGAAAAGGACAATCTTGTATAAGGATATATACCCACCCTGCCGCTTTGGTGAATGGTGAAACACTCCCATCAGAAAGTAGGATGACTACCTGACTGTTATATGATTGTATAAGGGAAAGAGTATCATCAAAATACTGTTGTGGTGGTGGCAAAAGCTGAGCTTGGCCCTGCAAAGTCTCATGTGTAACGGCTCTGATACAATAAGTCAGTAGGTGCAGCGGTTCTTCCAGATTACCATGAATTTTGTTATTTTGACTTCGCCAAATCTGCCATAACCCAAAAGTAAAGATAGCTTGTTTCCTCTTGCGCTGAGCCCCCCTACCCCAACCTGAATAAGTTAATAAATGCAACCAGCCATTATCACTCCATAGAAGTGATGGTGGGATGGCTCGAAACTGAGGGACCGCCAGCAATGAATACAAAGTTGGGTTGTTTTATACTTTTCCTTTCTTTCTATTTATGAACTACAAGAGCGTTAATGTGCTTTTATTTGGGCTTTTGTTTTAATATATTAGAGTGGGTGTCTATTATATTTTTTAAAAAAAATACAAGTGTCACTTGTTCACTGCTCTTTAACTGTCAGAACTTTTTCAATCAATGAAAAAAATTCAGTTTTGATTTTCGGGGCCGTTACATCCACACCTTCAAATGATAAAACCACACCATTTTCTCACTCACCCCATTCATTTATATGAACCAGTAAACCCACCCATCCATATAAAAGTGTGAAACCTGGTAGAGAAATACACCCCAAAACATTTTCCCTCTCACCTTTCTCTCTCTATTTCTTCTCTGATCTTCTTCTCTTGCGAGTGTTCTCCATCACAGGCGTTCCCTCTGCAATTGCACTCCGTTCAACCCTTCTTCTGAGTGCCCGTGCCACCGTGCCCCCATCTCACCGCCGGCAAGGACGCCCATCTGTAGCTTGGCAGCCTTCTTCCTTTTCTTCTTCTTGTTCTATCTTCTTCTTCTTCATGTTCTTTTCCATTAGAGCTTGAGTTTCTTGAATGTTCTGTTCATGTATGAAACCCTAAACCTTAAGGTGTTCAAGATTCATGTGTGTCTAGTGAATGAGATATGCTTTGAAACCCTAGATAATTTTTTAGGTTTTTTTTTTTGGTTTGGTGATCCTAGGTGTTATTAGAAACAATATGTATTCATCTTTTTTTAAACAAATGTAAACATAAGTTTAGGGTTGGACTGGTTATATGGCATCTTAGTTGAAAAATGATAGGTTGAATGGGAGATATTGTTTAATTGGCAATGGTTTGTAGCATTGCTTGATTTTAATGAAATTAAATGTACAATTAATTGAAAATCACATTGAAATTGCATTATTTTTTTTATTGATGTTGGTATGAATAACTGAAGGGCAATTTGAATGAATTTATTTCTTTGATTGAGAGTAGTTTGAAGGGCTATTATTGTTTGATTTTATTTAGGGCCATGGTTGATTCAATGATTAAGCGAAGGATGAATGAAAAGCGTTCCTTGAATAACAAGTTGATAATGTTTATAAACGAATAATGAATAAAAGGGTGTATTTGAAATTAGTTTAACATGTAGTTTTTTTTTATTGAGAGTGAAGTGAATTGTTTGACGAATTGTGATTGGTTTGTAGCATTGATTAACTTATTTGTAACCATTGAACATTGGTTTCAGTATGGCACCAAAGGCACGCATTCCACAAACCACCTCGCTTCGAATACGTCATTCGAACATTTTAGTGGTTAGCCAAGTAAATACTAGAATCAATGTAAGATCTGGTAATTCGATCTAATAGCTCAATCATCGATTGGACAAGGTCGGTGATGAAATAAATAATCGACTGGAATGGAATGGGTTTTGGTCATTAAGTTAATGACTGGCAAGTTCTGGACCCCGTTCGACAGCTCATAGTCGAACCAGTGGTCCAGGGATCAACTAGAAGGGGTCGACCTGGGACTTCATATGCACATGTTTCTGGTTGAACATAGGTCAGTAGGGACCAGTAGATTCTGGACCTTGTTCGACAAGTTTCAGTTGAAATAGTGTCTTAGTGGTCGACTGGAATTCGTCGACCTGGAAGTTTACACACGACATGTGCTGGTCGAACATCAGTTAGTGGGGACCTCCCAGATTCTGGACAGGTTCGACAGGTTTAAGTCGAACTGGTGCTGCTACAATCGACTGAAATGGGTCGACTTGGATATTTACGCACGACAGGTACTGGTCAAACAAAGGTCGATTGGCCAAATTGCTAATAATACATGCAACCGTTTATATTTTAATATATACGTATTTATAATTGCTAATAATACATACACATTGAAAAAATAATACAATATAAACTGTTATAAATAAAAAATAAATAAAAATATAAATATAAATATAAACTGTTATTGCACTCTACCCTAACTTAACCTAACCTACACTAACTACAAATGGACACATCACGTCGGGATTTCTATATCGCTGACATTTTGGTATTTGAGTTTGGGGTGGATAGAATTCATTTGTGAAAACTTAGGGGGTGCAAAATACAAGGGGTGGGGTCTATTTAAGTAGGGTGGGATAGGTCAGGGTGGTTTTCATCTTTCTCATTAACAAACTGAGTCATTTTATTTCACTATATTTGGTGTGGGGATCCAAAGTTGGTGGGTGGATATATCCGTCCCCTTTGATTTTCTTTGTTGTAGATTCAAGGTATTCTCTCAGCCCTCGTTTGGGTGGTGGAATAGGAAAGGAATAGAGATGAATATGAGAGAACTAAGTCAAAAAAGTTATTTATTTGCAAAGAATAAGTGGCCATAGCTATGCCAGAATAGGTGGGGATAAGCTAGTATTTGTATTTCAAGTTTTTCTTATAATTGTGTTATTTCACCAAATCCATTTCACTTATATAAAGAGGTTTCACTGTTAAATCAATTCTCATCACCTCTTATATATAAATCAGGGGCCCACATATCAAACAACAAAAACTTCATCATTATGTTCCCCAACTAGAATAACTCAAAATACAATCAAACATAAAATTAATTATTCTACTGACACAGTAATCTATTCCTTGAATAATAATAAACCCCGGAACAGCTTATTTATTTGTTCAAACGGCACATAAAAAAAAAGTGATGATCTTTGTTCTTGTGCTACGGTGCTACCACTATGTCATATTGCCATCGATGTTCATGAAAGTAACTGAAAATGTCAAAATGTGATAAGCTCCACAAATCCACAATGTGGACTTTCAATCATCCAATATTCCCATCTCAAAATGGGAAGAGAGGCTTCGCAAGTCACAACCACCATTTATTTTTGTTTTCAATGAAGTACCTTTGGCTTTCCAATGAAATCCAGTGCAATTGAAAAGGGTGGAGAATTCTAAATATAGGAAAAGCAAGCTCATGGACTGAGTACATCTTTTATTGCCCCCCCCCCCCCCCCCCCCCCCAATTTTTCATTGCTAAAGCTTCATTTTCAGAGTAGCTTTTATGGGTAAATCAATGGACTGCCCAATCATTTTCTAAGTTTAGGTGGGATGCATAGATGATATCATTCACAAGGATCATCATTATTTTGTTCAAGTTAATGCGAGTTAATCGTCGGCCATCCATCCAAATCCAAGAATTGATTGACATGGACACATTCTGCCGATCCCGTCAACATTGGCTTCGTTTAGTCCAATCAGTATCGAATTACACAGCCTATTAATCAAACTACACGGTTAATCGATACTGTCCGGACTGACCGAACCAGTTCTGAATGAATCCAGACTCATTCTCTACTTGGGTGGTGATGCACTGGTGAGAATTTTCTTAATAGTGTGTACTGATGAAAATTTTATCTGTACATTTGGGTGACACATGTCCAAAAAATAAAATAACAGGATTGTCAATAATTTTTTTTAATAAGAATTTTGTTTTGAGTCTTTGATGAATAGATGTCATTGTCTCTTCTCGAGTAGATGTTATATTAAAGGACGGAATTCCGGCAGTGTGAAATCCTATCAATACCTAATGAGTTAGAATTTTTTTTTTGGGCATGCTTTACATGTTTGGATACATGATAGCTTCTCATTGAATACTAACAAAACTGATCGGATCTAGCACTAACTAGATGTCATATATGATATTAACGTACTTTGAATTTGATATATTCGCATTGTATTTTGAATCTTGTGTAGGCATACTTGAAACATCATATAAATCTTTGGTTTGATCAGTTTGTGACCACTCACTATGAAGTTCAGATTTTGGTTTAAGTCGTGCATCAGAAGTCCAACTATTTATATCTAACCATCAAATGCTCCCATTTCCATTTCTTGTACAGCATATAATCAGTGCAACAAATGATAAAATTGATTTCACTCTTCTATGTAGTTTAAAAGGAGTCTTAGTGGTCATATTACAACGGTTCAGGATTTAGCGGTGTTACCGATAGATCTTGGGTTCGAGTATTGGCGCTGACTTTATCCACCTGTTTGTTGGCGATTATTTGAAAGAATTTTCCGTGGGACCAAGACAAACAGGCGGAGGTAGTCTTCCCAGCTCGACCGTAAAATCAGCCATGAGGGGTCCATCTGATAAAAAAAATGTAATTTAAAAAGAAAGTACTAATACATTTGTTTTCAGTCACTTTTTAAAATTCTGTAGAGATGACAATAAAGATTGAGGTAGCACTTGGTAGCAAAATTGCAAAATTGATTTTCTGCAAAGGCTGAGTTTAAAACAAATTTTACAAGAAGCTGCATCCCCCAACTTTCTCCAATTGCAGCTTTTGGATACTATTGGTCTGAAATCTATCTGTAGGAAACTACAATTGTAAAACTGCTTGATTGCACGATTGCAAAATCCATCTTCTTGCAAACGCAAAAACTGTACAGTCGCATAACCAAACGCTGCTCACCTTCCCAACTGTTTCCATAAATTGGAATGGCACAACTGGAATGAATGTTCATGGTGGTGGAAAAATTTCTTCAATAAAATGTTGTCATGTGCACAAATTAAAATTAATTCACCATTTAAAATCATAGATTTGATATTGCTCATAAATAAGTTATACCACAAATAAAAGAAAATCTCTAATTTCATAAATGGTTACAAATAAGTCAATAAAAATAAAGGGTTTTATTAACGAATGCCCTCAGAGCACTGGTTAATCCACATTTATTGTTACTTTTTTACAATCCAATAAATTAATTATGATATGAGTATAAAAAAATGAATTGTTTTTTAAATACCAACTGTAATGGCTCAAACTTACACAGCAAGAAATTATCTGCTTTGCCCCTAATGGGCTCACGGGTTTAAAACGCATTTTGGTGTGTAAGAGTTGTGCTTACATATAAGCACATACTATCTCCTCCCATTAGGTGATGTGGGATTAAACACCCTCACCCTCACCCCAATCCATAGGCCTCTTGGGGCTCTTGGGCCTGGGCCAGGCGTCACAATCACCCCCCTAATAGGCCACACGTCCTCGTGTGAGGCCACCCACACCCACTATCGCGTAATGGACAGGCTCTGATATCAATTGTAACACCCTAGGCTTACACAACAAGAAATTGTCCGCTTTGTCCCTAATGGGCCCACGGCTTTAAAATGCGTCTTGGTGTGAGAGTTGTGCTCACATATAAGCACAGACTATCTCCTCTCATTAGGCGATGTGGGGATTAAACACATTCACCCCAATCCATGAGCCTCTTGGGGCTCTTGGGCCTGGGTCAGGCGTTACACCAACACTCGCTAATAAATTCACCATCTTTTTTTTTTCGCTCCCATACCCTATTTTTTTCCTTTCAATATTTTTTTCTTCTTCCCTCCCATACCCTATTTACTCGTAAATAATATCTAAAAAATTGACTTTATATACAAAAAAATATTGTTCAATTGTTTGGTATATATACTTTTTTTTCATAAATATGATTTTTTTAAAAAATATCTTATTTATATTTGTAACATTTTTTTATTTTTAAACATTATGTAAGGGAGGGAAAAATTGGGTGTGGGAGGGAAGAAGAAGAAAATGTGGTGAATTTATTAGGGGTGTTGTTAGTATTTTAAAAAATCTTTCATTTTTTTAATCATATCATAATTAATTTGTTGGGTTGTCTAAAAAGTGATAAATTAATATGGATTAACCAATGCATGAGGTCACTCAGTTAACAAAACCAAAAAATAAAATAAATACGAAGTGCTTTTATATGGGCTTCTAAAATTACATCACTAAAAAAGGGCTTTAAAAAGTAGGGATTGCTGATCCTTTCTAAAAAAATTGATTTGAGCATTAGATCATTTTTATACTAAATGTAGTTTTTCGCAAAATTGCCATATACACTTAGATTGGAAAAAGTGGTTTGCCAGATTTGGGTAAATCTTGATTGTAATCTCCCACCAGTCCTTTTGAGAAATTTGATTAAAGAGTGTTTGATTTATGTGCAAAACTTTAAATATTGGTTTCCAGTCAAGGGAAAATCTATGCTTTCAGAATTCCAAACCATAAGAGGATGGGCTGCCATTTGATTTCACATTTTAGAAGTCATGACATTTAATTCAACTCCAACTTTTCACATTGTGTGCAATTATTGTTGCTTTGTGTTTTTATTTTATTTTCTTTCTTGTATTGTGACTCAATTAAGCATTAATGCCCCTACATTTGCTATTCAGGTACATTTTTTCTTTTCAATAACAAAAATGAAACTATCGTTTTGGTTATAGATTTATGATACCTTTGAGTAATGACTTGTTTGTGTGCTTGAAACATTGAAATTTACAACAAAAAAAATAAAAAAAAATAAAAAAATTGACCAATAGTATCAGGTCTGTATGTCAGTGTCACAACTTAATGCAATAGCAAATCCTGCTTGCCAATTATACTTTTTGAAGAAAAAAATCTTTAATTTTCCCAACTGGGAAAATCTTTGTTTGTGATTCTGTATCAAAATCATGTGTTTCAATATATGAAAACAATGAATGAATTTTGACTTCATCCAACATAAATTCAAGCCAATTTTTTTAAGCTTTTTTAATGACCATAATAGGATCCAAACTCATCTATCCAAAATCATTAACCTATGTTTTCCCAAACACCATTCATTCAAATGGATCATTTGATGTCCAAATAAGGGGATTAGGGGAATGATAGCCTGTTCATCAGCAATTAGACTGCTACACATTTGTTATTTGCTAGCATGAAATAACAAAATAATGCACACAAATAAAAATTAATAAATATCAACCACTTGGTTTATGTAAAATGAAATTAGAAAGACTTAAACATGGTTTATGTAAAATGAAAATATAAGACTTAACTTCTGATTATTGGTATCAATTATCCACACCGATCATAGCATCTTGTCAATGCGACATTTCACTGATTAAATACAGTTCAACCATTAAATTTGAAACCATTAAAGCCAATTTTACTATTTGGGAAGGATGGTAACATTTCATCCCCTCCAACAATCATAGGATGTGATCCAGAATCCAAATGTAGACAGACTTGTATACAAAAACTATGCATAATTTGAAAGCTTAAAAGAAAAGTTGTACATAAGCTACCATTTAATTTTCATAATCATCAATTTCAAATGTATAAATGAATAATGCTTATTTTCATAAAATTATATGATTCATATCAAAATATAAATAACTGTAACAACTAGGAGGAATCTAATCAAACTCCAAAATTCAATTCAAATGCCACCATAAACCATAAGCTGTGTGCTTTTAGAAAACAGAACCATCATCTAAGACAGAAAATCAATCAATGTTAGGACTTGAATATTCTAGTAAATCTGATTGAAAGTTCCAACACGCTTTTCCCTTGAATCGAAATATCATTTGACGATGTCTCTAAGATCAATGATTTGTCATTGCAGCCTTTAACTTAACACCTGTGCTTGGTAGAGAGGCCTGTGGAAAACAGAACTGCAATCCGAGTTTCATAAAAATTCTAGTATTTGGAAGATTGAACAAAATAAGTATGAGAATCTTCAGATAGACATGCAGGTTCAACTCTATCTGATATTTAATGTGGCTTGATCGATCAGGATTTGCTGTCTTTAAGCAAACATATATGGAAGGGTCTCACAGCCATGAAAGCATCAACCATCTGAACGAAAGAAAGGAATTGTAAGAAAAAATTTCTATGACTAATGTGGGAATATAAGTCATGCAACAGAAACTGAAGACGTGTAACGCTGCGTTGATGTAATCAAGAAATCTGTTGAATTTGGACTTTTCCTATGAATAACGAATTCTAATGTGTATTAATTGTAGATATACCTCATCTGTAACAGCAGCACGAGCTTTCCGGTGTCTCTCAACCAACTCTGTTAGGACTTCAATCAAACGCTTTTTAACCTCGCCGGTTAGCATCCGACCGGAACCGTACTCCTTTCTTATGTGTTCAAGCTCATCATCATCCTCAAGAAAGAATCCCAGGTATTTAATAGGAATATCTACCTGCAAACCAACAATAGAGAACTTGATGATTTCCATACCTTGTAATGAATTTTAACCCCCAAAAAACATTGACCTTGTTCCTGAAACATGTTCATATTCAGATGATGCACTCATAGGGGGGGGGGGGAACCTCCAACACAAGAAAATCCAAAAAGTAGACCCCAAACCAAGGGGATCATGCTATTAAGGTTGAGTTCAGAAAAAAAATGATATGCAAAAACCTGAAGTTATATCATACTTAGCATTATAAGATCGTATATCTGCAAGGTTTACAAAAAAAAGTGAATACTGGAGGAAAGAGTAGCCGAAAAAAAGGCTCTTTGTAGAATGCCATGCAAAATTTATCAACTGAATCCAACAACTAGATTAATCTTGGTACTGTTAAATTGATGTGAACCCCAGTCTCTACACAATAACATTACAGTCCAACTGTAAATACAGAGTTAAGGGGTTTATATGAAGTAAGAAATAACTGAACTTGCATATTAAGGAAATATAAGGAAAGAATTACTGAAAAATAATGTATATTGCATGTGATACACTGAAAGGTGAATCAACAAGAATTTATTTATACACAGAATTAACAAATTCTCAAGGGCCCTAACTTATGACTTTGGGATAGTAAAACTACTAGTGGGAAAGTAAAGAGGAATTTTCTTAAAGAATTTTCAGCCAAGGAAACAGGGACCATGACAATGAGGGTAAAATTTCTTACAGAATAATTCCAGATTAAATATTAAAAAAAAAACAATGTAGATTAAAATGGCATGGAAAGATACCTCCAAATTCGCTCCATATTTCCGGTGATTCTCTATTGAATCTTGCCCGCCAGAGAAAGCATACCTATTGATCTAAAATTGTAACAAAAATATTAAAGAATAACGAACTATTTCTGCTTTCAACCATAACAAATATATTAAGGATTAAGATTCCACATTTAACATAAGAGAAAAGCTCCAACAAGGTTAACAAATCATTTGCTGATAAAGGACAACAGTAAACCCAATTCTTCGTGTAAGGGGTAACCTTCAATTGGTTGTTTTCTTTAATTGAAAGAAATGTATATACCACACATTTCACATATGTGGTTGCATGAGCGGTTGAGATATGATCCACATATGTGAAATTCGCAATTTGCTGACCTATGCCTACTAGCCATATTGAAACCAATAGCAATTTTATATAAAACAATTTCCAAACGAATAACTTGATTTATTTATTCCCAAACAAAAGAAAAGAGAACAAACCTTAGTTTTTATGTCTTTGGCAGTGTCTGTCACATATATTGCAGAATTTGGATCACTAGCAGACATTTTTCCATTTTCACCCTGCAGATGTGCACAATAATTAATGTGCATTATTTAGATGTATACACTGTCAGCAAAAAAATTTCCGAAATTATAGACCTACCTGTAGTGCAGGAAAGAAAGATGATTCAATCAATGCAGGCTTTTGATAGCCTAGCCTGGGAGCAACATCTCGTGTCATTCTGAAGTAAGGATCCTGAAAATATAAAAACAAATATAAGCTACAGGAATACAAAAAGAGGCGAATTTTTCAAGATAATAACTGCTGTGATGCTTAATACAGCATACGAAATCACACATTATTAGAAAGTAATATTTATACCCAAAAAAAAAGAAGGGATTTTTAGTTTTAAGTTCCCGTAAACTATCGAATTTAGCTATCGATCCCTCACTTCTTCATATTTTGGTTTTGGTCCCTACATTTAAATGAAAATTTAAGAATAAGTCCCTGGGAGGGACTTATTCCTAAATTATTAAGTTTATTTTTTAGTCCCTGGGAGGGACCTATTCCTAAATTATCATTTAAATGTAGGGACTAAAATATGAAGAAGTGAGGGATCGATAGATAAATTCGATAGTTTACGGGGACTTAAAACTAAAAATCCCAAAAAAGAATTACTAGGCAGCCAGGATATGTTAGTGATGCAAAATGCGATTAGTTCAGCTAGGCCATCTACAAGTACAAAAAAAAAAAACATAAGAATATATAAACTTCCTCTAGATGGATTAAAAAATACGAAAAAAAAAGTGGCATACCATATCCAGTTTTTTAATATAATGAAATTAAAGTAACAGCCTCCTCAATCTCATTTCAAAGAGTTTAAAAAGGTTCCAAAACTTTGTAACTTCTAAAATCACTTTAACACTTATTCATCATGTGCAATTGATCCAAAGAGTAGACAAAGAGAAATCAGACAATTTATAAGTTTGAAAAGGACCAAGATCACGGATGTAGTGTGAACTTTTGACTAGGGAGAGAAAGATGGATAAGTCTCTCAAGTTAAGATGTTCCCTTCCTTTATAGCTAGAGAGAAACAGAACGAAGTTTTGAGGGAACACATTAGCTTTACTAGGTTGTGGTGGAAATGGAAGATCTTTTCCATCCATGTTACACCTAAGGTGTGAACCAGAAGGGGTTGGAACAAAGGCTTCAGGATGATTTTTAAGGCTAGCATCCAAAATGAAGAGGGTTCCCAGAAACAACAAAGTTGACTTGAAGATTGAGCAACTGAAAAAAAAGAGTAATTAATGACAGTTAAACTCGGCTGTCACTACTGTTACTGTCTTGGGCAATTATCATTCTTTTATAACTGTTTGGATCCAAATGGGAAGTAGGGGGAAAATTAGGGTGGATCAAGTGAGGAATCCCTTGACTTCCTTTTCGGAGACAAGGGAGCTTCTATGTGTCCATCTGATACTTATTTATTTTTGTTAGCACTTTGTTTTGACACAGCAACCACATAAAATACGGTACCCTCAGTGGAAGATTTATGTTCCAAAATCTTTCTAGTTGAACAAATGTTGACACTACTTTTATGATAAAACCAAGCATTAGCTTTATTTTTTTCAAAAAGATTATGTACCTTTATTTTTTAACAAAATATGGTGTCAACAATAGCATTAAATCAAAGTATCAAACATACAATGGGCATAAAGAATGTGCCTTTGAAACTACCAAACAATAATATCAGCAACAATAACTAGAATAGCATAGGACATCAGCACCTGGTCAATAGCGCATGGTATTAAGCAACGGAGATTATCTTTGCCAGCGAACAGATGCGGAAATGAACTCGGGAAAGATGGAACTGCCTGCAGTTAACCATAAGTAAGCTCATGGGATCCATTAGGCATCGCTGTATACCATCTTGCAAGCTTAGAGGGGGCAAACAAGCTGAAACACAAAAGCCTCCAGTACATACGCAACATCCATCAATTTATACCTGGACGGGTGGAAAACTAATTTTCCCGATATGATCTTCAGGAGTGAAGCCAAATATCCCCACAACCTGCAGTCCTTGACCAAAATAATATCATCAAGCCTTGATATTGAGCAAGGTAAACTAGATGTGTCCTTTCTGAAGGAATAAAAATATTTAAATAAAAATGACCAGCCCAAAGGAATCAAAGGATTTAAGGAAAAATGATGGCATCAGAATTAACTCAATATGGAACTCACCTTATTAAATGTGACACATTTAGCGACTTTCACCATATTCTTATAGAAGGCACTGGGAAAAAATTTAATGCATAAGTGGCAGGTTAGTCCTAAAAGGCTACTTTAAAAGAACAGTGGTCAGTGTGGCACTCGAATCCTCCTAGTTTTAAAACCATGCTTCAAATGAGTGATTCCCCTAGATGGCATCCAGATCTAAAGACTGGATATTTCGTGTTAAGTACAACTTACCCACCAACATAATCAAAATCTGAGAAAATGAAGGTTCTTGTGACATCAAAGCCACAAGCAATTATGTCCTTCGCATTTTCTCTAGCAAGCCGTTGACTCTCTTCCACTGAAAGGTTCTTCCACATGCACTTCTCATCATCAGTAAGCTGTATTACAAGAGGAACTTTGAAAGCATCCTGCAAATATCTACAGGCAACAGTAAGCAAAAAAAAAAAGAATAGTCATGAACAAAAAAAAAAGAATTGCATCCTATTTCCCACTTAAAATCTTTCAGTGGTGTCCCCACAAAAACATAGTATTTGACATAAACATATTTAAAAAAAAAAAAAAAGGAAGTCTAAAACCAGGAATAAAAGGGAAATAGGATGGAATACAAGTGAATAAAATATAAAAAAACATGTTTATTAATACAAAGGCGAAAGCCAACCTTTTCGTTCAAAAAAAATGAACAAAAAAAGGAGTCAATGGGACAAAGGCTGGGTTAAAAACTTCTCCACAGATGGTAAAAAGAAAATCAAATATAGTTTAAGGCCACCATGTCATCATCAGAAGATGATCAAACTCAATAACTACTCATTCCAGAACCATCGATATAGGAAACCATGCATTAATCGTTTCAAGTATGTCACTTCATAACTTGACGACTAGCCCTCAAATTTAGAATGTTCAGAAATGGGTTTAAGAACAAACAGTGGACAAATATAACAGTGAACAAATATAGTAGTAAAATTTGACACTACATCTTTCATAAGTTAGAAATTTACTTAAACATTTCCAGCAGCAGAGAGACGATCAGATGGACGTGCAACTCGGTATTAGATTACACAAGCACACCCCAATGCCAAGCATCTTCAAAGTACTTTAGAAAACGAGACCTCTCAACAAATTATTTTTTTATGAAAGAAGGGGAAGTTGCACTATTTATATATATAATACTTAATAGTGAAGATTATATTGGGAAAACACATGGGCAGTCATATCCTCTCTTCTTCGAGATTGGGTTGCAATCATCTTGGAAGAGGATATGGCTTCTTCTATTATGGGAAAACTTTAGTTCGGGAGGTGAAGTTCGGGTGTCAATTTTGAAGCCTCCCCCCAAAATTTTGTTTCTTATCATCTCGCTTTCTCAAATGCAGCATATTAGTTTTTTTTACGATAGAGACTGGACTTTCTTTGCTCAATCACTCCATAGAAAAAGTATTTTTTGGTCCGACAGGTACAAAACACCTTTAACACCGTAGCTTAACACTGAATCATGAAAGTAATTCAGAATAAAAGGAACTAAATCAGGTGAAAAGAGTTAACTTACTTGGTGAACATGAAAGGAATCAGATGCCCCAAATGCAGCGCTTCTGAAGATGGTCCTCTCCCTGTGTAGAGATAAAACTTCTCCCCTTTCTCATACACATCAAGAATCTCATTGAAATCCCTATCCAAAAAAAAAAAAATCTAATTCATCCACCATTCTGTCAATCAAACTCAACACCAGAATGTGATTCACATAAAACATCTCAAATGATGCAAATCAAAGAACCACGTGGAAACATCTTATCACATTGATCCACATTAATCCACCCACCAAAATTGATTTCCCCATCAAACAGTGCACAATTTTAAAACAAGTTAAATGGACCAAAAAATCAATCATTGCAACTATTTTTTATTGTGGCCTCTCTCTTTTCCGATGAAACCCAAATACGTTCCAAGCAACGTAAAAAAAAAACACTAACAATTTAGAGCAAAACAAACATCTTTATAAAAACCAAAATTTTGAATCAAAACCCAAAATACCTTCCAGACATTTGCGAATCTAAAAAACCTAAATCTATGAAAACGATCACGAAATCAAGCAATAACCAAACCAGATCCAGAAACATCATCCGATCTCCAAACGCGAGCTCCATCGAAATGGAAACCGATCGAGAGGAACAGGAAAAGAAGAGACCTGTGAGCGAAGAAGACGCCGCGGCGGAGGAAGACGTGGGCGGTGCGAGACGTGAGGCGTTCGACGCGGCGGATGAGGGAGTCGTCGAGCCTCTGACAGCCGAACTTCTCGATGAGCTTGTCGTAGTCGATCTTCCCGCCGTCCTTCGCCGACACCTCCCATGGATTCACCACCTGCTCTTCCTCTCCTCCTCCTCCTCCTCCGAGTCCGACGACGACGCCATCTCCTCCTTGCATCTCTCTCTATTCGTAACCGATCAGTGTAGACGGACGGGGAGACGGAAACCCTTAATTTTTATCGGTTCGGTTAGGGGTTTTTCCGTATATGTTATTAGCATGACATTATATGTATATAAATTAAGGGCTTCTCTATCCCCACCGCAGACAATTTCTTATCAAACCAATCAAAAAAAATCAGTGTTTTGTTGTTCCCACCAATCCAGTTCGATCAAAATCGGTCATCATTTCAGGTTTTAGGCGATCAGACTTGATCATCATTTCAGGTTCTGGGGAATCGTAATTGATCGTCATTTCAGGTTTTGGGCGACCGTAATTGGTCGAAAAGGGTTCAGAACTATATCTACTTATTCTTTGTAAATAAATAATTTTTTAAGTTTATCCATCATATTTATTCTTTTATCCAAACAACAGCTAAGAGACTGAAAAAAATGTAAGTATGTATACTTTCAATTAATTCAAATTTTTATAGAAAAATATCTTATTAAACAAATATATATCATTTTTAAGCTTCGTTTGAATTCGTAGTTAAGATTATACTTTATTTGAAAACAAAAACATATTAGTTGATCCAAACACATTTTATATTTGGCTTTTGAAATTTGTCTGTAACTTATGTAAAAAATATTGTTCTTATATTCTACATTTAAGAATAATGATTTATTCTCTTTATATTACAACTCAGACTTAGAGTGATATGAAGGATTCAAGGAGGATACACGTCGTGGATTATGTTTTCAAGAAAAAAAATTATAAACTTTATTACATATCTGTTCGACCAAGTTCGATCGTCAAAAACCTGAAATGACGACCAAGTCCGGTCGCTCAAAACCTGAAATGACGACCAAATCCGGTCGAACTGGCCGTATCGATGAGGATAGCAAAACACCGGGTTTTTTTTTAACGATTGGTGGGGTAAGAAATATGGTTGGTGGGACTAGATGGGCCCATAAATTAATTACGGGTCCTCCAGGGTAACCACTCAATTATTTTAAGTCTTTAAAATATTTGAATTTATTTTTAAGTCCTCAGTATTATTTATTTATCCTTAGATGAGGGTTATCTTTTATTTTATTTTTTTTAACTTTAACACATGATTTCATCATTTAACAGTATACTCAGACTTATTAAGAGTGTATTCATACCTGCTAACAGTGTACACAGTCAATAAAAGGGGATAAAAATGAAAATGTTAAATGTAAATTTAACGTCTATTATTCAAAAGAATCTAAAAATTATTGATAATGAGTCTGGGACCTAAAAATAAATTTAAATGTAATAGGGGATTTAAAAATAATTCAAAGATTTCCTGTAGAACCTGGAATTAATTTTCCCATATATATACCGAATTATATATATATATATATATATATATATATATATACAAATTAATGGTTCATACCCTTGTGGAATACATGTGGACCTAAATATTAAAAATATAACTATAATATTAATATGAATAATACGTATAAGTTACAAAATTTATATAACATGTATAATATTTTTTTTCATATTATAATAAAAGTAACATAGCAAATTTGTATAGAATTCGATCAGTTGAGCTGATCAATTGGGTTAGTGAATATTTTAAATTTTGAATTATCAAATTTTTAATATATTGATATGATTAACTTGAATCTTATGTATGTGTGGAAAGGTTGCGATCACTTGGGAGCCCCCGTAGGAATAAAATGATGCACATTTTTATGGGGCTAGAATTTAGTCTATAATTTCATTTGTGCTGGTTTAAGGCCTCGTTTAGCAAATCTCTCTTCTTCTCTTCTTTTTTTTTCTTTTTTTCTTTTTTTTTTTGACAATTTTAACTTTTTAAAAAACTAAAAGTTGCTCTCAAATAAATCAGCTTACATGTAGAGCAAGTATTTGATTTTGCTAAAGAACTGTACCTCAAAATTTGTGTTTCATGAAATAGTCAAAATCATTACATTTTAAGAAACCGTATATAAATAACTAAAGTTAAAAGCTACTTTTCAAACTGTGTTTTCAAACGCACCCTTCTATCTAGTACTGAAATTTAATTGTCACCACGTGCAACTGTTTATAACATTGTTTTTTCCTATAACAATATTTTGTATGTGATTTTAAGAAAAGAAATTTTCACATCATCATTTGATAAGGATATCACTATATTTTCTCTTTTATATCTTAATACAAGATAAAATTATCATGAAAAATATTTTATACAAAGCAAACAATGTTAAATGTTGTCACTTGAGGATTTTAGTAATTATAAAATTATGATATGATTATTAAATATTTATGAAATTAATCACATTTTACAAACAATAAATAGTCATATGACTAGTCAAACCAAGTTGTCAGTTTTAGATTTTTATAAGGCTCTGTTTGATTCATGTTTTTTTTTATTGGTAATCAAAGGTTGTATTGCTATAAAATTTATACAAATACACATGATTTTCATGAAACAAAATGGAAAAAAACAGATAAACCGAGTGTGCCACGGGTTGGCAGACCCCCTTTTATCTAACTAATCCCTTGCTTTCATGAATGGACAGATGATAACATTGTTATTTTTCTCTAACTCGAACAAATCCGAGTTCTTGCCTGTCTTGTACTAATGCTACTTCAAGTTCCTTCCATATCTGCTGGGGGAGGGCAATGGATTCTCCTCTCATCGATTTGAAAGCTGCTAAGATGTCGACTGCAGAATTGTCTTTCCTATGTATGTGTGTGACCTTCCAATCAACCAAATGTTGCAGAAAATGATGGGTATTGCAAAGCGAACGGATTGCAGTCCAGGGAATATTTCCTCTGCCCTCTAGCCATCCTACTACGGTAGTTGAATCTGTTTCAATCCACAACTTGCGTGCTTGCATAGTACTGCTTAATTTTACTCCCTGCTCAATCGCTTTTAGTTCTAGCAAATTGATTGTGGGGAGATCCAAACGACCTGCTAGTCCCAACTGAAATTCTGAATTGAAATTTCTTATTAGAGCCCCATAGCCTCCTCTGTCGTCGGCCAATGAACCATCTGTGTTAAGCTTCAGCCAACCATCTTCAGGACTCATCCATTTGACAATTGTGGACCTGTTCTCCTTTTCCTCAATTTGAACACCAAAGGCATTTGAAACCATGACCAGGTATGGGGTCTGTATAATCCGAAAGACTCTATGGATAGTCCTGAGCTTGATGCTTTCCTTAATATGTTTCAAGATGACTAGCTTGTGCATTCTTTTGTCTGAAAAAACTCTACTATTGCGTTCAACCCAGATATGCCAAAAAGTTGTGGTGAAAACGATATTGGCAATCTCCTTCTTGAATGGCACAGTTATATTAGCTGTTTGATTCATGTTATTCTGAGATAGATTTTGATTCTATTGAAATGAGGAGGAAAGTGTGTAAAATCCATTGTTTGGTTACTGATAATCTTGATGGTAATTGTGCGTCTTACTGAATTTAAAATTAAGGTATGTTGGAAAGTAGAATGGAATCAAAATCTCACCATTTTTTGTGATAATCTCAAAATCCACCAAGATTCTTAAATTAAATGATCATTCTACATTTTATTAATTAATTAAATTACTATATATGTCTCTTCTATAATAAAATGTCTCCTCTGTTTTTTTCCTCTCTTGTTGGATGGCTTATTCCCTCAACATGATATAGAACATCCAACGAACATCAAGTATAATTCGATTACATAAGATTTTATGAGGAAAAATTAATTAGGAGTTTTTGTAGTCCCGTCTATTATTTTTATGTCCTTGAAAATTTTCAGGTTTTTTTAGGTCCCTGAGACAATAAAAATTTATCTTTAAGACTCTCTAGTCGATGTTGTTTAAAAATACCGAAAATGCCCCCTACCCAATTATTTTAGTACACTATTAACACTCTCCCTAGTACATTGTTAACATTCCCCAGTATATTGTTAACATTCGCATAAAATGCCCTCAGCTAAATTATTTCGGTATATTTTAAATACTCCCCAATACATTGTTAAGTATATCCAGTACACTGATAACACTCCCATGTATATTGTTAACCTTTGCATAATTGGGCGACGGCATTTTCGATTTTTTTAAACAACATCTGATTGAAGGAACCTAAAGATAAATTTTCAACGTCCTATGGACCTAAAAAACTTAAAAATTTCTAACGACTTAAAAATAATAGATGGATAACCACAATGACCCCTAATTAATTTTTCCATTTTTTTAAGGAAAAAATGTATACAACCCCCTGCAATCTGCTCTATATCCATAAATGGGTTGATATATGTTAAAAAATAATAACATTATAAATAGATAAAATATTTTTTTCAAATGATTATCAAATATGTTATTTTCTTAAAACCGAAAAAATATATGAACGATATATTATATATTAAAAAATTAAAATTAAATATTCCATATATTAGTTTTTTAATATATATATATATATAAGTCAACGTGGTTTTAAAAAATTGTTTTAATATAATATAATATAAACAAAAATTATTCTGATTTCAACTAACAAATAATCCCGCATGGTTTTTTATATTTTATAAATAACAATTTTGTTGGATAATATCTATGATAATTAGTTAAGATTTTGATATATTTTAATATAATAACATTATAATTTTTTATGCCACATTAATATTTATAATCCACACAATAATATTATTCTAGGTTATATAAATTTATAAAATATAATTTTTTATTTTAATTCTTAAGATAAAATTATGAGAAGAAATATTTGTTTTGGATAATATGGATTTTGGTATATTTTTTATTTGTTAATAAATTTGTTAAATTTGTTATATATATATATATATATATATATATATATATATATATATATATATATATGAAAATGATTAGGTGCGGCGAACGGCAGGTGCGGCCGCAACGTGGGCCGTCCGATCGCGGGTCCATCGCATCCAACGGTCAACTTGAATCGCACCCGACCGTCCGATGCGATGGACCCGTGATCGCTGCCGCACCTACCGTTCGCCGCACGTAATCACGTCTATATATATATATATATATATATATATATATATATATATATACACACACGCTCGCGATTAGGTGCGGCGAACGGCACGGGCCGTCGATCACGGGTCCATCGCATCGGACGGTCGGGTGCGATTCACATCGACCGTTGGATGCGATGGACCCGTGATCGAACGGCCCACGTCGCCGCCGCACCTGCCGTTCGCCACACCTAATCGCGAGCGTATGTATGTATATATATATATGTATATATAAGTCAACGTGGTTTAAAAAATTCTCGACAATTTTGTAAGATATATATATATATATATATATATATATAGAGCACCGATTAGGTGCGGCGGCCGCACCGTGTGGCGTCGATCACGGGTCAATCGCATCGGACGGTCGGGTGCGATTCACGTCGACCGTTGGATGCAATGGACCCGCGATCGGACGGCTGTCGCACGGTGCGGCCGCCGCACCTCATCGCGGTCGTATATATATATATAGAGGGCCGATTACATGCGGCGGCCGCACGGTGCGGCGTCGACCACGGGCCGTCGATCGCGGGTCCATCGCATCGGACGGTCGGGTGCGATTCACGTCGACCATTGGATGCGATGGACCCGCGATCGGACGGCTGCCGCACCTCATCGCGCTCGTGTGTGTGTATATATATATATATATATAGGTGCGGCCGCGACGTGGGCCGTCCGATCGCGGGTCCATCGCATCCAACGGTCGACGTGAATCGCACCCGACCGTCCGATGCGATAGACCCGTGATCGCTGCCGCACCTGCCGTTCGCCGCACGTAATCACGTCTATATATATATATATATATATATATATATATATATATATATATATATATATATATACACACACACACACACACATATATAGGGAACCGATTAGGTGCGGCGAACAGCAGGTGCGGCAGCGATCACGGACCGTCGATCACGGGTTCATCACATCGGACGGTCAGGTGCGATTCACATCGACCATCGAATGCGATGGACCCGTGATCGAACGGCCCATGTCGCGGCCACATTCGTCGTTCGTCGCACCTAATCACGAGCGTGTGTGTATATATATATTGTGATGCATTAGTTGATTGCTTGACTGTGATTGGTTCATACACAATGCTCGGTTTATTGGAAAATTTTACATATTATATCAATTTAGAACTTTGTCCACTAGTGCGCCCGAATAATGCCTTTCTAGAGTTTTTTATATTTTTATTTATTTATATATATTTTTCTTATGATGATGGAAAACAGAGGGCTTTTGCTTTACTTCCGTATTACCTGCCAAATTCTATTGTGCAGGCATGGGACTTTGTCGTGGAACAATGTCATCTTCTATTTCACTTTCACAGCTTATTAAGAGATTTCACTAAATAGTGTGTGTGTGCATGAATAGATAATATTTACATCTTTTTGAGTAATTCAGTGTCATATCATTTTATATTATAAGGTCGTAATTAAACTGCAACAGGTAATTGGTTATTGATTTATGTACTTTAAATAGTGCAGTGTTGCAGCAACGAAAAGTCCAATAATATTCATTGGAACTGGAGAACACATGGACGAGTTTAAAATTTTCGATGTCAAGCCATTTGTTAGTCGCCTCTTGGGTGGGCTGTGTTTTGTTACATTTTTGGTGTAACTATTTTTAATTTTTACTGTAGTTCTTATATATATATATCTATAAACAAATCAATTGTGTTTCAAAAACTAATATGTTTGTCATTTCCCCCTTAGGTTTGGGTGATTGGTCAGGATTTATGGATAAAATTCATGAAGTTGTTCCTATGGATCAACAGCCTGAGCTTCTGCAGAAGCTTTCTGAAGGGAACTGCTCTCTCCGGATTATGTATGAACAATTTCAAAACATACTTGAGATGGGACCTATTGGTCAGGTTTGTTATCTATCTCTTCTCCCATTAGATACTTGACAATTTTTTCTTTTCTTTCATGTAACATGGTTGCTTCTCCTATTATCATATTATTCCCTTGTCTGTTTTAAGGACGTTTTTTGCATGTCATCCCCAGTATAATTTATACAATTATTATGATATCTCTTTTAAAGCGTACTACCACTATACTCGGGCATATCTGTTATGATACTATCATTCCCCATTTCTGTCTCTGTTAACAAAAATAAAAAAAAGTTACTGTTGCTACTACCACTAGTTCATTGATCTTCTTTATGCATGTTTGAGTTTCACCTTGGGTGCATTGAGGTGGCACTAGATATTAAAGTAACTACGTTTAAAACTTTGAAATTATGGTCAAAACTTATAGTTATCAAAGGAGCTTGTTTATCAAATGGTTGCACTTTTACCAAGTCCATGATTTCTAGACCTATATGCCTGGATAATGGTATATACAGGTACACAAATTTATATGGTGTTAAAATTTGACCACAGAGTCTTGATGCACGCTTCATTTTGTAAGGAAGCATATAAGACGTAAAATGCTTACCATGATAATGAACTCTTTAATTAATTGCATAGTTGGATCCATAAATTAGACTCTAAATGCAATGACAACAGTCTATATCCTATTGAATTTTTTGTTGATTTATATGCTAATGAGTATATCTTGTAGAGTAGGTTCTTTTTTATGTTATAAAATAATGTATAGTTCCCCTAAGTTCAAAGTTATGGCCTGTTTGTATGCAGGTTTTCTCCATGATACCAGGATTCAGTGCGGAATTGATGCCAAATGGTCACGAGAAGGAAAGTCAGGCCAGGATCAAGCGTTTCATGACTGATGGATTCGATGACAAATGATGGTACTGCTAGTTATCATCTTATCTTATTACATGTGCTCTTACATAAATAAAAAATAAACTTAAAATAGTTATTTTCCTTTCCCTCCAAATCATCCTAATTCATTCTCTTCTTATTATTGCAGAGTTGGATAGCACGAACCCGAAGAGCATGACCGAGTCACGGATCCTGCAAATTAGACATGGCTCAGGCCGTCGTGTGGTAGAAGTCGTGGAGATGCTGGAAGAATACAAGCGGTTCGCCAAGATCTGGAGCAATTTGAAAGGGATCAAGATACCAAAGAAGGGCGAGATGAGTGCACTGTCACGAAACATGAACGCCCAACACTTGAGCAAAGTGTTACCTCCCCACATGTTGAAACAGATAGGCGGCTTGGGCAGTCTACAGAACCTGATGAATCAGATAGGCTCCAGAGACATGATGAGTGGGATGTTGGAGGTGGTGGTGACAGATAGTAGTGTGTCATTTCGTTCACACTGACGTGATCTTTGAAGTTGATTACTGTGCTTGAAATGCTCATTCCATGTTTAGCAACTTGGGATTATTTTAACCTACTGAGGTGAGGCACAGGTGCATGAGAGGTATGGCTTGCACTGTGGAGCTTTTTCAAGGCCTTTGATGCAAAGCAGGGCCTTTTTATGATGTTCTCTTACATGTAATTAGAGGATGGATATCAGTTCATTCTATAATTTTACTTATGTGAAGATTGATGATAGAAATCTCATCTCATGGATGCCAATACAATCTGAAAGGGTCCCACCGCTTACATATTGTGATGGTGTAGTATATACCATGATAGCATAATGCATTTTTTCTATATAAATATCTAAAACAACATCAAATTGTCTATATTCTAGTTCACATGTGGGACATGAGATCCAACAAGGATGCATAATTACACAAGGCATAGTGCAAGCCCTGGACAAAACATTGAAAACAATAACCAATGAATGAAACAATATTCCTGTAGATTACAGAACAAATCACTCATCTTTTATCCAATACAAAACTGGATGGTTTTTCACTGCACTAAAATCAGGGAAGGTGTTCTTTGTTCAAGGCCTTCAGCCATTGCAAGATCACTAGAGCTCCTTTTTCCCAAGAACAATCTAACATCATATCATGGGCGACGCCTTCCAGGCAAACAGGTTGAACACCATAGAATTCAGCAGTCTCTCTGTGCCCTTCAGCATCCTGTAATACTACTTATTATAGGCTTCCAAGAATGGCAAATATATAGTGCAGTTATTTAAATGATAATTCTACCATTATATCAGTTGTTTTTTGTTTGGAATCTTGTATGAGTGTGTGAGAGATGCTTGTGAGATTGTGTGACAGACACGAAATGCGTGTGAAAGTGTTAATTGAGATAATAAAATAAATAAATTGACATGAAAAGATATTCTAATTCATTAACATAAATAAGGGTAGACAAGCAATTCTAGCTACTCTCCTAGACTTATTATCAAGGTGTAAACTAGTCAATCAAGGCAACTCTATCAGATTTTTTTAATGACTAAACAAATGGCTTTTCTGGGCATTCAGGCCTCATTGAAACTTTATCCATCATCTATGATAGTGATGTCTGTCTATGTAACCTTCTACATTTCTTTTGTGGTGATGCTGGAAATTGAAATTGGACTAGTTGATGTCCTGAATGTTGTATGATTTAGTTGTTTCATTTAGAGTGCAAACTTCTAAAATACACTAAAAAATAAGCTGAACAAGGGAACTAATTATATGCAAGAATCCACCAGTACACTTACCACAATGAAATCATCACTCGCACCCATTACAAGAATTTCTATAGAATCTCTTGGTATCGAAGCAACAGGCAGTGGTGCATTAAGCTTCCTCAGATCAAACAGTGGAATCCTTGAACCATTTTTCATTAGCTCTTGATATCTGTAAGTGAAAAGGTAGTTACGTCACCAAACAAAATAATAAGAGAAGAAAATATTACCAAACAAAACTACATTTTAGAATAACTCTACAGGGAAATTTTCATAAATAACCCCCTGAAAAATTTTAATTTCACTTTTAACCCTCCCCCAATTTTAATTGCAAAAACTAAACCTCGACCCGGTCAATGTTGCCACGTCAGCGCTGACTGAGTTTTTTTTATTTTCGGGTTTTTTTGGGAAGACGTGTTATATATAACACGCCTCCTTTGTAAACATGGAAGCGTGTTATATATAACACGCCTCTTTTATAAAAATGAAACTACAAAGTTAAGGTTTAAAGGGGGGTGATGTAAAGGAGGCGTGTTATATATAACACGCCTCCTTTGTATTCAATTTAAAACACCCGATTTAAAATTTAGGGCTATACATAAAAAAGTAAATAAATAATTTCAATAAACAAACATACAATGTATGAAAATGACATGGATGTGTACAATTTAGGTTTGAACTCAAAACATTTTAATGCAAAAAAATATAACAAACAATTTCAAGAAAAAAAATGACAAAAAAAATAAATATGGTCATAACTTCAAATGGTTTGGGAGCGTTGTAACTTCAAATGGTTATAACTTTCAAACCGTAGATCAGAATCACTATTATAATATGTCCACGCGTTCGTATCAACGAGCTCTACAGGAGTAGTCGCTTTGCCGCTACGCCGAATTTCGGAGCGTTCTGAGATCGTCTTAGGAGTCAAATCGACGGTTGAAAGTTATTTTTGTAATTTTTGGCAGCTTTTAGAATTTCACAAGGAACACCTCCATATTTACAAAGGAGGCGTCCCTAAAAAATCCGAAAATAAAAAAACCCAGTCAGCGCTGACCGGGTCGAGGGTTAGTTTTTACAATTAAAATTGGGGGAGGGTTAAAAATGAAATTAAAATTTTTCAGGGGGTTATTTATGAAAATTTCCCAACTCTATATCCCATCAAATTTCCCAACTCTATATCCCATCAAAATGGGGTTGGTGTCTATGAAGAACTTGTCAAAGATATAAAAAAGATGGCTGTATGAGCAAATTGGTGTCATTTTATGACAGGTTATCAATCCAATGACAACCCTCCATAGAAGATGAAGAAATCCGAGGAGGCCACTTCTGAGGGTGAGAGAAGGGTAAGAAATCATGTCAAGTCATGATATGTTCTTGGCCAAGATCGGAATGCAGGTTAAAAAAAAGCATAACATATGACACACAGTTCAAACTCAAATTAAGGAGAAACTAACTTTCATGGACTTATAATATGTCTGTACTGCAATCTGAATTCATCTCTGAAGCATTATTCATCTAAATATCAAAATTGGAACACAACACACTCTCCTTCCAATCATCCAAAGTGTTTGCATTTATTTGTAAGAGCCATTCACCTCTCATATTTGTGCTTATTTTATTCATTGTCACCTGCCTGTTATTAAAATGAAAACTGTCTGCTGTATCGTGGGAGGCCATGAAGCTGTGATGCATGGGTACAAATGTGAGAACCATAAGATACAACAGGAAACCAGTCATAGGACATCAACCATTTCAGATGCTTAATCCAGCATGTAGGCAAGAAATGAGAGAACCTTGAAGAAAAGGCGCCTCCAATATTTGGCAACATTTTTGAGCTCACATATAGGAGTTGTCGTAAATTATAACAATAATCTTGGTTGATGACAAGTATTGATTGAGGAGTATTGAAGGTACCAATGAACTTATATGCATCCATTTAAAGATGGAATAATATTTTCATCTGTCTATAACTATTTTTGGCTGCATCGAGTAAAATATCAAATTTGGAGTTTCAAAGTCCAAGCTTAACATTGATCAATGTTATCTTTATCAACCTGCCACTAGAAGGAAGCCTTCAGGAGGGTAACTAAAAATATGATTTAGAATAATGAAATTAAAAAAATGTCATCAACAGTTCTTATAAATACAACTAAAAGAAAAGAAGTGTTACCATTGGACCAGGTCATCATCCATTGTTGCTGAGAAGAACGTTTCTTTGCAGAGAGGCAATGAATTTGCAAAAGCTTTTGCAGCCAAGCTGAGTGTTACCTGGAAGGATTTCACTAATTAGGACACTCCTTGACAGTATATATCTGAAAATTTAAAGCTAATGCAATATATTCTATTTTTTGTATCTTAATTACCTGAAGTAGCATTGTGGTCGTGAAATATAAAATCTTATGACACAGTATGTGCCACCAGCATTTTCTTTATGATGTACCCGTATGATACAACATACTTTAAAAGATATTTTAATCACAAAAAACTACTTCATAAAAGTAAAAATTAATAGCAGGAAACCTAGTGAATGATTGGCAAAAATGATACCAAAAACTTATTCGAAAGAGGTTCTCTTCTGAATGTGGAAAAGAAAATGTACCTTAATAGCAGCAATTGGCTTTGTCATGAGATACCTCCAAACCAACCCACTGAAGAAGGCATTATTGACACGTCATAAAAGATGCCATTATTCAAGGAGGGAACCTAAAGCCTATGCCAATATGTGTAACTGTGTATGCAGTCACCTGTTCCCCGAAGGAGGTGCAGAACAGATTAGCACAGCCCCTGAAAGAGTTGGATGTGTAAACATGCTCCCTGCATTAACAGATGCTTTGAATTTGTAAAGATATCAGAGTAGATTGTGAACAAAACAAAACATAAAACAACAACCTGAAACTTGTCCTTAGTACTTTACTGCATGAGCATTTTGGAGGATCCCTGGTACTGGCAGCTATGTCATTGTTACATCGAAAATAATATACAACAACAATTTGGAACTAATCTAAATAATAAAAGTTTGATTTATTAGCGTGGCAAGATTGTGTAGCTTGTCCATCTTCCATCTATAGTATAAGTAAAATGAAGGATCTTAAATCATGAGTTCCATCACAGTTCCATACGAGGTTGTCTCTCAACACCAATATAATCTTAAACTGAAAGAAAAAAAAACACTCTTGCACAAAAATGGACGCACCAGAGCTATGTGACGGACGAAACATTTGCTGCCCACTCATGCTTGAGATGTAAGACTGAACGATTAGTCCTCTAAATGAATGACCGAACAACACAGGTGGTGACCTGACTTGTTTCTGGACGTAATCCGCTACATCACTCGCATGTGTCTACTGCAAAAATAACATATCATAAAATAAGTATCCACTCCCCGAATTAATATACAATTACAATATACATACAAGAAACATCTTCACCGCAGAATTACCTCAAGCGAGCCAGCTGCATTTGCCCCTGCAGGCACATTGCTCTCCCCCTACAAAACACGACAGTTCAAACTACCATTAAAAAGTTACTATTAAACACAAAATACATGCCAATATATGTATACTCTTTTAAAACTCAATTTCACCAAAGGCGGTCTTCTATGACGCACATTTTTTTTTCTCCTTCAAAAAATTTGAACACTTGCAAATTAATGGTGTGAAATTCAAAGTCACTCCGTTTCATGCACCAACAATGACCCAAAAACGAATTTTGAAGGAGACCCATCACACACCATCAAATCATCATACAATTTACAACAATGCCATTCATACCACTTCATCTACAATGACCCAAAATAGAATTTTTGAAGGAGACCCATCCCTTACCATCAAACCATCAGAAAACTTTACAACAATGCCAACAAAGCACACAAAATCGATTTCAAGTTGCTCCATTTCAAGTCGATTTCAAGTCGCTCCATTTCTTTCACAAGCAATGACCCCAAAAACGAAATTTGAAGGAGACCCATCACACACCATCAAACCATCATAAAAATTTCAACAGTGCCATCAAAACCACAAATTGCTTCACCAACAATGACCAAAAATAGAATTTTTGAAGGAGACCCATCCCTTACCATCAAACCATCATAAAAATACACAATATTTCCATCAAAACCACAAAATTCCAAATCACTCCATTCCTTGCACCAACAATGACTCAATCAGGCAATCACCCAAAAACAAAGGAGACATCACACACCATCAATCCATCATCAAATTCACAACAATGCCATCAAAACGACAAATTGATTCACCAACAACGACCCAAAATAGAATTTTTGAAGGAGACCCATCCATTACAATCAAACCATCATAAAAAATTTACAATAATACCATCAAAACCACATCGATTCCAAGTCACTCCATTCCCTGCACGAACAATGACCCAATCACCCAAAAACGAATTTTGAAGGAGACCCATCATACACCATCAAACCATCATAAAAATTCACAACAATGCCATCAAAACCACAAATTGATTCACCACCAACGACCCAAAAACGATTTTGAAGGAGACCAATCGCAAACCACCAAACCATCACAAGATTTACAACAACCCATCAAAACCCTACACATTATCACTCCAAAAACATCACATTTTCCATGAAAGACTCAACAAAACCTCCACTTTTCAGGGAATACCTGACCCAACAGGCTGATGGCGTGGCAATCGAACCCTTTCCCGGAGAAGAACGGCAGCCAGTGCTCCGCCCAGCACCAGGCGGCGTGGAAGCTCCCGTGGACGAACACAAGCGGAGGTTTCAATGAAGAGTCGCTGCTCAGGCTCTTTTGAACGATCGCTTCCATGGCCAAGCCGGAGAGGAGACGGTGGAAATGACGAGTCTGCCCCTCCCTTAGCTGGGGAGGGAGAGGGGACTTGCCCAGGACTGCGAGGGGTGTTTTGGTCATTTTGTGAGTCGGGTTGGGGAGGGAGTGACGAACAGAAGTACAAGTGAACGTCATCGCCATGGCTTCTGATTCTACTGTTCTGCTTGTTTTCTTCTTTTTTTTACTTGTTTATCTTTGATGAAGGAGAAGGTGTTATGGCGGAGATGGGGTTTTATCCGGATTTTCGAAGAAGACATAAGTGCCTGGGCGGAATATGACGTCATGATTTTCCAAACATATTCTAATCGTTTTGAATTTAGAAATTAAAATAAAGGTTTTGTTTTAACCTATATTTATTGCTACCTTTTTAGGTAACCCAACAAGATATTAATTAATAAATTGAAAGATTTTTAAAATACCAACAATACCCTTAATAATCCACCAACTTTTCTTCTTTTTCTTATACCCAAATTTTTTACTTTCATTCTCTCTTTTTTCTCACAAAAATTTCATTTAAAAATGTAAAAATGTATATATCCTTTCATTTATGTTCTTATCTCATATCTCATATGGTTGTGAACTTATGATACTTGTTGTAGTGTTGCCTATGTGAAGATATTTTTTGTGCGGTATATAAAGTATTTTATTTTCATTCTTTATTTGATTTAATCTGATTAAACGGTTTCAAAAACACCTTGCGGGGTGGAAGGGGTGGATGTTGAGTGTGGGCGGAAAGCTCACACTCTTGCAGGCCGTGCTGTCGAGTATCCCGATCTTCTTCCTCTCTGTGTTCCGAGCTCCCGAGGGCGTGTTGGACCGCATTAACGTACGTTGACGATTCTTATGGCAGGGTTCAGGTGGCTCAGTACCGAAACCACACTTGGTTGCTTGGAATACAGTCTGTTTACGCAAGCATGATGGTGGCCTCGAGGTGCTCAACTTGAGAACTATGAACAAAGCTCTTCTATCTCGTTGGTCGTGGAGGTGGGTGAAGGGCTCGCACAGAACATAGGTGTGATTGTTAGCGGACCGATACGGTGGGCACGGGGTGGGAGACCGTCGATGGCCTTCGATCTCGACGAGAACAACGTTTGTCTGTAAAACCATTTTTGGGATGCATCACGAGTTCTCATCGGTGATCCTTTGGAAGGTCAGGGACGGTTGGGGAACACATTTTTGGCATGACCAGTGGTGCGGTCCCAAACCCCTTCGGGAAGAGGTCCAAGATCTTTTTCGGCTCATGGTACGGCAGGAGGGTAGCGTCTCCTTCTGGACGGGTACAGGTGCAATTCATGGATGAGAGATCAGTATTCGATGAAACCGATTGACTGAGAAGATCACTCAGCTGGTTCTGCTTCCGGAGTACCAACCTGCATAGGAGGACCAGCCGGGGGAGGCAAAGGACACCGCGTGTTGGGCTCCTAACATGGCTAATGGTTTCTCGGTCAAGACTTGCTACAATTGGTGGCATGCAGATTGTCCATGTGCAAACATTGCAACAAAATTTGGGTAGCTTTGGCGGCCGAAGATCCCACTAAAGGTAAAAATCTTCATGTGGCTATTGTATCAGAAACGTTTCCAAACGAAGGTATATCGCACAAAATGGAGGCCTTCTGACCTGATGATGTGTGCTCTTTGTGGAGAGGAACCAGAGATGATTGCACACCTCTTCTGTCAGTGCAGGGTCTCGAGAGCCCTATGGGACGTTGTGGGGGAGGCCACATCTTAGCACCCTTCATTCGTTGACACCGAGTCTCTGTGGGAGGCGGGGAAGTCTCTCCGTAGACTTGAGAACTCAAGACTTGTCAACATCATTCTCCGATTAGGGATCCCGGCAATCACGTGGGTGATCTGGAGAACAAGGAACAAGGCAATTTTCAAGGGCTCGCGGGTCTATGCGGAGAACATGTGGGAGATGGTGTCTCTCTCTATCACAGAGTGAGGACGAGGGATTGCAGGGGTTAGGGGGATTACTCTCGACACAGGTCATTTGAACATCACCTTGTAGTGGCATAGAGTTGCGTGAGGGGGGGGGGAGTCTCTTAGAATAATTGGTAGATACAACACCTACTAATCATCCAAACCCCCGTGCCTTTTGTTTCTGTGTCATGATTGTCTTTTTTCTTCTTGTTTTTCTCTGTATCCTCTCATCCCGAATTCGGACATGTAATCCACTTTTAGTAATGGAAGTGCTGGTAGCAAGATCTATCTTTTCTATAATAAAAAAAATTATTTTAAATATTTTATATGTACTTCCATTTTTTATTTTTTTATCATTTGAATTTATTTCAATATATAATGAATAAATGGCCTTGCATGTTTCCAGCCAGTGTTTTACATCAAATCTGTGTAAGCGGATTCGTGATAAATGAAAAAAGAGATGTGCTTTATAATTTTATTTATAGAGCAGATGTTGAAATTCAATTTTTCTGTCATTCGTTACAGTGGGTTGGTATTGTAGATTGTGCATTGAAAAACATATTAATAAAAAATAAATTATAGGAAACATATGTAAAAAAAATGTTGATTAAGAAATAAAAAGAAGTGCAACAAGGAACCAGGTGGGAAGGAAAAAATTGTGTATTGGAGTGAAGAAGAAAAAAATGTGATGAATTTATTAAGGGTGTTGTTGGTATTTTAAATAATATTTAAATTTATTGATTCACATCATAATTAGATTTGTTGGGTTTCCTAAAAAGTTAGCAATATATGTGAATTAACAAATGCCCTAAGTGCATTCATTAACAAAACCCTTAAATAATGACTTAATTTCACTTTATATTATATGATTTTTTGAATTGAACCAACCCATGTTTAATCAGCTCAATCACATGATCAGTTTGAATGGCGATATAAATTATTTTAATATAGATAATTTATTTTAATATAAATAATAAATATGTTTTTTATGTATGAATGTGTGATTGTGTTTTTAATTATTCTTATTGAAAAATATGATAATAAAACTTTTATTGTTTGATTGATCATGGATAAATTATTGAAAAAAATGTGAATAAGATATGAGTAAAGATTTATAAAAGTTGAAAAAAACGTATGATTTGGCATGTGAGTGCTCTTATATTAGTGGAATAGTTTGATTTTAAGAGACTTAAAATATTAATATCAATTTATTCTCACATATTCAAGCACAGTTATATCCATCTATTCGAGCATATTAATTTTGACTTATTCATCCATATTCCACCATAATCTCTACCTATTCTACTACTCAAACAAAGAATAAAGTTGTGTTTTAAAACATATTTAGATAATTTTTAATTTTTTAGTAAACCAAAAACTGTAAATGTGTTTTTAAGCACCCCAAATTTTGAATGATTAAGTATGACACAACTATTTACTTATAAATGTCATTTTCAAAACAAATTTTTAAGAAACAAAAAAAAGTGATTCATGTTAATGGATTAAAAAAAAGGTCTGAAAATCAAAATGTATTACTAACTCACCCAAAAATTCAATGTTAGTGTAACTGATACATCACCAGCAACCAAACAGTGGAGAGGGTGATAAACGTTCATGTAACAACTGCCATTATATATAGTACCTCAACAATTCCAGCCTTTGTCCACACTGTGTCAAATCAATGAGTCACTCTGTATATATCAAACAAGTGATCATGGTAAGCAATTCCATCAACACACAACCAATTCCACAAAGATCCTCTACAATGTCCCCACCCCACATCAAATCAAAACACATCATTTAATGTGAGGAAGAGACTGAGCTGGCTGTGTGAGTTGGTGGTGGTGGTGATGGTGGAGGCCACCACTGTCATCCAGTACTGTATCATCTTCTCCAGAAATAAATCCAAGACAAGACAGCTATGCCCTCTATTCTAGTTGGCTTTTCATCACATATTCTATTCTAGAACATCTAATCGTGGAACAATAAAGGGGGGCCCTTTTGTACAAGGATGGATGAGTCATTGCATTGATAAACTAAAAAAAAAAAAAAACTTATATCTGCAGCATCTGTTTATGTAGGTGAATAAGGGAAGAATGAGCTTTTTCTTAAAAAACAATGTGTTTGGTATAGATAATTAGGTGAATAAAACTTAGCCCTTTTGGATAGAAAATTAAATTATTACGAGGTTTATGACTATTCTAGTTAAGTAATGATAAAATGATTTTTAATTTCTTTCCCCCCGTATGGGGTGTGACATTGAGTTATTCGCTCCTGATAGCTATACTAGGATAGATAACAATTCAGACTGAATAAACAATTTTTTGTTTGGTTGCATTTTTTGTTATTCTCATTGGAAAACGTAAAAATGCTTTTTTTGTTGTTTGGTTAATCTTGGATAAAGTGATGATAAATGGTTGATAAGGGATGAATAAGAATTTATAACTTTTTAAATGACAACTATACCCCTGGGAATAGTGTGAGAAATATATGATTGATTTGATAGATGTGACAGTTTTTGAAATCTGTGTGAGACTGTTAAGTGAGATAAATTTTTTAAAATGACAGAGAAGGGTATTTTTATCCATTTGCATAGATAAGGACTGATAAGCAATTCCAACATTTCCTTAGAATAGTTATCAGACCTTATCCTAACTTATCCATGCATAATTATCGGGGTTTATCCTGTCAAAACAAACAACTTTTTTTTACTATTCTCCTATATTCTTCCTTATTCTGGCCTAATTCTTCATGCCATACGGGGGGTTTGTGTTTTAAATTATTCTTGTTGGGAAACGTAATAATAAAGTTGTTATTGTTAGAATAAAATGGGAATAAGGTGTGAATAATGATTTATAAAAAGTAAAAAAATTATGACAGTTGATTCATAAGAGATGGTAATAGTTGATTTGATAGTGGGTCCGCATATTCTTTTAGATTAAATAACCTGTAATAACTTAATCCATATACCAATTTATTATGACATACAAATTCTCATTTATTACAGCTATCCAAACAGCCTTTATATTATTCGTTTCAGCTCCACTTTGCCATGCTTTTATTTTTTTGGACATGATGGTAATGCCTACACAAACACAAATAATTTACGCTTAAGTAAATTTTCCAACTTGTTTTTGAGTACTAATACAGCTTTAAAACCACTTCTCATCAAAGTTCTCCATTAAACCAAACCTTATCTTGATAGGATAGTAGATGTACCTCCTCTTCAGTGAGAGGACCAGGGTTCGAGCATTGCTGCTTGCTGATAGGGAAATATTTGAATATAAAAAATACTTACCAATAATATATAAAAAAAAGTTCTCCATTGAGAGTGGCACTCTCTCTGCTCATCATCTTCTTCTTTTATATGTTAGATTGAGCTTGAACCAAAATCTTGTATAAAGTATAAACGAGGGATGGGGTTATTTTCCGTGGTGGACCTCAAGCGCGAGACAATGACGTATGAGAGGGTTGGAGAAGATGTTGAGAATGCTGATGGCAGTGGGGCAAAGGAGATCAGGACCGCTTCAAGGGGGTCGGCAGATGGGCGGAGGTGAAGGAGAGAAAGGTTGAAGGTGAGTTTATATGATGGGAGAGATACAATCATCATTTTGAGGTTTTTTTAAATTATTCGTATAATACAGGGTGTTAATAGTATATAGCTTTTCAAACATGAGTTTAGATAACAGAATATTCACAGAATATTTCAAATCTATAAATGGTTTTTTTAACTCAGGGGTTTATTTGATTTAGATATGTGTTTTCGGGGGGTTATATGGATATCTAGAAAAGTCAGGGGGTCTCTGGATATCAAACAAATTGTAGGGGGTTATATGAATTTTTTTCCTTATAATTATTAGTTAGAAGTATAACAATACGGGAGCAACTACTCCCACCACCTTAATTGCCACACCCATCACCTAATTATTTTTTGGGTGGTGGGATTGGACAATCTGGGAAGGGAAGAAAAAAGAAAAGAAAAATGAGAGAAGGGCTGGTGGAGGCGACAGGACGGCGATAGTAGCGACTGGAGAGGTGGCAGGGTGCAGATCGAGTAGAGGGAGAAAGGGAGAAAAAGAGATGGAGAACGAGAGAGCCGGGAAGGGTGCCCTCTCCGCGCCACTGCCGCACCCCCCCCCCCCCCGTCCCGCCATTTCTGTCCAGTCACACCCCTCCCAATATTCTCTCTCCCTCTCCTTTTCCTCCTTTCTCCCTTTCTCCCTCTACTCAGCCTCCACCTTGCCCCCTCTTCGGCCGCTGCCATCTCTGCCCTGTTGCCTCCTCCAGCCACCACCCTCCTCCACCCCCACCCCCTCTTTTTCTTTTTTTCTTTTTCCCTTCCTTCCCAAATTGCCCATTCCCACCACCAAAAAAATAAATTGAATGGCGGGTGTCGCAATTTTAGGTGGTGGGAGTAGTTGCTCCCTAATTATATTTTAATAACACATTATAAAATAATATAATCCACCAAATGAATAAAGATCAATAGAAAATCATTTAAGATAAAAAAAAAACATTTAATTGTGTTTATTAATTGAATAATCATTGCTTTTCATTTGAATAATTACAATTCTCCAAGATAGTTCTAAAATCACATAGACTTCCCACATGCCTTAAAATGGGATAAGTGAAAATTGTATAGAATAAGGAAAATGATATGTCTAGTCTCGTGTGTAGTCTCATCTACGGTTCTCATCATTGTTCTTAAAAGTATATGCCCGTCTAATGAAATATATACTGTTATAAAAAATAAGTACACATCATAATTTAAAATAAATGTGTGGATCACATATGTGATTGGGTCCACATAAGGAACATGGTGCAACGCGATGTGTTTTTTTTTAATTAGTGTGTGAGCTAATCGAACCCTATTCGAATGAGGTTCAAACGCTTGAAAGGTTCTTTGGTAATGAACCACTTTTGAATGAGGTTCGTCCCAGCCTATAGGTGTTCGAATGCTTAAAGGCATCCAATCTCCCATATTGTAGCATGTGTTGTCATGTGCCTTGCACATCACGTCACATTGATGGCACATGTGACACATGTCAATGTCCAATATATGCACACATGCGATCGTTCTTTAAACTATGATATGCACTAAGATGCACTGGGAGAAAGAGGATGTTCTTCTTGTGTGGATGAGATAAATGAACACAAGTAAAAAAAAAAAAAGACAGAAAAAAATGAGAAATGAAAATCCTTATTAAAAAAAAAAGCCCAACTAATCTTTAATTAATATGGAGATCTGAAATAAATTCAGATATTTTAAGAATGTAAAAATAATCCTTCAAGTTTATTTTAAAAAAAATTATGTTTTGCAGATGTTACATGAGGATGCATTCTGGGCCGTAAACGCATTTTTATTGTTCAAAAGTGTTGTATAAGCCATAAAATGCATTAAAAAAAGTTGCGAGAGTTTAGTCCCTTCACGGGTCTACTTGACAAGAAAGATTGATTGATTTGATTGATGAGATCTATTTGTTTTTTTTTTCTCTGTTGGAGGTGGACCCGACACAAATCACACATTTTTATTAATATAATTATTATTATTATTTCGCATGGGTGATCAGGGCAAGAATTTAACAAGACCAATGTTTTATTCTGATTAATTCAACCTTTTAGAGATTCATCTTAGGTTCCGTTCGGCTGTGTTGAGCACATTGGCGTCGGTTGAAGCGTTACGCGTAAGCCAAATCAATATTTTAGGACGTTGGAGAAGTGAATAATATTGCACATTAAATGCATGAATTGAATGTTAATCACAACCATAAGTTTTGTGTTTGTAAGTTTCCGCACCGCGTTGGTTGACGCAAACGGGCCCCAGACGCAGAGCCAAACGGTACCTTAATCTTAACGTGTTTTCTACACGTCTCAAAGACTCAAACAGTCACATATTTTTTTAAATAAAATGTAATTTTTAATCATTTACAATAATTTTTTTCAATAGTTTTAATTTTTTTTTAACTTATTGAAAATCTAATTTTAAAGGTGCAACTGGTTTTCAAACACATTGACCCATTTGGCAATGTGTTTTGATTGCGGTGGAGTCTGTGATAGCCAACGAACAGGGTTGTGCAGACAAATTAAACAACATTTCTACATTCGCATCGACTAGGCAAAATTCATTTGTCACATATGTTTTGACTTCTTTTTTTTCTTGCATTGCCCGCCTCCACAAAACTCTGCATTTCTACATTTGCGTCGACTAGGCAAAATTCATTTATCATATATGTTTTAACTTCCTTTTTCTCCGCCTCCACAAAATATTGCTTCGCCCACCACCGGTTCCAACCCCCCGTGTTTGATCACCACACGGATGCCCCTACCTCATGCCCAAACGGCCCTGCGATTATAAACAAAAGGGTTTTTTAATACAACTTTTTTTTCAATCCAAATGCATTCAGAGGTGTGTGTGTCTATATATATATATATATATAGGGAAATGATACGGTGCGGGACGTGCGGTCGTGCGCGAACGACCACGGGCCGTCGATCACGGGTCCATCGCGGGTCCATCGCATCGGACGGTCGGGGGCGATTCATCTCGACCATTGGATGCGATGGACCCGCGATCGGACGAACGACGTCGTTCCCGCACGACCGCACGTCCCGCATATTATCATCGACCTATATATATATATATATATATATATATATATATACACACACACGTTCGCGATTAGGTGCGACGAACGACAGGTGCGACCGCGACGTAGGCCGTTCGATCATGGATCCATCACATCCGACGGTCGATGTGAATCGCACCCGATCCGTCCGATGCGATGGACCCGTGATCGATGGCCCGTGATCACTGCCGCACCCGCCGTTCGCCGCACCTAATCGGTTCCATATATATATATATATATATATATATATATATATATATATATATATATATATATATATATATATATATATAAAAGGAACCCAATATTAATTTATTTATGAAAACGTGAGAATGTTTGAATTTGATTGTAATAAGATTGGGTGTAACTCAAAATGTATTTGACAATAATCAAGTCTGAATGTTTAAACTTACTTAAATACAAATCAAGCTAAGTTTGACTTTAATCGAAGTCCATCATCCAATTCAAATGCAACACATCATTTAAACACTTATAAATGGCTTTTTAAAATATATACATGATATAAATAAGGATAATGTTACATACAATCTAATTTTCAGTCTCAATTCCAGTGTACACATGTTTTTAATATTTAAAAATGGTACACTCCATCTAATAAGATACATGTTTTTATAAAAAATGAAACATATGTTCCAACGAATTGCATAAATACTTTTATAGAAAATTTGAATATTTTCTATTAATATATATACCTTGGTAATGTGAATATGTGTTTTGATAATTTTCTATCGATACTTATAACTTATGAGACTGAAAAAATAACGGTGTATAACAACACTCTCGTATAAGGATAATATTAAGAATTAAATAAAATGTGAACGGCAAAGATTCATCGGATGTACCTTGAATTGTTGACTCGTAACACGTTTTTATTAAAGATGGTGTGTCAACTATTATTTGTGTTTCTTGTCTAGCTAGTACAATTAAATTCATCAGAACCTCTAAGTTTGACCCCTGTTTAATATTCTAGCTTTAAATTAAACATGAACATGATTTGATAAACAAATTTGATACCTTCATTAAAAGTGTGGATTTGGGAAATGCAACTTAATTACGTGCAGTGTCAGCTAAGTTAATCAGTCAAACATTTGAACACAAAAATTATTTGAGTTTTTTTTTCTTCATATTTGTATATCCTGTCACTAATAAGTAATCAACATTGCAGAATTAGTATAATTCTTAATTTCAAAATTATTTTTTGAATATTCTTAACTTTTAGAAGATTTTTTTTTATAGGATTTTTGGGCTATTCCATCTTATAAACAAATTAAATAAGGTTTTTTTTTGTATACCCTTAAAGGACAATTTTTACAACAAAAAATCTAAAATTTAGAAATATATTTTTAACAATGTTGTTTAATGATTTTTAAGAGAGTAGTAAAGTTTCATTAGATAAAAAATGTTAAGACCCATTTTCAAATGAAAATTACTATTTTTATTTGCCAAAGTTTGAAGCATTTTGAGAGAGACTGTAAGTTTTATAAAGAGAAGAGCATTGAAATCATTTTCAATTACAAAATCATTAAATAAAGATTTGTTTGCTGTAAAAAAAAAGACTGATTTAAGTATTATAGTAAACTTTTGAATTTTTTTTTTGAAATTTTGTTATTTTCCCTAAAAAATAATAATCAACCCTTCCAAAAATGATAAGATTATGTGTTCTTTAATTTTATCATTGGTTCAAAATCGATTTAAATCACCAAATTAGTATTTAAAAATTTTGGTCATTAAATAAGAATTCTTTTAAACATCTTTTCAAATCTTAATGTCTCCTCAGTTATATTATAGGAGACTTAAATTTCTCAATAGATTTCCAAACCTTAAAGGGCCACCAAAAGTCTAAACAACAGCCTATAATAAGTAAAAGTCCCTAAATAATATATTATGTCATGACCAACACCATAAGGTGGGAATGATCATATCATGGCCAAATGAGGTAAGTAACATAATCTGTCAAATTGAATTAACCCAACCTCTTTATTTTATTTTTAATAATTTTCCCTTCCATGTAGTCACATTTTGATGCCACATTATTCAAATCCTGGTGAGGTGGTCAAATTCCTTTAGCGTGGTTATGCTATTCTATGTTCTTATTCCATGGTCCTTCCAATTCCATATAATAATTTTTTATTTTATTTTATTTTTAAATAAAGATTGGTCAATGCCCTCACAAGTACTTCAAACAAGTTTGTTGTTGCCTTGTTGGGCATGATCATTTTGGCTTGTCTTTCCTTTTCCAAACCTCCATCTCATCACAAGCATTATTTTTTCAAGCACTCCATATTTTTCTCTCCATCATCCACTCATCAAATGAAGATTTAGTCATCCATATATTGACATCAATGTCAAATTTGATTTGCTTGTTAATCAACCGGATTCTTTTGTAGCTCCCAGTGAGAAGCAACACTAGGAGCTGTATGGGGATCACTTATAATATGTCATTGAAATGATTGGAATGCTCTAATTTAGATTTTATCCACTACGTTGGCTCTTATGGAAATTGGTGTCCTCAGATTTTTTTTGTAAGAAATATATCAATTTAAGCATTACATTTTGCACCGATCAAAGTATTATCTAACTTGTTTTTCACATAAATCCTCCCTAGAAAAAACCTATTTGTTAGGGGCACCAATCTTTTTTTTAAAAAAACACACCTATTTGCAACTTTTGTGTCATGGATAGCATTGCTTGTGATATGTAGACTTTATCTGCTTGTAGCCTCTCGTGCAATATCTATATTATTTGATTCGATTAAGTGTATAGTTTATGCAAACAATCAAACAAATATTTCACAAAAATAAACTATGCACAATAATTAATTATAAATTAGATGATTCATATAATGATATGGGTTTGCCAGCGATGTTATATATAATGATTTCGGGTAACAATGTCAATTTTTTTTTATGTCATATGATTTGTTAATAATTTTTATGGATCTGTGACTTTTTGGAAAATTGTTCATTTTAATACTAATTTTGTTCACACATTTAAGTTTAAAATTCTGATATGACATGATCGCTCCAATCTGACCTCAATATGACCTCAATATTACTTGTACAAACAAGTTAACTTTATAATAATTCAATGACAAGATGTTTCAAGCAACATTATATTCATACTACCACAAATGCCACACCTTCCAACTATCAAGGTGCCCCTTTTTTTTCCCTCCTTTTGTATTGTGTATTATGTCATGTTGGTGATGGCAGAAGGATCCCATTTAACACCACAATCATCCAAAATGATGTAACAGTTCCCATCAGTGGACAAGCTTTTCTCATCAATGATTTTATAGGTGGTAATGTCATGCTCACTGCTTTCGCCCTTTTTGGATTTATGACAACAGTGTGTTGTGTGTTGAAGAATGTGACAATAATATCTGAATTGGACATGCATAAGAGCATCTTTGGCCCACCCAAACTCTATAGAACCATCTCTATTTGATTTTACACATGATTTGACAACACATGGATCACAAGAGCTCTCTAATCAATGTTTCAATATGGGCTTTCACATTCTTCTCCATTAAAACACAATTTGAACTAATCAGATGGAATTTGGATTGAGAAGTCAGATTACTCAGGTTTAACTCGAACGAAATGTTGTTTAGTTCTGAACTAAACTTTTAATATGTGAGATGAAATCAAATAGATCAATCTATTTTATCCTATAAACTATAAAACTTTCATAAACACTGGTCCTCCATAATCTTTTCTAAGCTATCATCTCCTTCTTTTCTTATCTCCACTATTTCCATATTTGAGACACCCTTTTTTTTTCTATTGCAGAGTTTGAATTATTTAAAGTGACCCCATTTTAAAAATTAAAACACAAACTCAAACTAAATCAAATCGAAACTTAATTCGAATCCAGATCAAGCCATACCAATTGGGTTCGAGTTTCAAGTTGTATTGTATTTTATAGTCATCTGACAATCGTATTCATTAATGATCACACACCCACAAAAAAATACATAGATAAACAGACAATGATGTATATATAATTCAAGTCCTCCTATCTTTTTTTTATAATTTTTATACATGCAAGACTTCAAAAACTCACATTAACTTCACTCAAAACATCACACAAAACAAAGATACAAAAGAACATAAACAAAAACACAACCCAATCAAATTCCAAGTCCACTAGTGTTCAATTACCTCTCAAAACCCAAGCTCATGAAGCATCCTCACTTCCCAAGACTCATCCATGCTCCACAACCCACCACCACTACCACTACCACCACCAACCAAACCATTCTCCACCGCCACCACCGCCGCCACCTGATCCGAACCACCACCACTCAAGTCCAATCCACAACTCTCATCAAACCCCCTGAAACTCATATCATAGAAGCCACTGCAAGGGCTCGCTGGAAACTCCAGCGACATCTTCGACAGCTGCGCGAACTCCGGTCCGACTCCGGACTCCTGTCGGAAAGCCTGTGAAGTTGGTTGAATTTGATGATCTTCTGATCCGATCGCCATCGGAGGAGGAGGAGGAGTCAGAGGAGGATCCGAAGGCCCCATCTTTTGAAGGAGCCTCGGCATCCAAAAACACCGGACAGCTTCGACGAACGACTTGCTATTGGCGTCCACCTTCAGCTGCCTCGCCTGCTTCTGCACGCGCGTCCTCCAGTAGTTCTTGATCTCGTTGTCTGTCCTCCCTGGTAGGTGCTGAGCGATCCTTGACCACCTGCACATGACGTATAGGATCTAATTAAGTTTGGTCTGTCTGTGATAATCTCACGTGTTTAACATACTGACCTGTTCCCCCACTTGGAGTGGAGTTCGAGTATCAGAATCTGCTCCTCGGGGGACAGGTTCCCACGCTTGACGTCGGGTTTCAGGTAGTTCAACCACCTAAGTCTGCAACTCTTCCCACTTCGCTTCAATCCTGAAAATATTTTAATTGAATAAGTGATTGTGATTGAATTGAATTGAATAAGTGATTGAATTGATTACCTGAACATCTTGCGAGGAGATTCCAACGGCCTTCGCCATGGCATGCAATGTAGTGGATGAGGAGAGTGTCCTCTTCAAGAGTCCATGGACCTCTCCTGAGTTCCATGTCTTCTTCATAGGTGTCATTAGAGCCTCTCTGAGACATGGCTTTTTGGTTCTTCTTCTTCTTCACCTAGAAAAGAATCCAAATGCAGATGAGACTTTTTTATTTGATTTTGATGATGGCATGCACCGAAAGTTTGTGAACAGAAAGGGTTGAAACGTAACTTAAGAGAGAGACCAGGATATATAGACACCCCCTGCACTGTTTATGCTTATAGGTTGCCTATTCTATAGCATAGATTAAAAGGTTTTTCAAATTTTTTTCTTTTTTTAAAGTTAGAATGCCTTCTATAAAGTAATGTAAATCTTTTCACTTTTGACTTGGGGTAGTAATCTTGTAATCCAAAACTGGATGAGTAAGGGAACACGTCATTCAGTCAGAGAAATATCAGTTGTCATTTTTTCATTGGTCAAGGTTAAATTTTTTGTTACTAAATATTTATCATTTAACTTATGCTTTTTCAATGTATCAAAGTAAAATGAAACATTATTTTAGGGAAAATGTTAAACAATCATTCTTGTAATCACTTTTACAGTATTTTAATGTGTTTTGATTTTTTTAATAAATTTGTATTACTACATAGATTTAGAAAAAAATAAATATATACTTAAAATGAATGGTATGTATTGTTTTGTATTTTTTTCAATCTAATATATACTGGCCTAATGGGGTGGAAGGTGGGGACTCCATGATGTTTGAGTGTATCAGCACTGTATAAATAATGAAAAAAAGGTCCATATAATTTTATTCATGACTAAATATAACTTTTACATTGAACTGAACAATTCATACAATCAAATTATAAACAACTCAAAAATTCAGTCGACATGAATGGAATTGAGCAACTCATGAATTAAACTAAATAAGATAATGGCATCAAAATGAACTCTTTTGCATTCAAAAATACATTTATAAATCAAACTAAACTATCTATGAATCTAGTTGAATAACTATTATATCAAACAAAAATGGATATTGCATTGAACCACACTCAAATCATGTAAATTTAAATTGAATTGAACAATTCATGAGCTATCTCACCCTCAAATAGTGATATATGTGTATATCACGTGAGGAAAGAAACCTGATGGATTCAATTTTTACTGGAACCTAACCCTTTATGGAAAAAAAATGTATAATAAATAAATAAATAATAAAAATAAAAATGGTTTATTGGGGAATGAGTCATTTAAAAAGAAACCCTCATGGGAATTCATTATACATAGGATGAAACGTGTTTGACTGAACAAAAAAGAAAAACTTTCATTAAAATAAGGCATGCATATTAGGAGCCTATGCTACATATTTTGTTCATACATTGTAGAGTTTGCCTAATCTAAAAGAAAAAAAATTCATTAAAATAATTCATCCTTAGTTAGAAACCTATGTTACATATTTTATATCTTTATATATAGTAGGGTGTGCCTAATCCAGCTGAATATTTTTTGGCTGCTGGGATTTTAAAAACATCTGCTTTGTTTGTCCTCCATTTTCCCAAAAAAAGTTGGTTGTCATGAATCCCAAAACACACACATAAGGAATTCTATTATGTGTAATATATTTATTACTTTGTTTCATGCAATCAAGTGTTTCTAACAAAGAGAATTCTGGGTTTCATGAAACATTACAATATATAGTCTTCCCACTCATCACGCTGTGGTGGTAGTCAGTGCTTCTAAATTTGACTCTCAGGAACTATTTGTCACCAGTTGTCTCAAAATATAAAACATATATATACAATATGATAATTGTTGTGTAGAATTTAGAGGTGAGGTGGTGGGTTATCAAAGAGTTTTCCTCTCAGCTACAGTTTTTTGAAAAGCTGTTTGGACGTGGAGATAAGATCACATTGATCATTGATGCATGTAACTGTCATGATATTTCATCTTGATTTTCTTATTTTAATCTCTAATATATCTAGGAAGGTTTTAGGCTTACCCATTGCTTTCGTCACTATTGCACAATATATATACTTATCTAATTAAGTACATGATTTACTCAAATGAATTAAATGTTTATATTAATTTTTACTTTGTTCATAAGGGAGTACTTATTGGCATTAGTAAAATATGTACAGTATTAGAGATTAAATTTACGTAATGAATTAGATGACATTGTGTCTGCAAAAATATCTAATATAATGTAGCATTTGGTAGCGTGATTTGATTTAAAATTGCTTTTGTAGGACGTTGCCCTCCCCCAACTTTCTCTAATCACAACTTTTAAGCATTATTTGTCTAAATTTTTTTTACAAGAAACTGTAATTGCAAAACTATTTGGTTACACGATTGCAAAAACAGTTTTTTACAAACACAAAAGTTGTTCAATCACACAACCAAACACTGCCTAAATGTATCATCAGCCTAAATCTCAAAATTTAGATAATTATGACATTTTAATGGAAGTCATTCTTTGACAGCCCTGCTCTGAATGGTAACAGCAGTAGATTTTGCAGTCTGATTTCTTTTAAACCTCAATTGAAGCATTTATTTTTCTGTTTACATTACATGAGAACAAAACTCCAAATTTACCATAATTATTCAGCTTCAATTGAAATTTTAATATGAGCACAAGTCATATGGTATAATTAAGAAAAATCTTTTCTATTCATCTAACCTTCAAAAAATTGAAGTCTATACCATCCAAAAGCAAGTGAGCAGATTAGTAATCGATCACAAGTATGATTCTTAATTATTATGCCTAGTTCAATGGAAATATAATGACATGTTGTGATATTTACAATATCTTTTCAGTTGATTAGTGTATGTTAATTTAATTAAAACACTGATATATGTTTCCCTACGCAACATGATTTTTGGTGGTATTTAATATTTTTTCTACACAGGCTTTGTACATATATGCAATCCCAATTTCGCTAGGATGGTAAATAATTTGTTAAATAAAACATATAATTTTTATTTTCTTTATATAAGTTGTTATATACAATACATTGGAATATATATTTTATTTTATTTAAAAAAAAATGTGTTCAGTTACATAAAGTAAATATTAGTGGTTGGAGGGGCAGAACCTGAAAATATCAAATAATTTGGAGAACAAAAGCAACTGTTTTTATTGGTGGGGGCAGGTAGCTAGGGATAAATGGTGACCAAGACCATGAAAATATATATCAACTAAAGTAATCAAATCATATATAGAAGACTTCCATTCTCACTAATGATAAATACTGTAAGATTATTAGAATAACCTATAATTGTTAACTTTAATTGGCAAGGAAACAATGAAAAATAATCAGTAGTCAATGCACATAACAAAAAGAGCTTTATTACATTTAGTCATTTTTACAGTCCTAAATGCAGCCTTGTATATCTCGATATCCCCCTTCACACATTGTATCAAAATATATACGTTATTGAAATTTTTTCATATTTTCTATAAATAGCATCATTCAATTCATTAAAGTATATATTTTACCTTTTATTAAAAGTATATATATAATTAGATGAGGTATATGATTTAAAAAAAAAATCAAACATGTGTAGTCTACATTTTGACCTGTAAAATGGGCTATGTAACATTTTCCTAACAAAAAAGAACAAAAAATTGAAGTAATTAAAATTCAGAATGAATACAATGAAAGGATTTCACATTAGAATAAATCTTAAATGACCCACATAAAAAGGATCCAGCGTGAAAATATTTATGTATACCATCATCTAAATTTCATAAAAAATGAGATGATTCCTAACAACCTATGATTAAAATTAAATCCTCACCAACCCAATATAACAAATTTATCCAACTTTTAAATATAATAGAACACATATCCTTGTATAAAATGTATGTTCTGGTATTATTGTGATTGTGAAGATCACGTAAGTCCAAACCTAGGAATCCATTTCATCCGTGCCGCCTTAAATTTTTTTCCTCCATTGAGAAGAAGATCAACAAAGGAAGTTTAATTTATGCAGAGCACAAGTAAACCATCCAAAAAAAAAAGTCTTTGAGAATCACTTGAATGTAACATCAATTGCAGTGACTATATTATAAACGACGATGAAACGATGACGATATGTTGATGACGCCAAATGAATATGCGAACATGACGAATGATCAATCGAACTTTCTTTCAAATTCATATATTGAAGTGTTTGAAGTGTCAGCATATGTTGAAGTGGGGACACCAATATAATATTCTTTTTGTTTTGTATGTGCTTTGCGTGGCATTTCACAGTTTCATAAACTTAGATTGATTAGTAGGTATAATCAGTTACGCATCCACACATGATGCAAATTAAAGACAAGTTTAGAAGTAACTTCTATGCAGACATGAGAGAAATGTTTTAAGTGGTTCTCAATTTCAATATCAAAACTTTTAATGGTCAATTTTTAAGTACTCATCAACCTAGAAGATGTGTGTAGTCTAAAGCCCTATATTAGGCTCTAATTATCACATTTGACAGGCCTAAAAGGGTGCTTTGTGATAACTAGTTATGATTTGTTTTAACTTTGGGTGAGCATGTTTAGTTAGGTTTAATTACTAATATAGATTTTAGGTGAGTGTTTAATTATCAGCAATCTTAGATGAAAAATAAAAGAAAGTGAAGAAATCTGAGTTAAAATAAAAATGGATATAAATTACATCATTTTCTATCTGTCCATTTTATTATTGTTTATGACTGTTTTTCATTGGATAAGACAAAAGAGACAGAAACAATGAAAGAAAATTCTCTTATTTTGTTTTACACAACAAAAATTTCATTTTGGTTATAAATTTTCCTTTCAATTTCTTGTATGTACAAGCACATCTTAAGTATTAGAAATTTCTCACAAAAAAGTTATAAATTAAATGAAACTTGACGACACTCCATTTTGCTTGATCAAGGCTTAATCTAATCAGAATTAGGTATCATGATGCATGTATATATGCTTTCAGTGATTTCATATATACTCCTGCCACGCATGGAAGAACAGTAGGCTAGGCTACTTGTTTGGAGAACTGAAACAGTCACTATATTACTTAAGTTTACTATATATATATATATATATATATATATATATGATTTCCAAACATTTATATATCAAGGTAAGAAAAAGTAACTACATATGGGTTGTAGAGCTAGATTTAGAATTTCAGAAACCTCAAGACCTCTTGCAGTGTGAAATGGTAGGTCAATTGGGGTGGGATTAGTTCAAAAGAAGTCAAGGTTCACTTATTATCAATAATGCAGCAATCTTGTCATGGATAAGGAATCAGATATGACAAGAACAATGAGAGGTGGTGGATTATTATTGGCTGGAATCTGATACAGCATTGTTTGTTGACTGCTGATTTTGACATTTCCTCCTTCAGAGATTCTCCAAGTACTGGACTTCTTTGTTGCTTAAAATCAGGCCCTACTTGAAAAGATAACAATACAAATCCCAATATTGTCTCGGGTTGGTGAGAATAAACTTACTCTTGACCAGGATTTCTATCTATTTTTATTATAAAAAAAATTCATGGAAAGACCTTATTAATTGTTTAGGGCCTCATCTAGTCCCATTCAAGGTACAGTGAAGGAAATATATAATTTCCTCGAACTTTCTCAAAAGTTTCTCCAATGAGATACTGTGTGTACAGTAGAAGTCAACAATAACAAATATGGGATCTAAAAAAAATGCAAATCACATGAGAGACACAAATGTACGCATGAGAGACACAAATGTACGTGATTTAGTGTAAGCCTACATCCATGGGATGAAATCTGAGATAAGAATCAAATTTTAGAGAAGACTCACAAAACTCACATAAAGTTTTTCTTACTCCTCTCGACCTCTCATTTTGGATCTCTACTTAAACACAAATCCTTACTTGTCACGAATCAGACTGAGTTGATTCTGTTGCGATGAACCATTTGTCACTTGGAAATCGCATTGGACTCGCAATGTGGGTTAACTGCGATTTATTGCAAATAATCGCAATGTGCGGATGAGTCCAGTAAAACTTTTAAAATAGTGTGAGAACCCCAGAGTTATCAAAGAAAATTGATTATATAATTAGATGAAAATCAGATGGAACAGAAAAAAAGTAAATGAAACTATTAAAGTGATAAATAGTGTAAAATAGACAAGGATGATTCATATTTCATCCCACATATTGAATTTCAAATTGAACAAAACCAACCCTCAAACCCTAACCCAACAAATTAAGCTCAAGTTTACTTAGATTTGAACCCGTCCAACGAAACCTCAACCCAAACCCGTCCTAAATTCAGGTTATTAGACCAAATTATATCACACTCAAATTGCACCCATACAATTCACATGTACAAAATGTCATGACATGTTTACCAATCTCAAATTGGAAATCCAAACATGTTTAGAAGTTGTTTTTAATACACTTATTGTAATTTTTTTGTGGGATAAATAACCTACTTATTGTTGAACAGTGGCATGTTTGTTCTCCTCTGCCTAGACTCCTCTATGGAAATTGAGGAGTCTAGGTGGGTAATCATGCATCATTGTTTGCACTTTTATGTATTATTGAAAAATTTATTGAAGACAGATGGGTGTGTGTTCTTTAAACATTATCTAGACAAATGGGATGATTTTATTTTCCGCAAATCCCGTGGACTTGACAAAATTAACTCATCCATTTTATTTTTCTTGCTGTACATGGAGATTTCAAACAATGGGCTTGACATGTTATGTGTAAACAGAGGTTGAGAAATCAAGGTATGTTTTACCCAAATGGACTTTCATGCTGCTAGGTATCTTTGAATCATTTATTAAATTTCAAACACTTTATTCTTTCATATGTAACTTTTTTACCATCTGCACAGTTAGGCTGATTGACACTATGATTTAATAAATTGTAAAAAGTTAAGCTCGGATACATCATAATGATGTCCCGAAACAATATATTAAGGTTTAGTTTGATTTGAAGATAAATTATTCTAATTTTAAAAGATAAAAACTTATCAATTTTATCTTATTTTGATCGTATTTGTTAAAATGAAAAAGGAAAAATAAATGTTACTCAGCCATTAAATTGAGCATGGCAAGAAATTTTCGATGCTCAAGTTAGGAACTCCTCCATAATGTTTTTCATAACCACCATAAAGTAGATAAAAAAATATTTGGTAGATATATTGGGTGAAAACTATTTTTACCTAATCGTCTGTGATATTTTTGTACATAAAACTTGTACATAAAACTCCTGAAGTTTGTGTTGTAAAACTCCATAAAAGCTCAACCAAGTGCCACGTGATCATGACACGTGTCAAGCTCTGAGAGATCGTTGTTTTCCCCTCTAACACTAGCCTTTAATTAAAAGTGTAGAAAAATTTATCAGTATTTATCCTGTTTTATTTTTAACAAATAGGATAAATAGGAGTTGTTATTTTTCCATTTATCCCTTGTTCCAATAGTCATCCCCTCACCAACCTCTAGATTTAAGAAGAAAAAATAATTGGGCAACAAGGGTCACAGCAATGATGATGATTAATGAAATAAAAGTTGAAATGTAATAATAGAATTTGAGCTTTGAGGATCATTAAATCAGCATTGATACAAAACAATCCCAGTGTTTCTAAATTTTTCAAATAGAAATTCAGTAGAACATGTTCATAATCTAACAAATGCGCCAAAATTCACATCCTTGAAACAAAATATGCCCAATTGTGCAGAAGACGGAGAAATATTAATATGGCTACAAGCATCATTTCATGTTATTCAAATTAATCCAAATCAATTATAATAATATAAAAACCAAGGTCTTGCCTCGTAACATTAAATTCGGTTTCATTCATAGCAAAAAAAGATAAAACCATAATCATTTTATGTAGTTTTCTATTATATGCAAAGAGACTAGAAAACCTTCATTACTTTCACTTTTAACTCATATTCTTCCATTTTTCCTCACATTTTTAATCTACTTTTGTGCATAAACACACCCAAATCTAAACTAGTACTCTTGAATGGTACAAATGCAAGTACATGATTGCTTCATTTTGGTGGCTTATGTTAATCAACTTTTAAAAAAATTGAAGATTTAGGTTAGCGGGTTGCTCAACAAATAAAAATCTAAACTATATTGTCTTACACCTACCAAACATCACTATGTAGGACTTTGATATCCAGCTGAGATGCTCAGGTTCAGCCAAAGCTCACTCATTGACATGACAAGACTCAATAAAACTAACATATATTACATAATCTGGCGCTGATTGGGATGTCAAACCTATCTTCATCAACAAAATAATAATAATGATAACTTAGAAAACATTGAATGAAGAAAAACCTAGGTATATAAAAAAATGAATGCGTGTTTGATGAACCCTCACCAAGCAAAATCTTTTCAAACATGATTAGACATTGCATTCAAAGTCCAAAGTAAAACCGACCACTGAAACATGAACCCAATCAATGGCAGCCACCACAGCAGAACTATAACTAATCTTTCTAGAAAACCAGTCTTTAATCAAATCATGATCACCATCTTTTTCATATTGACTGTTCTATTTATGCTCCCCTTTTGGAAGCAAGTCTTAAAACCAGTTTTTTCATAAAATCTGTTCTCAATCTACTTTCAGGGGCGTTTGGAAACTCGTTTGTAAAGTATGATTTTGTATAAAATATTTTTCTTGATTCTAGGAAGCTCTTTTTCTTTGCTTTTTATAAAACATATTTTTTACACTAATATTGAAACAATTTTTTTTAATTAAACATATTTTTTTCAGAACTGTTTGAAAACACATTTAGCGTTTTGGATTTTTACAAAAACAAAACCCAACCCAAACATGTGTCCCAACTGCTTTCCAAACGACATTTTATTTATTACATGTGTCCCACTATTTAGGCAGAATAATGGAGCCTATTATGACTAAGAAACTTAAAGAAACCTAAAAACGAAACGGAAGATGGTGAAAGTAAAGAAAGTGAGGAAAAAAATACTTTAAAAAATAAACAACCTCCGAAACGAAGGAGACTAATCAGGAACAAAAGGAATCCACTGAGCAAGACCCTTCCACTTGTTCATAATAAAATAACTGTTTGAAATTCATTGAATCCGTTTGATAATTAATTCCAAATGAGTCCTAGAAATGTTGAGGGTGAGTTTATCTTGTACATAAGCATGATGTGTTTGTTCAAAGAGTTGAAAATGATTTATGCTTGTTATCTGTGTTGTTCTTTTATGATGATTGGATTAAGAAATGACAAACTAGGTTTATAATTAAGCAAGGGAGGTGGAATTATTGTGAATAATATATAGGTAATTGGCCTTTCATCGCCTAGTGATGTCAAAATTAATAGCACAAGATAGGATTTGTAGAGTCAAATGAGGTTAAACCTCTCTAAGTTGGCAAAAACTAGTATGGTCCAATGGCTATTGGGCTAGTGTACAAGTTCTATTGGTGTTGGTAAGAGATCTATCACAATTTTTTGGATTATATGCTAAATTCGATTATAAAAGCCTGGCTTATTCCAAAATTCTACCTAAATTGAAGATGTAACATCTCTTAAAGATATATTTTCTAATCAAGCTACATTATTTTACAATATTACCTTGAACATCAAAAGATAAAATTTGGGATGGCAACTGAAAGTGCTCGTCTTTTGCACTTAATTTAAACAAAAAAGTATGTTCCTTCAAAACTATTTTAAATAAAAAAAATCTTTTTCAAATGCTACCAAGTCTAGACCCATGACTTAATGATTGACAATGAAATTTGTAATCATAAATTCTCAAGTTCAAGTTCCACACCTCACCTAACAAAAATTAACAATAATAATTTTAATAAATTTAAACTACCATATCACTTCTTAGCATGTTAATAGAGGCCCCACCTTCAGAGGCAGCCCACCTTCATTGAAGGGTATAATATTCGAATATTACTCTTGTTAAAATAATATATAAGAAGCATAGACACGTCACGCACGAACACTTCAATGTCCGTGTTCATTACATGTCGAACAAGGGACATGACATGACACATGTTGAACATATGTCAGACATGTTCCATACTTATCTAAATTCAATGATAATTCATGAATTACAACACACATTGGATAACACAATACATGAAACTAAATGATGTTAAAATCATAACATCTATCGTAATATTTAATTCACATGAAACCAATAAATCTTAATGGATTTAATCATTGACACACATTATAGTTATATCAACTTTTTTTATAGTTTATTAATGTATTTTCAATTTTTTAACAATAATTATAATGTCACATATATAATTTTTTTATTCCTCGTCCTATCTTTGTTGTTTCATGTCCCAAGTTTTTTAAGATTTACTGTATCACCGTGTATGTATCATGTCATGTCCGTGTCCCGTGTGTGTACATTGTGTGGGATAAGATTTAACCAGGAAATAAAAAATTCATGTAAAAAGGCCAAATTCTGCTTTTTCAGGTAAAAATTATTGGCTTACATGAATTCCCATAGGACCGATCCCTTTTTAGCTTTTTCACAAAATCAATTGAACATTGGGAGAAAAAATCAAAGAAAAAAATCAACAATAATAAATATCCAAGAAACAAAAAACAGAAGACAACATGTGTTTACAAATATAGATCTGCATATGACCATGTCCACTTAATTGAACATATACCAAATTGTCCCCAAGTGGTTTACTTATAGGAAATATAACAATCTTTTCCGAAACACAAACAACAGTTTTCTTGACGAAAGATTATGAATAGTGTCTCCCTTCTTTAACCAAACTTCTCACAGAACAGATTAATTATAATTGTCTCTCACTTTGGCAGAATACATACGATTAGCAAGTTCTAAGAAAGAACACATGAACTACAGTTGAATTAACTTATAAATTAAAGTTGGCTCTAACAGTAAAGACTCATAAAAAAAAAGTTTCATTTGTCAAAAAAGAATGACGATGACAATTTAATACACATTTAGGAGATGCACCTGACATCCTAATGCGTATGGATGAAAAAACTATTGCTACTTGCACCCATCACTATCTTCAACTTTAAATAGCTCAAAAATCAAAATAGCCGTAATAGCCTCATTATGGAGTAGAAAGCCATCTCTAATCGGTGTGGAATAAATATGAACGTGAAGACCAAAAACATTGGTCCAATTTATTCATCTTTTATCTTTCACTTTATATTTAAACCCAATCTCCTCATATTACAACAGATAATACATGATTTAACATAACAACAAGCCATAAAATAAATAATACATGGGGACATACCTTGTAATTCAACAGCGCTATGGTATATATATACGCACAAGGCTGCCAGTACCAGGGGGAGGCAGAGATGTGTATGGTCTCCAGATTACTGAAAGAACCTGCTGTTCACCCCAGCTCTATACAATTGCAGTGCACCAAGGGCACTTGCAGAGTTTGCCCCAGATGCAGCAGTGACACCAATCTCAGTCTCAGCAGGTACGAAAAAAATATGGCCTTCCAAGATCTTATCTTCATCAACTGCATTCCCCGTTTTCAAAGTTCCCTCCCCAGCCAAAACAATAAAAAGAGATGGGCCTGGGACTGCAGGGAACACCACAGATGCCCCCTCAGGAAGAACACAACTATCAACTTCAAATTCATCAAATGGCGGTGTATACCTTTTTGTGTATGGGTTGAGGGGAAGTCCCCTTAAGATTTCAGGAAAACCCTGCATAATTACAGTAAGAGACATTGGGGACAAAAGTTTGAACTAAAAAATCCTTCCACTAAATTACTAACAGCCTAAGCAGAAATTCACCTGTTTGTATGTTAGCATGGAGCAAAGTGTCTTGACATCCCGGAACTTTGGTGTGAGGCCAGCACGGATGACATTGTCTGATGTAGCCATGCATTCGATGCATTCACCAGATAAGTACGCATGTGGTTCATTAGCGTCAAGATACAAAGCTTCACCAGGTTTAAGCTTCACATAGTTAAAAAAGAAGGATGACAGAACTCCAATATCGGCTGGATACTGCTTTTCTAGTCGTAATGCCAGCTGTTCCTTCTCGGTCAATTTTCTAACCTGGAATATCATCATGAATATATAACCTCAGATGCAAGTAGAATTTTATATACGAATGAAGGCATGTATGGTTGTCATAAAAATTACTATAAATCCTAAAATAAACTCAAGATAAAATCATGACAAAAGCATAGGCAACAAGCGATCATGGTAATCAATATGGTCATATGGAGCTCCCTGGTTGCATGGACATATGGTTGACAACAAATAAAGTGCATACATAACAGTCTTGGACAAGGTAAGGCAGACCCCTAGATAGCTCACCAACCGGCCTCCCACCCAGCACAAATCCATAAATAGGTTAATGTAATGACTGAAGGCTGTTGCAGATGGGAATATCAAATCATAATAATCATGATTTATCATAATGTGATACAAAATCCAGTTCCAAATAGATAGGATGTGGCTTATTGCTTGTAGTTGTAGTATGGTCACAGTAGGTAACATTCAGAAACTAAATATATTAAATTTCCCTGCACGTGTATATATAGACATGTACATATACATTAGATGTGCACGAGTAAACACTATCGGCTTTTGAATAAAATTTTTTAAAGAAAAAACCTATCCTATGGAACAGAGACTAAATGAACGGAAAGATGACCAGACAACTTTCTGTTCATCAGTTACTCTGATAAATCAGCATGCGAGAAGTCATGAAACCAATTTATTTAGCAAATAAAATATATGAGAAATCGTAACTCAGTTTGAGAATTGGATTTATAGGCCAACTAATATTATACATGACAATGACCGCAATGCCAATAATTTCAGAAAAAAATTGATTGATATACAGTCAAAAAATTTGAACACTTTTAGGTGATATAGGATCAAGAAGAAATTATGCAACTAACATATTTTTCATTTAGTTAAAAAATATTCATTAACACGATTTCCACAAAGTGGTGACAAAATGTATAATTCCAGTACCAGTCACTACAGCGACCAAAGTAAGGAAGCAAAGGCATAAAAGCAGTAACTTGCTTTACGTCTGAGAAAAGCAAGTAGAGTTACAAAGTCTATACTAATAAACAAGGCTTTGCATCAATACAAGCTCCACAGTAATATATAAGCATCTAGCATTATGGCCTTAGCAATAAAATACTAACACCTAATAAATATTAAAATTGGAAAAAATATTTCAACCAGAAAGTAATCCAAACTGATATAACCAAAGATTTTGATAGAAATCTATACGCAATACACATAAAATTGTTATAAAATGTGCACATTGCACAAAACTAATTAAGTATAACAACAGAAAGTAAAAAAGTCATCCACAGATCATGAGAACCAAAGGGCATGCGAAGGCCTGAGAACCTAAAACTGCCAGATGGAATGAGTATAAAAATAAATAGATGTAAGTGAAACAAATAATAGATAACTCCCCTTTTTTTTTAGTGTTATTAGAAATTACATGGGGACCATGAAACCACAACCTTTCGATCTTTTTTTCCTACTTAATTTGTATAACCATCAGAGCTTCTCAAACTTGTTTGGGATGATTGGCATCATATGAATTTTGAACTTCATTTCTGCTCAGCTCAAAGCAGGTGAGGCAGTGGTAACCTATAAATGATGCCCCCTGTTTTCCATTAAAACAAAAAAAAACATTTACCAGCATTAAGTAAATACATATATGTCTATGTTAATTTTTCAAGAGGCATCATCCTTCATGAAGGAGATCCAATTCCGCAACAAATTTTTCCATATACCCAGCAGGTAAAAACATTTAAAATTTTAGATGTTAGTTAAGTTTGTTTTGTGGTTAATGTTACTAATAAAGCAAACCATACAACTAATATTCAATAAGTTCCAAGATTAGCATACAGATTCTCGATGATATAAATAATGAACCATTGAGAAATTGGATAGTTAGTGCTTTGAAACATTACCTTATTTTCTGCATCCAAACGATTCTTCATTCTGGAAACCAGCTCAGAATATTCTTCTTTACTTGCAGACATAAGTTTGGTGAAAATTGACTGCAGGATGGATTTTGTTTTATCCTCTCCATCGTCCTCATTGATATTTAAAGCTTTATTTGTGTATTCATGGCCAACCAACTCTACAATCTCCGGAACATTACTAAGCACAAACTTAATCTCCTGCAAGAATGATGTGATTCCCAACAAAGTATCATCATCGCGATCATCATCATCAATGTTCAGAGAAAACAAAATAAAAACCTTGCACGGCTCGTAATTACATAGCCCATCATTACCAATTTTCTCGTTTGGCCAAATTTGAACCAAAATGTAAATAATGGATACCCCTGAAATGATTATATGTTCACTAACAACCAAAAGTGACAAATTATAATTGATTTGAGTTGACAACTCATTAGCCCAAAAGAAAAACACAATCTCAAATGTTTTCCATCCAAGGGTAAATCCTAATAATATGAAGCCTCATCATCCACTCTCTTAGCCATCCTTTATTAAAGTGTACTCTCTTTCCAATAGATTGACAAAGGATTGCATTGATAAACCAAAACACATGCATTTTTGGTAACTAAGGCGCCATTTGGCAGCGGGTTAAGATTATTTGGCTAAGTTTTCCACAATAGATATTTATTACCCATGAACTTAACCCACATTTATCTTTGAAAAATAAAATAAATTAGTCTTGTTAGTTGTTACATGAAGCATTTTTTTCTTTGGCTAGAATCTAGTATAATCTTGTTACATAAAGCATTTTTATCTTAGGCTGGAATCTGGTTCAATTTTTTCATCAATACTTTATGTAAAAGTATTTACTTAATCTATTACCAGTGAAAATATGGTATAAATCTTAATCCATCTCTTAGGTAGACTCATTAAGCCATTATTTGAAATCAGATACTCCAAATTTGTTGTCAAATGGTATTAGAATACCATTTCAATTTGTAACACATACCACAACTACACCAGCCAATATATCAAGGGAGGCATACTTACTGTCAGCTTTATTGTACATGTAGTTAACTTGTATACCAGAATCGATGAAAAATTTGGCAATTAGAAGAATTTGGCAATTAGAAGTCCTAAAGTTTTCTTCTTCTTATTCTTTTTTTCCATAAAAAAAATTTTAGAGAGAGAGAAAGAATTCCTAAAACTTTAAATCTACGTTTCCATAACATTTTTATTTTTAGGAACAAAAAATCAATACATACATATTGAAAAAAAATGACACAAGTCACACAACCATATGTTAAATTGTTGATCAGTAACAGTAGTGCCACTGTGCCAGTCCAACAATCCAACCCTTCTGTGAAACTATATATTGTCCTATTCCAGAACCAATAATTCTTTAATCGGAAGTTAATTCAGCAATTTCCAACTGCAACCTATAATTAAAATGATCAAAACTTGATTCTTCCAAATGATCAAAACTTGTATCTTTGATAATTATATTAGTTAACTAACAAGATGGTGAGAATTCAAAACATATATATTTCACACTACCAAATTCAACTACCAATCAACTTTTGCCTTTCACCATTAAATTTCATCAACCCAAGCACCTTAATTGTTCAAAATTCCGAAAGAAAAAAAGAAGGAAACATCACCTCGACGGCGACGAACCCGCACAATGCCTCAAACTCCGTGACGGCCACGGCCATCTCGGGTTTGTGGTTCGAGTCCTTGTAGACCTCCGGCCGCGTCTCGTGCAGCACCCTCGCCAGCTCCTTGTCCGGGTGCGCCTGTATTGACAGAGCCTTCGCCACCGAAAGCACCTTCAACACCCAAAAAAACCCACTAAAATCAAAATTTCAAATCAAACCAAACAAAGTTTCACAGAGCAAGAAGAGAGAGAGAGAGACATTGAGACCTTGAACAAGAAGGGAAGATCAGTCCCCCATCTCTCCACGACCTTCTCCCCGAGCGAACCGGGGTTCGCCGAAACCCACGACTTCAGAAGCAGAGGGGACTCCGCGTCGACGACGAACGAGGGCCCCGACGAGTGCGTCCCCATCCAGAGCTCTGCGTACGGCCTATCGGGGACGATCTCCTCCGCCGAGTTCTTCGAGTACAGCCTCGCCACCGTCGACTCCCCGCCGAGCCTCCCCCAGTCATAGCTCTGAACGGAGCACCTCAGCCGCCTCGGCCTCGACGGGGAGTCCATCACCTCAGCTTTAAACAACTAATAAGAGATAGAGAAGTGAGTGAGAGAGGGGCTTTGGGTTTCGATCGGCGGCCATGGAAGGGTTATTTTTGGAGGTTTTTTAAAACCGAAGAGGGAAGGAGGGGACAGCGTGTGAAAGAGACAAAACGGGGCATCGGTTCGCTAACCGGCTCGGACGGTTTTTATCCGGCTTCGAGCTGTGCGAGCTGGGTTTGGAAGGGAGTGGGTGTTGATGGTCATGTTTGTAAGTTTAATTTTACAAATTATAGATTATAACCTATGTATTATAATTTTTTTTTAATGAGTTATAAACATATTTATTGTAATTGTTTTAAAAATAGTAAATAAGCAGTAGTTAATGTTTGTTTAACAAGTTGTAAAATAGTTTTTTACTGTAAAATTATCAAAAATAATCATACACTATAAAAGTAAAAAATTGATTTATGTTTGATTAAATAAGTTGATTTTTACATATAAAATTAATTTTATAAATTTAAAAGAAAATTAAATTAACATAAATAATATTTCAAAAGCATTACTTTTCCAATAGAGATTATGACTTTTTAAGTTATTTTTAACTTAAATAAGTTCCAATAAGTTTAAACAAACATGCAACAACTGTTTATTTTAAACTAAAAGCTATAATCTACAGCTTATAAGTTTTAACAAGCATGTACAATATTGGTGGTTATCATTAATATTATTCTTACCCCCATAAAATACTGAGTTCATCCACATAAATTGATAAAAACCAATGTTTTAAAATCGAAAGTTCAATGAACCGGAAAAAAAATCATCGGATTAATGGTCACTGGTTCAATTATCGGGTCAATCAGATTTTAACCGTAGCATAACTAAAGTATAATAAATTATTAATTATCAATACTAAATGAAAATATATGAAATATTTTAGGAAAACTTTACATAAAATTTTTATTTAACATCGTAACATGATTTTAGTATATAAAATCTATTTTTGTTATTATATTTCCATTTTTATCAAGTAATTAACACATTTTTATGAATAAATAATTGATCAGTTTAATCAACCCGTGTCGATTCACAAAAAACCATTGGTTCAACCAGTTGGTTAATTGAGTTTTATCGGTTTTTTATATCATTGGGTTTTAAAGGTAAATCGAATCAAAATTCAAAACGGATGAAGGTATAACCGGTTCAACCGGTCGAGTTGGGTTGAGTTTTAAAACACTGGATAAAAACCAATTTATGCACGTATTGTGATTTTATTATTTTATAAATCATAAAATTTACCCCAGATTGTTCTTATCACCCTAGGTGGCCTAAGAGGAGAGAGAATGGTTGAGTATAATGATAGTGTAAATGGCACGACAACGGTGGCAATGAGAAGGGTACAACGATGATGAATAAGACGTTAAATAGATTGTAATATATTGAGGTCTTTGAGACTAGTCCTGAAAGTGAGAAAACAATTTTACTCCATTAATAGAATGGTGTCTAAAAAAAGCAAAAATAAAAATGGTTCACACATGCGTAGCATTATATATACAATAATGATTTTTGGGCCCCAATTGATAGACCCTATCCTAAGCCCCATGAGATGGCAAAATTGAAATTTCTAATTTACCATAATTGCCAAATAAGCATTTAATATGTAACTGATCCCACAATCCTTGGATGTAACCGATGACATGAATCAATTTGTTGTTTCTTTCTTTTTTGAAAAAAAACAATTCAATTAAAAGAAATTGTGTTCTCGAAAAATAAAATTGATTCGTCCGGATTTCAGAAGAACAAAAAATTAAATCTGGATTGCAGTTTTGGCAAGGATCTTGATCTCGACTGCATTGTGTTCACGAAATACAAAATTGATTCGTTATGATTTCAGAAGAACAGAAAATTAAATCTGGAGTGTGGTTTTGGCAAGGATTTTGATCTGATTGTAACTTTTTTTATTTTTCGATCTGTTTGTGGTGCAATCAATGGCAATCATATTAGGTTAGGCATTTGATTCGTCTGAAATAATCTGATCTGAGTTTGAGAATGTTTAATCTTTTAGACTCGTGTTTTATTCATGATTTTCTTTCTTCAGGACGTCAATTTTTTTTTAATCTAGATACAGAGGTGTATCTGAATTTAAAACGCAAATTATGTTTGTAAGATCAGATATTCGGCCCATGCTTAGTTTGTTTTGTTTGTTATGGTGAATTGATCAATGTAAAACTTAAAAATTTTAGTTGTTTGTGTCATGTATTTTTAAGGATATAAATTAATCATCAAATAAATGACATATAAGCATATGGTCTATTATGTTTTATATGAATTTTAGATACACATATACTGTATCTTAATACCAAAAGGTCCACAAGCATGAGGTAATATCATAGCAATGTTGATTAGCATGTGGTTCTTTTCTGTCTATATTGATTTCAGATACATAATACTGTATCTTAATGGTTCACACATGTTGTAACTGTTTTCTTCTCTTTTTTCCAGGCAGCGATGATGATTTCATAAATAACATATGTGAATATTCAATTCATTTGAATGACATTAATGATACATGTTCTCTGGAAACTAGTGCACTGAAGGAATTGTCAGATGGAGTTGATCAACAACCCGTAGATGAGATTATTGAATGTGCAGAAGAGTTTCTTATTTTTGACAAAATTACCATTTGAGACAATTTGTTGTGTTTATGCAGATGGGTTTACATGAAGATGATTTTTTCAGATTTCAGATACAGTGATCCAAATTTAGATATTCGAATGGAATAAATACAAAAAAATCAATTAAATATGCACCTCCAATTATTTTTTAACGGTACTTTGTTTGTATAAATGTAAAATCTACTCATAGATATGTTAAATAAACATTGTTCTTCATTAAATCTGTTAAATTTGTCATCTTTCATTGAACGCCATGCGTTCAGATGCAGATACACATCACATAATTCAGAGACACACTATTCATATGAGATATTTCAGTCACTATGAGATTTTTCTGCATGGTTGAACACCTAACCAGTCATTTCCATCAAACTTTGTTGTCATATGATCAAAAAACATTAAACAGATACACATAAAAATTTTCATTTACATATTACACAAAAAATATCAATATTGTTTTCATCTGATAAAACAACAACAAAACCTCCAAATGTCTAAATTGTCATATACTGACAAACAAAAATTAGACTATGCAATGATGCGCTACATTATTTTTTGCATGTAAACACAACGCGTTTGTTAGTTACAATTCCAGATGCATTGTTCTGATCCTATATGATCCTCGTCAGTATATGTTCGGTGTTTGTCATTCAAGAATATGTATACGATGTATGCCCTTATGGCAGACGAATAAATATAGGCAGCACAGTCTTGCGAAATCTTTGTAATCTGTATCTGATTCTCCAGCAAATGCTTTCACCAGTTGGTCTTTTATATGTGGAGCATTTGGCCTTTTAACAGTCCCAAACCTTCTTAGTACGAATGGGGTCTCAGGTTTGCCTCCGAACGTAACTGTTATCAATATTGAAGCTTCATTAGTAAATTATATATACATATTATAAAAGCATTTAATCAACCAAATTATATTCCAATTAAAATTGTGTATCTTTCACTTTTTTATTCAGTTGTGATTATCAATTGCTTTCCACTAACAACTAAACAATTCTTCTTCATATCGAATGCTTGTATGATGGATAGTACATCATCATCATTTTTCTTTGTTACGTCGTATTTGAAGGATCCGTCCAAGAATGATTTAAACATATTCCAAAATGGAGTATTCCGGAGCATTTTGACATGTCTTTTTTTCAATTTCATTGATGCAAATGTTACAAAAACTTTGTGCAACGTGGATCTATACTGTGAAAAATATGTTTTGTATCTCCTTTATATGGCAATGCTGTCTTTGTGGGTTCTTGCAATAGTAGCATATTTACATAACTTGAATTCTATGAAACAAAAATCCAGATACACTCTGTATTCATATACATCTAACAATTAGATCACAAATTCAATAGCGAAGTAAATGAATATAACTACTAAATATTGGCTAATTCAGATTCACCATAAAATTCAGATACAACTATTAAACAATTATGTTTGTAGTATAATTTAATTCAGATTCATCATAACATTCCGATACAACTACAAACATAATGTAGTTGTATGAAACCATTGTGGTTTAATTCACTAGACGAACTATGGGAGGCAGCACGTCGCATGAGAAAGAAGAACGACCGAAGCAAAGCGGGGCGGGTGTGGCTATCGGTAATTCCGGCGGGCGTATGAACGATATGGAGTTCGAGAAATGCGGTTATCTTCAAGGGGAGGGCCTTTTATTTTGAGAACTTGTGGGAGACGACGATACAAAGCATCAGAGACTGGGGCACTTGCATGGGCGGGGTCTCAAGCATTCACATAGATGAAAATTGCATTCCGTATCACTGAGTAGTTAGGTCCTACGGGGAAAAGGTCGAAATCTTTTCTACCTACCCTCGGTGGACGCAATTGGGTTGATACGAGCTGCACTTCTGGGCACCATGAGGATGTGTATTTTCCTTTTGGTTTGGTTTTTGTTTTTGCTTTACTTTCTGATTTTCTACTCTTCTCATCTCACTCAGTCATGTTCTTTCTTATTATGCGAATAGAAAATGACTACATTTTTCTCAAAAAAACTACTAACATAATATTTAATTCACAAACACATTTTTTTCAGATACTAATTGTATCTTATTTTCAACCCAACAAATTCTGAATGTACGATAGATTATGACATCTTTTTTTTTACCACAAACAATTTTCATTTCACACAGTTAAAGTATCTGAAATCTTTTTCATATATTGATAAAAAAAAATTGTTCAAGATACTTATTCTCAACCAGATACATGCGTAACAGACATTTTTCCTAAATCGGATGTATGAATCAAAATTCCATTTATTTGGTAAAAAAATAAGTTCAAAAACATCAGATCAATTTGCAATAATAAAAATCTAACACTGGCCAGATACAATAATGTATATCAATTTTTTTCAGATTCAAAATGTAAACAGTGGGCGAAAGTTATTTTTACATGAACGCAGGAGTCTTATGCAACCAAATGTGTGATCATTCTTTAATTAGAGAAATTTAACCCTTAAAATAAACAAATAAGATAGTTTTCGATAGACAAAAAATTTCAAAACGGAGAGTTTTTCATTGGGGTGGGAATTATAGTTGTTTATGGGATGGAATGAAAGGTTTAATAGTGCTTATCACTTTTTGCCATTGTTGCAGATGATTTGGGGAAGAAACCAGTCAGAGTCAGAAACCCTAGGTCGATGAATTTTTTTTCCTCTTTTGGTTGATTCAGCGAATCGTGACTGACTCATTGTTTTTTGGGAGTCAGTTACACGAGTTATAAATGACGCCATGGGTTTTGTATTTTAGAGCGAAACTTTGAATATCAAATAAGGGTAGTAAAGTCTTTTGAATTTTTTATTTTTTCAAAAGTCAAAGAAAGAACCAATAAAAGAATGACACTTATTGGGGTTCACCAATGGGCTTAAATTTGAGTCCTAGGTAGCAGAACTGTTATATATAGTGAGGGTGTGGTTGTGTGGTGGACAATATGGCAATGAGGAGGGCATGGTAGGGGGTTTTAGATGTTGAAACAATAGTTATATATATGAGTTCCAAAAAAAGAAGTTATTTATCGGAAAAATTTGATATAACTCCCTTAAAAGTTAGCTAAATCGGTTTTAATCCATCTAAAACTAAAAACTTATTACATGTCCTATATTATTAGAAAAATATTGTTTCAGTCCCTACATCATCCCAGCTAACCAGGTACATAATTAATTTTAACTGTGCATTAAAAGTTACCAAAATGTCTTCACCCCTTATTCTAAAAAAAATCGATATAGCTCTCTAAAAACTTTTGAAAATCGAAAAAAATCCCTATAAAATTGAAAATTCCCTCGGGTCCCTATTGTAATAGACAATATTTATTTTAATTCTTACCGTTGACTTTAAGAGTATTTACTGATTTTATAAAGATATTTTTCTATTTTCATAAGTTTTCAAGGAGTTATATCAATTTTTTGCTCTTTTTTTAAACCCTTGGTGAGTATAAGATAGCTAAAGAAAGACATTTTTATAATCAAAATGATTAAATTGGAGTGTTATGTAAAATAATATTAACCCTTATAATATATTAAAAATGTAAAAAATCATCTATAAATAATAATTTTATCCCTCTTGAAAGGTTTTATAATCTATCTGAAGGGGTAATATCGTCATTTACAAAAAAAAATCGCATTTTTAATCATTTGTAGGCAGATTTTGATATATTGTGTTTTTAGTCAAGGTTAATCAAACAGTATATTTGCATGTGGTTCTTCATTTATTAATGTAAGTTTAATGCAGAAGTTTATTTGAATTTACATAAGTGTTTTAAAGGAGTTATATAGACTTTAAAAAATGTCGGGTTATATAGATTTCAAATAGTTTACATGGGATTATTTAGATTTTCCTTTAATATTTTATTTTTTTTAGATAAGTCCTTGTAAAAAAAGCCGATGGGAAGCCGACCCGAATGAGCTGGTCGCGCATAGACACTATACAGACACGTTTTTGAAAAGATAAGACTTTTCGTTTGTGTTTTCCGAGGGAATGAGAACAAAAGATTTCCACTTTTCACCAAAAATTACGGGAAAGTGTGCCGCCTTAAAATCAGAGACTCCCCACTTACACATCAATCACTTTTATCCTCATGATGCAAACCGTTCGATTACGATCAGATGATACGTAGAATTGGTTAGTTGATCGGGGTGGTCCCCATCGTTTGCAAACGGACAAAGCTCAGTTGAACTGGTGGGCCCCACGCGGGTTCGGACCCCCGTGATCTACGCACGTTTCGGAACAGATGCACGAGATCAAACGAGCACGTGGAGGTACTTTCAGATATTTATAAAATAATAGTTCATCTATTAAAAATATATATATACATTCACATGTATACGTGTGTGTAGTACTGATCCAACATGTGATTCAATTAGTTATTTTAATTGATGAGCTATTATCTGTTGTGACTATTGTGAGTCCGGCCATGTTTGGACCCTTCTCTGCGCTGATAATGTAGTTTATATATGAGACGCGGATCCGAATAATTTTAATATTTTTATAAGGTACGTTTGAAAGTAGCTTTTGTAATAGAATTGTTTTTTAACATGATTTTAGACTTTCATTTTTTTAGAATGTTTTTTTTTAAATTCAGGAATCAATATTTGAAAGGAATTTAATGTTTGGTAGAGAAAATTGTTTTTCAATTCAAAAAATCGATTCCGACAAAAAATTGTTGTTTTTGAACTTTTTAAAACACGGATTTCGAGAGAAAAATTAAAATAATCCAGCTTTTGATTCTGCCAGAATCCGTCCCGTTTGGCTGCACGATTTTGAGATTTCAGTTTTTCAAAAAGCGGAATCCGTTTTAATTGTGCAACCAAACGAACCCAAAGACAAACTTTTGACATTTAAAAATATGTTTTCAAAGAGGATAGACTTTTTAAAAGTTGACGGTAAAACAACACATCCAAACGGAGTTTTAGTTGATTCAAATATTTTCTTAAATATTGTTTTGTAAGTTAGACATTTTTATGAAATAAAAAATAGATATTATTATCATGATTTTATTAACTGAATTTGTAATATAAATCCAAAATAAGGTAAGAGGAGAAAACAAATGAAGAGAAGCAGCTGAAGTACATAGATTTTCATCAGCATAGATATCCGGACAATAAATATGTAACTAATATCCCTGCAATGAAACTAATCACACTTGCATTTGCAAATACAATGCCCCGGTCGATATAATAGATTAGATCTTCTGCATCATGAAATTTTCTTATAGTCTGTCAGGTAGTTTGTCAGTTAAACAGACACATTACACTTAAAAATGTTATTTGATTGTGGTGTGTGTGAGACGGATCATGTACAAATGACTGTCAGCCTAAAAAAAAAATTATGCAATGAACTGTACAGTTGGTTATCTTTTATCTTTATGTAATGGCAAACTGTTATGGGTGGTAATGTTATGGGTGGTAAATGAGTCGAATGAGTCAAGCTTTGATTTGTTTAGGATCAGCTTGTTTAGTATCAGACTTGACTCGGACTCGGATCGGGATCATGCTTCATTTCGTGTTAAAACTCAACTCGTTGGGCTCGTGAAAAGCTCGGTTGAAGCTCGACTAGACTCATTTGTTAAACAAGTCAAGCCGAACCTCGAATCAAGACTCAGCTCAGGCTCGTTTAGTTAAAAAAAAATCTTATTTAGCATTCGAGAAGTCACATTTCACAAATCACAACACCTTATACATGTGAAAGTAACATAAGCTCGGACTCGGCTCGTCCCCTTTTTTTTGTTAAGTAAATGGATTCATCTAGGCTCGGGCTCAGCTCCACCCGACTCATTTACAAATCAAGTTTTAAAAATTATTCAAGTTCGATTCATTTATCTAATCGAACGAGTCTTAACGAGCTTTAACCGAGTCGAAAGAACTGAGTCTGAGATGTTCAACTCATTTCCCAGCCCTACAAACCGTATTGAGAATCAATATCAACCGTTCATTTTTGTTGTGGGTAGGCTTAGCAGCGTGAGAAGATAATTAGATAAAGACGTACGTTTGGCGTCGCAATCACCAACTAATTCCGGTGAGGCTTCTCCGAAAATGTGGTGATGGGACTTTGGGAGTTGATGGGATGCTTGGTTTTTAGGGAGATCTAATAGGGGTTAGGTCGGTCTAATCAATGGATAATGTTAGGTAAAATATTCAATGAAATCCTCACGTATTTTAATTTTATTTAAATAATAAATATGTATATATTTAAATAAAAAATACACATCGCTCTATTTTAAATTAAATGAATTTATTTTTAACAAATAAAAAAAAATAATGAAGTATATATCTCACCTAAGAAGGTACATATCTCATTGATTGGATGACTAAAGAGATATATAAGACTGCATTTGGTGTTATAAAAAAAATCGTGTGTAACAACACCCCTAATCAATTCATGAGATTGATATCCGGTGAAAAAATCAAAGAAAGAAGAGACATTTTCATAAGAATTACATGGATAAGAGAATCTAGGCTCAATTTGTAATAATGTTTGCACACGCTTATGAAAACGGAACCCAAGCTCAATGGATCGGAGGGGTGGTTTACAAATGAATTGAAGGGGTGCATAAAGGCACCTATCCAATTCACTATGGGTTAGATTTGAATAGTGATGCTATGTTAATAAAAATAAAATTAATAAATAATATGATTGGTTAATAAATCTCTAAAAAATACCCACCAACAAAAAAATAAAAATAATAAATAATTCAATGATATAATCCCTTTAATTCCAATGACTTTTTTATATATAAAATAAATAAAATAAAATAAAATAAACAAACCGTACCCACATCCTTATAACTCACCAAAGAATAAGATATGCTAATCAATCCCCAAGAACAATCTACCAACAAAATAATAAAATAAAATAAAAATATATTTGTGAGAGGTTAAATATAATCCTCCTCGCATAGGCCGGACTCAAATATGATCCGGGCTTCGATTGATGTAAATCCGAGAAAAATCGTCGACAGAACCTTCAATTTGATCGTCGATCATCGCTCATCCGATCTCTTCCTTGAATTTTCTGAACTCACACCAGTGAGATGTCGGCTATCGCTTTTCTGAGGCTCTAGTCAGTCCTTAAATTGATAAGAAGAACTTAAACTTAGAGTTTTCTTGAAGAAGAACCTTGAGATGAGGGGGACCCCTCTATTTATATGTAAAGGTGGCGATTAAGCTAGGCTGACATGAGGATAACGCGAGAGAATCTTCCACGTTGCTCAACGATCAGGCGACACGTAGGACCTTGGAGACAGCTGGACGTAACCATTTTCAGATGGTTCGTTAGCACAGTCACGTCACCCTATCTTTCTTATGGGTTCTTCCATAAATTCACTGGAATAATTAAATACACGTGGGAATCTTTCAAGCTGGTTGGACATGATCGTCAGATCACCTCAGACCTGGTTAGGTCAAAATTTTGCATTCGGGTGTTCGGGTCTCATCAGAGATCTGACCTGAAACGCTACTCGGCACATCACGAGGTGAAGATATGCTTCCAAATTGACGTCTTAGGCCGAGGTGAACCTTTGTCTAGATGGGCCTCTTAAGCTTAGTTTGACTTTTATCTGAGGTGGGCCTCAACAAATAGGTGAGCCTGCTCTTATTGCAACTCTCTTCTAGTCTGATCTGTTCTCATATTGTTATTTATTATTCAAGTGAGATAGATTTTGTCTCCTATAATATCCATTTATGAAAATAATAATTACCTAAAAATTATTATAAATGTACATTAAAACTATAATTTTTTTAATATTTATTGAGATTTGGGGTTAGTTTGACAATGAGTTAATGTTTTAACAATAAATTATCATAATTTTATATAATAAAAAGTTCATCAATTTATTCTAATTTATTTTCTATTTAGATGAGAGGTCGTATTTCTATTCACGAGTAGTTCACTTTTCTTTATGTTATGGGTTGATTCTCTTTTCGGGGACTCACTTTGGTGACTTTTTATTTTTGGTTTCTCGTATTTTGTTTTTCTTTGATCTTTCTCCTTATTAATATAATTAGGGTAGAGTTGCATAGGTATCGTCAATTTTTTTTATTTATATTCGTTAAAATTAAAACAAAAAGTGAGGATAAATGTTATTATAACATTTTAGGTGGAATAAAAAATTTTCATTTTTATTTTAAAATCAGGACAATTGTCTGCACTTTATCCCAATTATTTTTTATATCAAACTGGATAAGTTATCATCCCCCACTTATCCTACAATTATCCCTTATCTCACCATTATTCCCTTACCAACCCAGCTCGTCATATATATTTTTATTTAATTAATTTATTAGAATATGATAATATATAAAATTTCTAAAATATGTTACCCACTTAAAAATTTTAAGAAAAAAAAAACAAAAAATGATTTAGAATAGGAATGAGTTTTAACTTTTAATCTTTACAAATAAAAATTAAAAAGTGTTGCGAACACAAAGTTAAAAAGTTCAAAAATATAGATACAGATATTGTTAACTGCAACCGAATCCGAATTCAGTTATTTACACATAAGGTTGTAACTGGGCGGGTTGGGTTGATGCTCAACCTGACCCAACCCAAAGTTGAAGAAATCTAACCCAAATCCAACCTGATTTCCTCGGGTTTGAAAAGCTCAATCCAAACTCAACCCGTCGGTTTTGTTCGAGTTTGAGTTTAATTCAGATTGAGTTGGGTTCGGATTGATATCAATTTGACTTGAAAAGTGTATTATTTTAAACAATTAAAACATTAAAATAGTCAATTCTTCGCATAACAAAAATAAAAAAAGATGAAAACAAAGAATATTTTTATTTAGATAACAAAGATACGAAACTATATAAATGAAAAATTATAGAAAAAAAAATTATACATCTCAAATTTTATTATACAAATTAAAAAATTATAAAACATATGAAAATATTGAATTCCATTGACTGAACTCTCAACTTAAACTCAACTCAAATTAAGTTCCGATTGTTTGTGCTTAAACTGGTTGAACCAGACGCTAAAACTCCAATTCAAACCCATCTTCGGGTAGGGTTCAACCCGTCCCCCTCCTTCCGTGGCCAGGGTTCTCTAGGGTTTTTCACCTCCCGATATCCAACCATGTCGGATTCGATCTGCAGATCTCTCAGGGACGGAGCCCTTGATGGCGAACACGCGCCCTCTCTGACTCTAAAGGACTCCCTCGACACCCCCTTCGGCGCCCGAGCCTTCGATCACTTCCTCTGCAGCCTCGCATCGAACGTCTCACTCGGGAGATCGCAAGCCAAGTGAACTCTCACACACACTCTCTCTCCCCCCATCTGAAACTCTTGAATTGCATCACTCATGACCTTCGATTTCGCGCATTGAATAGGTCTCTCGTCCTCGTCGCGTTCGATCGGAGTCCTTCCTCCTATCTCGAGCTGCTGAAGAGTAGAGAAATCGATGTCTCATCGCATGATTGGTTGGTTGGATTTTTCATTCGATTGGTTTTTTGTTTATCTTTTTTTGAAATGTTGTTGATTTTGGTTTGTTTTGTAGGCTCAGAATCGTGGACTGTTATTCTGATCCGCTTGGTTGGAAGGAACGGATTTCGAATTCGGGATCTATTGATGGGACTTCTTTGAAAAGTGATTGGACCGTCGCCACGGATGTTAGGGATATCGATAAATTGTTGAGTTTGATTGTCAATCTTGGTAAAGGTATAATTTTTCCCTCTCTGTTTTAGTGTGGTGATCCTTTTTAGGTGTAATTATGCATAGAAGTAGTGATTTTGATTGTTAGATTCTAATCCTGAAGCGGGTTATGGTCATCAGGGGCTGTAGAACTGGGAAAAGTTCGCTTCTCCATTGCCATTGATTCGGTATGTCATCGTCTTTCAAGAATTGTTTTTGTTGTGGATGGACTTTCTGTCATGCAACTAATTTGGGAAGAACTATGCTGAAAAAGCCTTATGCTTGACCATAGGCTCTTGGGTGTCAATGCGTTAAGTGTGAGACATTATTAAATAGGATTTCATTTCTATTTTGACTTTCTAATGAATAAGATTCATGAATAAGAACCATATTTGGTTCTAAAGATCCCACTAATTAGATAGATGATCATCTCATGTGACTTTCTTTTCAATGTCTGTATCGTTTGGGATGTGACATTTAGAGTTAATTCGATGATGCTTTAAAGAAACCAAAGACAATAGATGTGCATGTAAATAAATGTCTGTATGTTTGTTGTTCTTTGCATGCTTTTCAGGTTAGTTCAATGATAAGACATGCGTCATTGCCATTGGTTGCAAGCTTTATAAGTAATCTTCGAAGCAATGGTATGCCTAGACCCTCCTGAGATGTTTCACATTGTAAATTTTGTGGTCTTTCATGGTTTCTTACCACGTTGGCTATGATCCTCATTCTACAGTAATTGATCAGAGTAGCCTAAATTTCCGGATCATAGATGTCATTTACCTATTCAATTCATTTCTATGCTAAGCCTTTTTTTTGTTTGTCTGTTTGTGATTGCAGATCAAGTTTCATGCGTCTTTTGGTTAGTTCATTCAGATCTCCATGAAACTAATACTGTAGCATCCCTTGAATATGTTTCCACAATGGTAGCAAGTTTAGAGCCAAGGATCTATCGCGCCAAGGAAGGAAGGAGTCATTCGGAAAATCTGCTTTGGCTTCAACAAAATTCCAGTGGAGGGAAGTTCAATGTTCGGTTGAAACGTCGCAATGGAAGGGTCAAAGTGTTTGTGAGTTTCTAAATTCTGCATTGCAAAAGTGACTGCTGGAATGACCAAGTGTAATATTTTCCTTGACTTATTTTTCAGTGTGAAGAATTTCTTGTGGAGAAAGTCGGAATAAAGTTTATAGTTGTTCCTTCTGAAAATGCAATAGTCAATCAAACTCTTGCCCCAAAGGTCAGTTCTTTGTATCACTGGATCCTGTCCTATGGATACTAGTAATTGCATGCTTCATCATGGTACACTGCAATTAGCCAATTATACAAAAGGCTTGTAAGATGGCTCTCTATATATATGTTGAATATTTTTCCTCTATCAGTTCCAGTTCAACTTGCAGCTCTCTGAAAAAGAACGGCAAGACAGGGCAAGGGTTGTACTACCTTTTGAACATCAAGGTATTCCTTTCAATTTCAAACCTGGATCTTTTTAGAATTGTTTATTGGTGCTTAAAAGCTTAATTGCACACACAAATCTTGTTTTGCTCATTTTACAATTGTTTTCACCACAATCTACTAGCATGTTCATGAAGGGTTTTTAAGACATCTATGTTTATGTATCTCAGAAACATACATCTGTTGGATCCCATGGCACCAGCTCAATGCAGATTAGCCACATACACTAGTTACTCTAAAATGTGGTGCATGTCTATGAATGTGTTGAGATGCGAGCCATGTCATTTATGCATTCTCATGATAGTTTATTGAATATTTTGAACCTCAGAAAAACTACCATCAGCTATATTATGCAGTATGTTACATAACATTCAATACTAAATCAAATTCACGTTACCTTTCATCCCATAATATGCGTATTTCTCTGTGTATTATTGGGAGAACGAATGTTGTAGGGATGAAATATCAGATAATCTTGGAGCAAGGATATAGGAAGCTTTGGAATATTTCTCAAATAGATGCTCTGAGAAATTCATCTTTCTTTGTGATTAGTTTAGGAATAAGCCGTATCATTGAAATATGTAACTTTTGAATCATGAAATCTCTTGAACATACTAAAAGTACTCTCACGTGGTTTTAAATGTGTGGTTATTGCATGCTTGATGCCCGTTTCTCAACACTGCATCAATTTGTATTTTTTTTTTTTGAAATATCTGCATCAATTTGTATTGAATGAGATATTCTATATTTCCTATAATGACCTGTTTTAGTGTGCTTTGACAGAGGAGTTTAAGTTCCATCCTGTTGGAAACAGCAAGTTCCAAAGATTTAGACCGCTACCTGATTTTTTTCCCCTTCTGAAAATCATTAAGTTTTCTTCCAAGATAATTTATGAATTATTCCCTAAATATCTTAGGAAATGGTGAGGACATCCGGATCTATGATGGTCGACGATCACTTTCCAAGGAGCAAGATGATCCTCATATGGTTGGACCTGCTATGACCTCCGCAAGACTACAGACAGACAGTGACAGGGGCAAGGGTGAAATACATTATTTTCGTGACTCAGATGAGGAGCAACTTGATTCTGATGAGGACCCAGATGATGATCTGGACATATAATGCATTATTTTCTCTCTGTCAACTCACCATGGTAACAGTATGCATCAATTGATAGACATTCTCATACTGTAATTTTATGTTAAGTTATATCATTGTATAGTTCAAATTGATTTGGATGGTTTCAGTTTTGTATTTATAGGCAGGCTTCAGCTTCTCAACTTTTAATAAAATCATGGGCAGCATATTAATAGTGAAACAACTGTTCAGATTTGGTTTTTATCACATTCCATTCTATGCTTACAGTTATAATAATTGCTCTTCTATGTAGGGTATCAGCTTCTTTTGGTGCATAAATCTGCGAAGCTCACAGTGATCATTTCTCAATCTAGAATTACTGAAAATAACATGAAGTTGATTATGTTCTTGCAATGGTATTGCTTGAAATTAATCATGCTTGTTCTGTTTGTTGTCAGCTATGCATTTAATTGAATGTCAAGACCCTTTACTATTGATGACTGCATTATTTTGACTGTATAGTTTGACAAATGAAAAATCTTTGCCCAACTAATATGACAAGCCTTTAACATTGAAGCTCAGCAGAATTTCACAGGTGTATAACTTTTGAGATTGAACATGAACTTCTAATCATTGAAAGTGGAAGAGATAAGAATCACATATATTGATGAAAACATTAAGTAAATTTTGGTCAAGGACCATAGTACCCATGAATCAGTGGGTCATAAAAGAATGGAAATGAAAAGCAGGTACCAGTGATGCTCTTTTATCTGTTTATACATGAATTTTCTGTAAATTGCAAAAGATAGTCAGAAAAATATCCCCTGGAACCTGCACACAAGATCATGGAACAAGTCAGATATAGAAATTCCAATCAATATGCTCATAAGATCAAGGAACAGTCATAGAGAAATTTCAATTAATATGCTCAAGTTCTTTTATAAAAACAATGAAGTAAATAATCGTATGAGTTTAATGCACATACTTTTATGTTTTACTTAATACAATATAATTGACATGATGAGATATCTATGTGATTTCATATACTGCGTTACTGACGTGGTGATTGCAAATGTGTTCATGAAACGGACTATAGTGACGCGGTGATTGCAAATGTGTTCATGAAATGGACTATAGTGACGTGGTGATTGCAAATCTGTTCATGAAACGGACTTTGTATCAACGCCAATTTTTTGGACAGGTGGTCTCATATCTTTCTCCCACTAACCAGCAGAAGATATGCCCTCCCTTAATTAGGGTATCTATAGCATAAGCTATCCTATGTCCAATGGAGAAATGTCCCAAAATCAGATGTTTTTACCCCCCTATGTAAACATTTAATACGAATACATTGTAATACAATATGACAAGTGACCATCTATACCAGCAGAAGAGATGAGGGAGAAGAGGAAAGTAGTGTTACCCTATGATAAGATGACCAAGCCAAGATACATAGATCCACATAGAAACATAAATGATATCAAACCCCTGCAAGAAAAATTCATTGAAACAGAATAATGAGTCTTCACAAAACAAATATAGAAGTATAAATATTTTTCCTGTGGGATCAAATTATAAAAGAATTTTTCCTTGTGTAAAATTTTCATATCCGTATGTGTCCGATGAAAATTTCATTCTTACATGTTTGGATAAATGACTCGTGTTCATTAAAGAGTATTAATGAGATTACCATCAATAGTTTTGTAAATGATGAAAGGCTGTAAATCATTTGATGAACACGTATCATTAATCTAAACATGTGCTACTGTTAAAATTCTCTGCTCCTAAAGTCTCACCAAATAACTCCCCATCCTACACCAGTGCAAGGGCAAGGACAAAGTTCAGCAAATTTTTCAGCATCACTGGAGTGAACTCTCCGAGATATTGTATCATCATAAATGTCTGCATGACAGAATATGTACTATGGGGATTAGCTCTTCATTAAAATTCATGCATCTAGCTTAGGTCACAAAGTTTGTGTGCAGTAAATATACTTGTGTACATTTGTAAATGATACAGGATAAATACAATAAAAGTACATAACACGAGAAATAGACACAAAATTCTCTGTTGGTGTGAAGGTGGCAACGGCAATTATGGTTGATATTGTAAATTATGAAGAGTGTGATAAATTATCCAAACTAGTCAGATATCCAGATCATGAATATACTAAACAGTAAACACACAATTCAATGAATAGAAGTTTGGTCGACTGATTGTTTGAAGGATAAGAGGTCACATGCAATTGAATTTTGAGTGTCATAAACACTTGTAACCCTGCTGTAGTTAGAGATCATACCATAAACAGAAAACAAGCTGTTCATCACCCCTGCAATATCCCAAATTACAAAATTCAAGATTTTTAGTATCACAAAAAGATGTACCTAACTACATCACTTAGGAGGGAAGAAACAGACATTACCGATAAACAAGATTACAAAACGTAGAATGCGGGCCTTCGTATATACTTGTAGAACCCAAATAATGGCAAGAAAGACAATAAAACCTGGATAGTTCAATATAATTATTTAATACAAGTTCTCTCATACTATGAATTATCAGTATATGGTGACAAGAGACTTACCAATGCAAAGTCCTCTAAGTAGCCACTGTACCATAAATAGAATGAAGGCCATTAGTTCATGTTATGGTTGGCACTATACATAACTACCTTTATAAATTGTCCAAAAGCACTCATTATTTACTGATAAGATAGCATATATTGTACAATAGCTTTTGATGGTATAACAACTTACATTTTTAGCAACAAAAAGGACAATGAGCAAAGCAACAATAAAACATCCAGCAGCAATTCTTGCAGTCAGAAGATTTGTAGATGCAAGTATAAAAACCATCCCCCAAAACGATGATCCAAGATCTGCGTGTAAAAATGATATGTAAAATTATAAATTTGCAAGCTCAGAGAAAACTTGTATTGTTTGAGAAAACTTGTATTGTTTGTTTTCAAAATACCATAAGTAGTGCAGTTTTTCAGGAAGCTTTTCACTTATAGCAGCTTTTAAAAAGGCAGCATGTTTTTCTTAGATTCCTGAAAAGCTGTCTTTGTAACTAAAAGCCAATTTTCTCCGTGACAAAAGCTGGGACCTTTTATTGCTGGGAGTGTTTGGATTATGTATGATTCCTACAAAAGCAGAATATCCAAAAGCTTTCTAAACCAGTTTCCAAACGCTGTATAAATCCAACAATCACAGTGATTCAACTCAACATGGATCAGCCTCCTCAATCCTCAACATTTTCATTGTGAAGATGTAACCTATGGATTCTATCTAAACTATAGGGAGGAAGGTGAATTACATCCAGCGGGTAATATCAGCCAGTATATTCCACCGCGTGTTTGGGTGACCCCACCCTCGTCTGCGTTTACCTGGATGCCCTCCACCTGCATTCAAATCTTGATAAAAGATGCTATCTAATTCTTCTGAAACAGAGTACCACAATAGGAATACATAAAATATATGAAAGACGAGCAGCAGTAACAACATAATAAGATGGGAAAATAGCCTTCACAGTAGAGAATGGCATAGAAGTTATTTTCAAATGAGCATAGTTAACGAACAAAAGACAGATTAAAAAGAGACTATTTGCAATCTATTTTTCCATATGACCTTGATTCATAGAGGATACCTCATCTGTACATTATGAAAATCAAACAAGTGATGTATAAATAATTCAGCAATTTTATACAGACAGGCTTCAAGTTGCATTCAAATGGTAAGATGATGCATTAACCTCTAGATGTCAATTATTCCATGATTTGTATATTCTGGTTTACACATGAATTGGATGAGGGTTAGACCAATGCTTTACTTAAAACTTTATTGACATATCGATGCCATGCACATCCAGATCAATTGAGAGAGATTTATACTAATAAACTTCCAATGGGATTTCCTAAGCTTCCTACTACACACACATCCTTACTAGTCTTCTATATTATTCAGTTGAGTCACTCATGTAATTACATGTATGAATAGAACTTAGCAAGCCAAGGGTAGTGTTTTCCCAACAACTTGTACGTACACCTCCATTTCACCAAACCAGGTTTAATTCTATAAAGAGGATCAGCATACAAGGATCCATCCACTTCTATTATGAGGAATCATGAGATCATCTCGATGCGTCAATCCTTGGCCATCGGTAACTGAAGACTTTCTGTGTGTCATGACATATCATTCAATGTATCCTATCTTACTTTTGGAAAGTTTTAAAAGCAAACATCCCTGTCAACCGACACAAATTGTATAATTCGCAAACATGAGCCAAGGACCATTGTCTTGGATATGAGCTCTTATTGCAAATTAATAAGTGGATCTCTCATGAAGGCCTATTACTTCCTGAAATTGAAATATACTGGTTTGTAATAGTCCTCAAGTTGTTCAATACCTTGTTATATGAACCATTGATGATTTCAATTACCAATATTTACCCCTTATTCAAGTGACACTGTTACTATGAAGATCTAGTTTAGGCCTTTGTCAATTCAAAGAGCATCTCATAAATACATTTCTTTATATAAATATAAACTCCATCAATGGTATAATAAAGAAAACATTGTTATAAAGGAAACAATATATAAAGTGTTAACAGAGGCCAATGGTCGTCGTCTAAATATGAAAATAATTATATAAAGGAAATGAATTTTTTTATACATTGTTTCAGAGTGTTTAAAGGATTAGCCTTTTGAATACTATTACACTTGAACCTTATATTCTTTTTATTTCTAATATGGTTTTCACCAATATTTTACACAAGTGTCTCTGCATCTAAGACTTTATATGATTGTTTCCTGCCGAGGTACTAGTCTACAAATAAAGTTGACTATCTCTGTTGATAGTAACCAGTATATAACATGAATTACAAGATTCATCCAAAAATAAGCAATAGAATTACCAAATCACTTATCCCAATTAAACAAAATGAAAAGTGGAGAATTAGTTCTTATGGGAAAGCATATGTGGCATAATATGCAAACTAGAATACCAGTAGTGAGAATTCTAAAGTTGACATGCATGAAACAAATCAAGTTCCCCATTCTCTCATTAATTCACAAGTTCATAAAATGGGACTAAAAAGAAAGAATCAAAGATCCTCACTTGACCACAAGTCAATTTGCAGGCAATGGCATGGCTAGCTTCATGGAGGAACACTGTGATGAGCTTAAAAGGTGTGAGCAACACTGTCCTCCACAACTACAAAGGACACCACATTGAGATAAGTGATCATTTGTGAACAAAATATATAACCAAGAAATTTAGCGTAACGAAACCCTAAAGAACCATTATACACGTAGAGAATCGTAAAAGGAGTATTTTTTCACTTAAAGCAGCTTTTGAAATTAGATTCCCAAGAAGCAGACTTTTGCTAGATTCCTATTTAATTCCTATAAAAGCAAAATCATCAAAACGTGTTTCCCAACGCCACCTGAAAATAATTCACTTAACACAACCTCAAATGAATCAATAACAAAGGCAACAACCATTTGAAACCCAACAACTAAATTCACTGCCCACTCAATAGAAACTAAAATGCAGACCAATTAACCAAAAAAACCACCAATTCAAGAACACCCAAGTGGGTCCTCTGTTGGACAGTTTTGAAATACTAATAGTGAAATCAAAACTCATGGTTTTTGGATAATCATGTATACAAGAATGTTATACAAGACAGAGATAGTGAGTGTGTGTGAGAGAGAGAGAGAGAGTGGGGGGGGGGGGTTACAGCGAGGATGGCGACGGTGTAGACACCGATGCTGGTGAGGAAGACGACTTGGTCGTGCTTGCAACAGTCCTTCAACTCCCAATTCACCATTTTTTTTCCAACTCTCTCTCTACCCAAGAAGGGCAGATTTAGGTACCCTTTTGAAAGATGAAGTTGGGATCTGATTTTGAGTGACAGAGAGAGAGAGAGATTGTGTGGGTGTAAGTTGAAGTTGAAGATTTTTAAAGGGACAGAGGTTTGAAGTGCTTCTTTTGGTATTGAAAACTTCAAAACCACGTTGTTGCTGTTGTTGTTTATTTATTTATTATGATGAAATGTCCGCATATAATTTTTTTTTAGTTTCAATATTAGTTATTTTTTAAAAATTAATATATATTTTATCTTATAAAATAATTTTTTTAATAAAAAATAAATTATATGTTTATCGATTTATAAAAAATATAACTATTTTGTAACCTATATGTATATATGACTGTAATAAAATATATATATGAGACAGAAGAAAGCAAAAAAAAAAAAAAAAAAACTCTTATATTTATTTATTTTATTGGGATGAATGATTAAAATGAGAGAACTAAGGATGGATGTCTGTGTGAGAGCAGACAGCACAGAAGGGAAGGGGCCCGAGGTCGTGGGCCTTCTTTTTGAATCGGTCGTTAGATTGGACCACTGAGCACATGCTAATTTTTTTTAAAATTTTATCTGACGTGGAAATTCTGTTTAAAAGATAATATTTTATTAAGAGATCATAAAATCATTATTTCAAGGTCTGAATTAGTTTCTCACTTTTGAGATAGACCCTGTTACTTAGATATTCTATTAGATTTTAAAATAAAATTTAAGATTTAATTAAATTCAATCATTTTTCTTAAAATTTAATTGAATTGTGTATTTTAAAATGATAAGATCAGACGTTCACAAATGCGTTGGACGCGTTATATCTCACTCAATCTCGTTATTGCATAAATGCTTTGTAGCTCATTTGAGGTCACACATTTCCCCTTCTTTTGTCACATGTTTATAAGTGATGTCCGTGCAGATTAATTTGTGCAGATTGGATGGGTTGAATCCGACCCAATTTAACATTTGAACAAGTTTGGGTGAAGGTTTAGCATGCGGATTGAATTCAAACATGAAGCTGAGCAATCCAAATCTAATTCAGATTGAGTTTCGGTTTAGGGTTCGGATAATTTGAACCTAAAATATGGAGTGATAAATTTAAATGTTCATATTTTAATTTTTAATTCATGAGATAAAATTTGAAGTGTTCAATTTATTTTGACCTAGAATCCATCATTTCTACGATTTCATCTCTTTTGATTCTATAAATAAAATTTTCCCCGTTTTCACATTTCCTTTTTTTTATGGAACATTAACTCTTCCAAGTTCTAATTATTTAAAATAACATATTTTTTAAATCAAATCCGAACCCAAATCAAATCCAACCTAACACAAATTAAACTCGAACCCAAACCCATCTCGTCAGGTTTTCTTCAACTTTGGGTTGGGCTTGGGTTAAGCTGCTATCTTTACCTGGGTTTGGTTGCTACAAATTAGCATTGGGCCCAAACTCAGCGTTTGTGAGAACTCTTTTTTTTTCTCCTACAATATTATTTATTCATGGAAAATGAAATGTCCAGCCCCTTATGTCCACATTTTTTTTAATCATATCCTCGTCTATTGAAATACATACTATTTTACAAAATGATGTATATACTAAATGTATTTTTTATTTTTAAAAAATAAAAAAAAATTACACCATATGCTATGATAGAACCCCATATACTATATACTGCCGTATCATAATATATGAGGTTACAGATTGAGTTACAAAACAGACTAAATGTATCAAAGCTCTTTATTCATTTTGTAAATGAGATAAGACATATCAAATAGGTTCAATCTTTTCCCCCATTGATAGGGAGAATATTTAACTTAAAAATAAAAGAGTAAATATAACCAAGCAAATTTTTATTTCACAAACCCACCAAACATCAAAAGCATTGCCAACAATTCAGATTTTGATTTAATGATGGTTGATGTGTATAACAAGAGAAAAGGCTCATCAAGTTATCCAAAAAGAAAATGAATTTAATACGAAGATACGCATTAAAAATTAAAATCTTTCATGTGGAGGACAACTTCATAAATGCCAAATGCTCCATGTTTAGTCATCCCATAAAGCTAATTAAGCTAATATATACATGATGTTACTCCTCTCTTAATATACTCCCATATCAATGATTGGTTCTTACACAATCTTGAATTTGAAATGAAGTAGAATAAAGAAATTTGGATCAATCACCGGCGTGTTCGTCAAGTCACTTTCCTTCGCATTCATTTTTACGCGCGGTAAAACAAACTAAAGACAAATAAAAAGAAAATAAAATTTTTCTCTTTTCGTTTGATACAGATATCACCTTTTTTTAGTGGTCAAAGAGAAATAAAAGTTTACTTTTTCCTATTTTCCTTAAATAGGTTTCACGCATACAAAAAACACACCCTTGTATAACTTCAATTTGTCTTCCTTATTTTTATCATTCATTTTGCAAGGGCACACCACCTCCTACCATACCTCTCTAGCTCTTCCATCTTACAATATCTTCCTCACTTTTAAGTCTATAACATATATAGATCTCTCCATCACTTGAACTCTCCATGGAGGCCATTGTTGCCTCCAACCAAGGTGGATCGCGCTTCAAAAGTGCTTTTCCTACCGGTCTTCGAGTCATGGTGGTTGATGATGATTCAACTTGTCTCTTGGTGATCGAGAGGATGCTTAGGTTAAGCGGATATGAAGGTAGATCGATCGATACATAATCGATCTTTCTTTTCATGTTTTGGTTTGGATCAAATGTTCTCTATGCCCCCTTCTCATTATATTCCATGCATGCTTGAAGAGATCAACCGATGATAGAGATCTAGTATATATGTTCTACATATACAGTCCTATATCTTATGTGCGTGTTGAATTGGTACTTCTTTCTCATGAAATCACTTTTCATGCATGCTTGAAGAGATCATCTGATGATAGAGATCTAGTATACTTTCTAAACCATCTTATGTCATATATGTGTGTCTCTCTCATGAAATCACTATGAAATAACTTGTTTGTGTTAAACCAAGGTTTTCAATATGTTTTGAAGTATTCTGTCAAGTGTTTCTTGACTCTCTTTGTATCCCTCTATATATTGTTTTTTTTTTTTTTTACAACAAAGAACTCTAACAATAGTCAGAATCAATCATAAACAAGGGTGATCAGAAGTCGAGATCAATAGAGATCTTACTCATGACTTTAGCGAAAGAATCAATCACATGTGGGTTTCAAAAGATTGATTTTCCTTGGCTTTAATATTTCATTTAGATTAGTCATTTGATTTTGCTTATGAAGTTTTCAAAGAAGGGAGTTTGATTGTTGGCCATGTCACAAGACTAAAGAAATGCTTCGAATAACATACGAGATAGTCAAAGCTTCCAAGTTCTATTTTTTTTTTCCATCTACTTGTTTTTTGTAGTTAAGTTTTTTTTTTTATTTTAACACTCAGTAAAAGAGGATACCTCTAACAACCTGCCAATATGTGTTTTTTATCTTTTCTTTCAGAAATGCATATATTGTGCCTTATATAGCTGGGTTTTGAATTGAGGTTATAGATATATACTGTATTTGTTTCTACTTTTCCTAATAAATTGAGGTTATGGAAACTGATTTACTTTTCGAACTTTCGATAGATACAAAATGTGTGTGGGAAACTAATAAAAAATTCAACAATTTGAGGAAGATCTACTTGAATAAATACCAATAAAACACTTATTTTTCATGGGTTGATCAACTATGTAGATGTTTGGAATTGATTTTTTTTCCATGCGTGGAGGTTTAGATGCATTCATTTTGGTATCATATTTACAACAATTTAAAGAGAAAAAAAAATTGAGTGTAGATTTCTATATTAAGCTGTTTTCAATGTCATATTTTTTAGAATTTTAATGATATAATTATCTTATGACTAAGTTATTCTTTGAGTAAATGTATGTTTAATTGGGCTTTACAACAAACACATTTATTTCATAAAAAATCAGTGTAGATTCACTATTATATTGTTTATGAAGTGGTATTTGTTTGAATTTAAATGTTATGATTTTCTTATGAATAGATTTTCATTATGTGTAAATTTTATTGGCTTTGTATTTACAGTCACCTCTTGTAAACACCCGGGCGTGGCTTTAAAGATCATTGAGGATAAAAGGGAAGAGTTCGACCTTGTTGTTACTGATGTCCACATGCCAGGCATGGATGGTTTTGAGCTGATGCAGAAGATTGGACTCGTCATGGACATACCCATAATTAGTAAGACCTCATTTTGCATACTTGTAATTATCTAATTCAAATGTGATTTTAATTTTATCATCTGATTATTATTATTGTTGTTGTTGCTTTTTCTTCTTCTTCACAATGGTTTGTGATTGTTGATATTGTTGTTGTTGCTGTTGTTATTTCCCATCATCAATTATCACCATTGCAAAATGAGAGGTGGTGGCTAGTTGGTAGTTAGGAAAGCATCATGTATTGGTCACAATTTAGGTTTTGCAGTAGAAGAGCAACCCTTTATCACATATAGATGCAGGGCAGTGTTTAAAACCCCTTTTAAAAAAGTTTTTTTTTTATGTAAACTATATTTTAAATTAAATTTTCTGGAAGCACATATTGTTTTTTTTTTAAGTTGTGATCACGTTGGGTTATTGGAAACATATATGCATTAAGTTTGATTTCTACGAAAATAGAATCATCCAGGCATATTTCCAAACATCGCCTTAGAGTGCATTTACACGAGGTTTAGAAATAAATTAAAATAGGGTATGCATTCATCTTTTTGGGATAACTCATGAAATGAGAGATAAAAAAACACTATGCAATATTATTCTTCCCCCCCCCCCCCCCCCCCCCCCAATAATGTAAACTCATGTTGAATCAACCAGTCCCACATTGTCACACTTTTTTTCAGGTTGCAAATAAAACCAATTTAATTTTATATAAACATGATTATAAGGTGTATAAATGAATTTTAATAATATAAGTTTGCATAAATGAATCAACTAATTTAAAACAAATAGTAAAAGTTGGTAGCACTTGAAATTTTGAGGGCCCCAAAATTTATCACATTCTTATCAGAAAAATACATGCATTGAGATTTATATTAATTCAGACTTTTGTAACATGAGCTAGTACATCATCTATCATCAATATATTAATAGCAACACATATAATGAAAACAATTATAAACCTTAATAAGAGTAAGTAATTAAAATGTCATTCATGTATAGATACTATACCTCTCTCAATTCTTTATGATATGACAAAAAATGCGAGATTTTCTTTTAATATGTCAACAAAAAATTCCATAATTATTTTGTGCTTCATATTGGAAATGCAGTGATGTCCTCTGATAGCAGCCATGACATGATCATGAAAGGTCTCCAAAATGGTGCCTGCTTTTACCTCTTGAAGCCCTTAAGAGAGGAAGAACTCAAGAACATATGGCAATATGCCCTCAAGAGGAACATCAATGGAAGACAACCATGGAGAAGGATCAGTGGAAACATGACTAATAACGACTCAAGCAGTGAAGGAGTCATAGCCAAGCGAAAGAATTCGGTGGAAGAGGAAGATGAAGAGGTGGACGATTGTGAGTCATCCGCGAACGAAGGGAATTCTATGCAGAGTTTGAGGAGGAGGAGATGTGAAGACGAAGATGAGGACATCTTTGGGGATAATGATGACTCCACTCGTTCCAAGAAGCCTCGAGTGGTTTGGAATCGAGAGCTACATATGCAATTCCTGCGAGCGATTGGTCAGCTTGGCTATGATAGTGAGACATCTAACACTTTTTTTTTCTTCATTCGACTAAGGTTGCATTTCGAGTTGTTTTCTATCTCATAGTTCATTTTAAGAAATTTAAATTTTAGTATCAATTTGTACGAGTTCGTACCAATTAAAATCATAGTTCATTTTAAGAAATTTAAATTTTAGTATCAATTTGTATGAGTTCGTACCAATTTTTTAATTTATATAAATCCGTACAAATTGGTACTTGGTACTAACTAACCCAAATTTATACATATTCATACAAATTAATGCCAATGAGCATGAATTGGTATAAATTCATATCAATTTGCGTTGATTGGTATTAATGAGTACCTTGAAGAACCTCAGTACCTTTAGAATCAATATTCAAAAGAAATAGACCTATTTTTATTTTAGTAAAATTCCATCCCTATAATCAGTTCAAATGCTACCTTATTAAATATACATGTATTATAGACTCACAACCTCTGCTATTGATATAGTTGATGGTTCTATATTTCTAATTATTATTATTATTTTTTTACCTTGATGTGCATTAATTATTGAATCCAGAGGCAGTGCCGAAGAAGATACTGGATCTGATGGATGTCCCCAATCTCACCAGAGAAAATGTGGCAAGTCATCTTCAAGTATGTCCAACTTTTAATCTTGTGTTTCAATTTATTTAGACTGTTGAATATATTTTAATATACATAATTTATATATATATATATATTTCAGGTATTATGAATGGAAAAGAATATATATATTAAGATTAACTAGAGAATCAATTATTTGAATAAGGAATTTCTCAAATTTAGCTGCACCTACATTTACTTTAATTTTTATTATTATCTGTTATTGTTTCCTACACAAAGAATCTGATTAAAAAAAACTTACATGGACACAAATGTGCATAATATATATAAACTTCATAAATTTTGTGATTAAGCTTTTCTTAATTATACACCATGATCGCAGACGAAACCATGTTTTCATGCTCTGCATGTATGATATATATCTTACTCTCTTCATGCTTCAGTTCCACAATAGAACATCATACATTTATTGTATTTCAAGGAAATCTTTTGAGGATGTACAATTATTTGTGATCTTGCATAGAAATATTTAAACACACAATTTCAAACTAAACAAGCTATTTTGTCTAATACTTTCATTAGTTAATGGATTATACGTATATGTCAAAATAATCTCCTCGTCAATATTGTAGAACTTGTGGCAATTCCTATATGTTTTGGTTTTCTTTTCTTGAAAACTTATATATGATGTTATGAATATATATTTTGATAAAACCCTAACGTAATATACAGTTGTATAATAAAGACTGTGTGTGACCCCGTCCATATTTGTTTGGTCTCTCACATCTTAAGTATAATAACGCTTGAAAATGAGAATAAAAAACGTTACATTTAAAATTAACTTTGAAAATATATTTCTGAAAAATCTACTTTTGTTGAATTTCTCAAAAACAAATTTTAATAGCTAAAAACTACTTTTTACTTTTTTTTAAAATTGTGACCGCTATTGTGCGATGGACATGATGATTCATGTAAAAACAAAATCACTCTAGAGTCATGCATTTGGTTGCATATGAATTTTAAAACTAATTTTGCATGAAACTCATACTCCCCCTCAACTTTTGAACATCATTTATCTAAAATATGTATGCAGAAAGTGCCATAATAAAATTATTTAATTGTACGATTATAGAAATTATTCAATCGTGCAATCAAATGCGGCCTTAAAAAAAAAGTTATAATGGTAAACTAATATGTCATCCGCAGAAGTACCGCAAGTTCCTGAAGAAGCTAAGCCAACCCAAACAGCCATCCACCACCATGACCAAGAACAGGAACTCCACCACCGGCCGGAGCACATACAAGCCAATCTTCGGCTCCATCTCCTCCACCCTCCTCTCCAACTTCCACGATGCCACCCACCTTACGCCGCCGCCACTGCCCTTCCCGCCCAAACTCGACCTCCCGAGGCCTACTCCGCACTACGTGGCGGGTGGTGGCGCCACCACCATTAACTCTGGAGATTTGATCTTCCCCAATTTTGCCGAGTGTGAGATGATCGGCGTTGAAGACTACTTTCCGAGCTTCGTCGACTTGCAGAATGGCAGCGGCGGGAGCCTCGTGGATGTCGTGAAGGGCGCAAGCATTGGTTTTGGCGTCGACAACGACGGGGACCCGATACCGAGGAACTTCACTGATAGCGACTTGGATGAGTTGCTCTTCAAGGAGGTATACATACTTCGTTGATACTAATATTAATATTCGAATTCAGATCTTTTTATAATTGACATGTTTAATATGAATACTTCCAAATGATTTCAAATATTTTTATATCGGATCATTTTTATTATTCAAATAAGGATTTGGAGCAGATACGTTTGATTGTTTTTGAGATAATTGATATGTTTGTTATCATGGTAGATGCCAGAGGGGAGCGCGAATGGAAAGGACAAATGAAGCATGATCTATGTGGGAAGCATTTCTCTGATGGTTTTACAATGGACTTTGCAGCTGAAAAGAGAATTGAATATGGTGTCATAGGATTGCTGGAAACTGGTTTAGATTGGACTGATGGGATTTTGCAGAAACTCGACTTCATTTCGAACTTTTTGTTATACATATATATAATTCTGTGTTTTTCACCTTATTATAAACTATTTCAGACAATTTAGATATACTTTATGAATACAGTTGATGCTGCTTCAAAACCTTCATGGGCATGCTTTTAGTTGTGCTTTTGAATGTTGGTCTTTACAACTGCTGATTTTCATGTAGATTAAAACATGACATACTGGATTTTCATAGAGATTTGGGCGCGCACACACATATATACTCAGCTCATCAGATGCTTCTGTGCATGTGACAGCCTTAATAGTTTAATAAGGCATTTATGCATAACATGAATTAGGATTGTATAAATTGATTGAGACCAACTAACCTCATTAAGCTAGACTTTACATGACAAAAGAATATATTAACAATAATGAGATACAAGGAGGAATAAGAGTCACCTACCCTCTGTTGTAAATGAAACTGAAATAGAATTCCTGGAATAACCTTCAACCAAACTTAAGTTAGAAGATTTGGTCGTCCCTGTATTTCTGCTGCTACTCGCATTAGTGTTGGAGGCGGCTGATGAAGAATTAGTATTACAACGCCCTCCTCGCCCATGGAGGCCCGGTTTTCCTGGTCTGGGCAACTGAAAAGAATCGCTCGAGAGCGTGAGATTGATCGTGTTCATGTCAGGCCTGTCCGCGATGCTCGCCTGACAACACAACAGCCCCAGTTGTACACACATCGCAGCTTCGTCTCCATCCCATGTTTTCAGGCTTGGATCCACTATCTGGAGTGTGTTCCCCATCTTGAATTGCTTCCATGCCTACATGTGAAAATTTAGGCTTTTGAATTTCTACTTTTGCAGGAATCATACTTTCTGGAATATGATAAAAGAATGACTCCTAAAAAGCTAATCCCAAACACTACTTTAACAATGCTTTTCCAAAGCAATTTCTGTTTGAAAACTATACTAGAAAACTAAGGCACATGTCATATAAGGCTCATGAATAACTCACATATCTCAAGAGATCCATATTTTCTTCACCCAGCTTGGGATCATGATTCTTTCTCCCACTTACAATCTCTAAAACCAACACTCCATAGCTGAAGACATCGGTCTTCACCGACAAGTATCCATTCATCACGTACTCTGGAGCCATGTAACCACTACCAAAATCACAAATTCATCATGTCAGCATCTGATGATAAACCAATCTGATGATAAACTTAAAATGAAACCAATCTGACTACATTGCATTCTTTCAACCAACCAAAACCAAATTCTGCTACAATTAGAATCAGAAGCTTAATTGAAACTCACTGGGTACCAGATATCTTGAATGTGTTGACATGGGTGTCGTCCCCAGCGAAGAGCCTTGCCAATCCAAAGTCTGAGATCTTAGGCACCATCTGGTCATCTAACAATATGTTGCTGGCCTTGATGTCCCTGTGGATGATCCGCACAGGAGATTCTTCGTGGAGGTAGACGAGGCCTTTCGCCACTCCTTTGATTATCTCAAATCGTGTGATCCAGTCCAGCGATGATCTCTTATCCTGGTCTGCAATGCCCGAAACATAGAATTGTAAATCAAGGATAACTTTTTTGACCATACCAAAATGATAATCATATTGTGATCAAACAAACACAAAAGAAAAATAAATCAAACAAGAAAACATTTAATTTTCTTTTAACAATAAATAATTATTTTATGTTTTTTCAAGCTACTACAACAACTAATCAAACTCATAAATTAATCAAAAGAGAGACAGATACGACACCTAATCCACTCAAACCTAATCACGTGTTTCTCATAAATCAAACCAAGAAGATTAATTAATAATACGAGTCAACACATCTCCCATAAAAAAGTATTAATTAATATGTACCGAAGAGGAAGTAATCGAGGCTCTTGTTGGGCAGGTACTGGTAGACGAGCATCTTCTCTTGGCCATCAATGCAACAGCCAAAGAGGGTGACCAAGTTCTTGTGCTGCACCCTTAAGAGCAGCCTCACCTCGTTTGTGAACTCCTTTATCCCCTGCCTCGAATTCATTGAAAGCTTCTTCACCGCTATCTCTCGCCCATCCCCAAGCACTCCCTACAACCCAAAAGAGCAAATCAAGAATTACACACAAATATTTCTAAAAACAAAAATGATTTAAGCTGCGTTTTGAATGTGATTTTTTAAAACACAAATGATTCTGGAATAGTGAATTTAATTAAAACAGAAAATGTGTTTTTTTAAGCAGATAAAATGAATTTATTAGGAATTGAGTTTTTCCTATGCATAAGTTTAGATAGCTTTTAGAGGTTCTATTCAGTAGAAATAATCCAACAATAACATATTGTTGGAATGACAATGTATAAAATTGGAATGGAAGAACATATTGATAAAATTGCAATATATACTATATAAAAGAAAAACCTACCACCAGTTCTATTTATAAAATTGGAATGACAATGTAACATTTCTCATAAAACATATCCTCTCAACGATAATTGAGACTAAAAAATAAGAATGATTAAAGCCTCTTCTAAATTTCAAGGAAAATGTTAGATCATTCCTGTTCCAAACACAAAATGCAGTTCGCGGGGTACGTACTTTTATAAAGCAAAAATGAAATATATACATCAATAAATTATATAAACTTATTTATATAAATAGTTGATGCACATGTGCGTTACACATACATGAATCATTTCATTAAAAAGTAATAGAAGAGCATATTGAGGATCATTATATTGTTGTAAATTATCATCTAATTTACTGTATGATGAGTATTTCTATCTCAATAATTTATATAAGAAAATTTCTAACAAATATATATATCCCATTTCAGTGACTAAATAGTTAAATGAGACTGTAAAATGGATAATAGCGCTCAAATTTCAATGAAAAGGCGTCTTCCCCAAGAGGGCATCAAGAATTACCTTGAAGACCGGGCCAAAACCGCCCTGGCCGAGGCGGTTCGAGTCAGAGAAACCATCGGTGGCCGCTTCCAGACTCTTCAGGCTCACGAAGAGCCCCTCCTCCTCTTCTTCTGATCCTTTCCCTATCTCTCTCCGACCACAACACCAGAAACTATGAAGCCCCGCCATAAACGCTGCAGTCGATCGACGTATGTCAATTCCACGTTTTATCAAATTAAAATGTCGATCGGACGGCTGATGATGCTGTTATATATATATATCTTGGTGTCTTTTTTTGGAGCGATTCAGTCTTAATGAGAGAAACTTGCATAGACGGCAAAGTCAATTCCACGTTTGACTTTTCTTGATATGCCACGTGGAGATCGGCCATTGACAGTTCCCATGGTTTCTGGATTTTATGAAGTTGCTGCCGTGGAAAACCATTCAGATTGGACGGTTCTGATTTTGATTTCGGATCTGGAACAGGAGATAAACATTTGAACATTTCACGTCGTTTTTGGGAAGTTACGTTTCAAAGACAAGAACCCAACTGTCGGTTTTTTTTTGTTGGGTGAAATGTCAATATTTTATTTTTTAAAACATCATTTTAATGATTTTTTTATTAAAAAAATTTGGAGTTTTAAAATTGAAACAACACTTTTGAAAAATATTTTAAGATTTTTGTTAAATAATAAATTTATTTAATATGATAAATTCACTGTTCAATTAATTAAATCAATGACATGTAGCATGCTCATTTTAAGATTCAAATTAAAAATTAAAATCTATGCCAATAAAATTGTGTTCCAAATAGGGGCATGATTGGAAATGGTTTGGGGGTGGTTCTGAGTTTGTATGAAGGTGAGTTATTAAAATCTATTTTTAAACAGAAAAGTTGTTATTTAATCAAGTGTGTTTGTCATTATTTTTTCCAAAAAGTGATCAAAATCTCTAGTTTTTTCAGAATCAATGGGTGATAGTTTTCTACAAATTCAATTTAAACTTAGGGTGCATTAGGCAAACAAAATTTTTAGGATTTAAGCTTTTAGAAAGCTAAAAACTGTTACAAAACAGGTCAGCTTATATGTATCATCATTACTATATTTTATTAAAGGACTATATTTTAAAATTTATGTTTTATAAAACATTATCATCATTAAATTATAAAAAACAGTGCATAAAATAGCTAAAAACTGTTTTTCAAACTGTGTTTTCAAATGCATTAAGCCTTAGCTTTTAAACAAAAACTATCTCCCAACCCCGTTTCCAAAATTAAAGGACCAGCTTATTTTATTAAGAGCTCTATTACACAATTATTTGTACAGTTTTAAAAGCAATCCTTTATATCTCATTAGCTCTCTCCTCTTGTTGCATCGAGCTATATACTTCGTTAAAAAATTTCACATTTTCTATTGATGATATCGATCATTCAATTTATTGAAGTATATATTTATCTTTTATAAAAATACATATCTCATTAAGATGATGTATATGATTTAAAAAAAATAAAAACATGTACGATCTACATTCTGGACTATAAAATGGAAGGTGTGTAATGTTTTCCTTTTATATATTAATTAATAATGTATAGTAGATAGAGATTTTTAGACTACCATGTCCCCATCATAATAGTAGATAAATTGAATGATATCATTATATATATAATACTATTATGTGTGATATGCCGTTTCCGCCTCTAGCAGCGTCTCCTCTGACGGAAACTTTCCTTGGTAAAGATGACAATTTCTTTGGTAAAGATATTCTCCGAGGAAAATTTTCTTTGATCAGTTTCATTGCAGTAATCGGGTGGCTAAATATTTAGTTGGTTAAAATAAACATATTTCCTTGATATATATAAATTATTTTCTTGGTAAAGTTCAAAATGTTCCCAATGACAATTTTCTTTGCAAATATTGTATATTTCCAAATAAAAGTTATCTTGGTAAAGGTAAACTAACCAAAAATAATTTGACAAGGAAAGTATTTCCTTGATAAAGACCTAAATAATTCCTGTGAATAAAATTTCATAAAAAAATTATGCATCACTGTACATGTGAATATATATCATAAAAAAAAGGTTTCATAATGTGAAAATTTTCAACAACAATATTTTTTAAAGCAAAAGTATAATAAAAACAATTAAAATAAAACATGAATTTTCAAATCAGTCATTGTTTTGGGAACACACATGAAACACCACTGCGTTTGGTTGCGCGATTGCGTTGCGATTACAGGAAGCTGCATTTGCAATCGCACAACCAAACAGTTTTGTAATCGCAGTTTTAAACCCAGCGATTGCAGACAAATAGTGCCCAAAAGCTGCGATTTCAAAAGCTGAGAAAGTGAGCTTCCTGCAGAATCAGGTTTGCAATCGCAGATTCCTGCAGAATCAGTTTTGCAATCGCGCAACCAAACGCACCCTTAAGAAAGATACATCATCACACCACATGATGAAATCCCTCCAACGGGTCTATGTTTTCTAAATGTATGCATGTATAAAAATAAATTTAACAACTACAAATCACTGTTAAATTTATTAGATGATAAGGATGATGAAAACGACTATAAGCATACATTGATTGACATATCACATATAATGTCCACTCTTTCACTAACCCATGAACAAAGGTACATATAATGTCCACTCTTTCACTAACCCATGAACAAAGGTACATATAATGTCCACTCTTTCACTAACCCATGAACAAAGGTACATATAATGTCCACTCTTTCACTAACCCATGAACAAAGGTACATATAATGTCCACTCTTTCACTAACCCATGAACAAAGGTACATATAATGTCAAAGGTACATATAAAGGCACCTATCATGTCCACTTTTTCATTAACCCAGTTACAACAAGGGTCTTAATGTCCACTCTTTCACTAACCCAGTTACAACAAGGGTCTTAATGTCTACTCTTTCACTAACCCATGAACAAAGGTAAAATACAAAATCCACCTAATCACAAAAAAAAAAAATTATATGAAAATGTATGAAATGCATTAGCAAAATTAAGATGGTGAAATATTTTAACAAAGTTAAAAGGTATAGAATATGTTAAAAATCTAATTATATAAGGGTAAATTAGTCTTTTGTGTTTCTAAAATTGTGAAATGAGACTTTTTAGTAGAATTTTAAAAAGTAGTTGATTTAGGTATTTTTAACTTCTAGGAGACTTATTTGGTCATTTTCTCTTAAAAGAATTCAAATTCATTTTTTTTTTCCGAAACAACCCACATTTACCAAGGAGAATATTCTTTGGTAAAGATATCCATGTTTACTTGAGGAAATTTTCCTGGGCAAATAAGTCAATTTTTTTAAGGGCATTCATTAAGGAAATGTTTCCTTTGTAAAAATTTAGATTTTTTTTTCCAAAGAAACATTTCCTTAGTAAAAGTTATTTCCATAATAAAAAATTAAAAAATTTACTTTTTCCAGTGAAATACATTCATTAGAAAAAAAACTACAAACATTAAAAGAATTCAATTTTTTTTTCAAATCAACCCATATTTATCAAGGAAAATATTTCTTAGTAAAGATAATCCACGTTTACTAAGGGATATATTATTTTCTTGGCGAAGGAGTTAGTTTTCTTTAAGGCCTTCACTAAGAAAATATTTCCTTGATAAAAAAAATAGTTTAGACTTTTTTCAATGAAATCTTTCCTTAGTAAAAGTTATTTCCATAAGAAAAAAAAACTAAAACCTAAAAAATACAAACATTAAAAGAATTTAATTTTTTTCTCATATTAATCCACATTTACCAAGGAAAATATTCCTTGATAAAGATAATCCACGTTTATGAAGAAAAAATTATTTTTTAAAAGGCTTTCACTAAGGAAATATTTCATCGACAAAAGTGCACTATTACCAATAAAGTATTTTGTTGGTAAAAACAATATAAAGAATAAAAAAATTTCAGAATTTTGTGTTCCCTTTTACCCATGAAATAAAAAAATTTCTTTGGTAAATATATATAATTACCAAAGAAATTATTTTCCTTGATAAAAAATTTATGGCTAAAAAGTTTTTTTCTTGTACTGAGGGAGCAATCGTCACGATTGCCCCCGATGATGACCCCTTCAGTTATAGCGGTAGAGATGGAGCGCTCCCACGCAAAAATGTTGGTCAGAAATAGAGGATCATGGAAGCACAAAGAGGACGCATGAGAGGTTATCGCGCGGTGAGACACGAGAGATGAGATTGGGTTTTTTATTGAGTTAGGGGACCAGGGATAATTTAGATATTTCAGCATGTAAGGTTAACTTAACCACACATGAGTTCCAAACAATTAACGACAAAGGGGAATGTGAATTTAAAGATAAAAAGCAGGGGTTATATAGATTTTCACAAAATGAGAGGTGTACCTGGATATAAGAAAACTTTCAGGAGATTCTATATTTTTTTAAAAAAAATGAAACACGTGTGATCTACGTTTTGGATGGTTAATAACTCAGCGAAAAAGTAAATAAAGATCCAACAAGCGTTGAGATCCTTCAACAAATCACAATTCTCAAAGAGAATACTAAAACTCAAAAATATATTAATAAAAGTTGAAAACCCTAGATTACAAGCATTCATTTTATAATAGGGAAAAACTTACTAAAAATAGAAAAAATGAAAATTTGTTATAACTGACTCTAGGGAATCTTAGAAGATCTTGAGATTTGATTTCGGTCAAATCCGACTTATTTTGAATGAGATATGCTAAATCTAAAAAGTTACTAAAAATAGTAAAAATGTCATTTTGAAAGCCGAAAAATGGAAAAAATGAAAAAATAAGAACGTGTTGTGGCATAGGGGTCGGCAACGGCCCGGCCCGGGCCGGCCCGTTGAAACAGGGCCCAGGCCCGCGGGCTTGCTTAGCCAGCGGGGCCGTGCTTGGGTTCGGGCCCACGGGCGGGCCTACGGGCCCAAATTCAAAACATTTTATTTTTTTATTTTACGTTGTTTATTTGTATATAATGTTAAAATAACACAAAATTTAAAGTATAATGTTAGAAAAAGATATTTATATCTATTGAATTTTCAAAATAAAAATATTAAATGAATTAATTACTTAAAAAAATGAATAACTATATATACCTAACTAGGTTGATACCTACATAAATGTTAATAATTTGTATAACTCAACCACAATTCAAATAAAAATTACATTTTACTAGTTTATTGGATTACCCTCCATGGGCCGGTCCGGACTTTCGGGCCTCGGGCCTGTTAAAGACCCTTATTGTAGCATAGTGACAACTCTTGAAGATCTAACATCTACCTCCAGTAAAAATTTCAGACATTTTTGAGTTCAGGACGCCATTTATTTCTATTAGCCGATTTTTCTGTAGATATTTAAAAATCTTAAAATGGACCATTTCAGATTCATCACTCTCAAAACGCGTCGGCCACCCGTTCTGTATCAGTCAAATGGAAGTTGTTAACGTTTTCCTTCTATTAAATATTAACAATGTAATAAAATGTCCTCATCATGTCGACACTCCGACACTATGATATACGAGACCTAAATCTAGAATCACAACCGTTGATTACAAATAGCTAAAACCAAAACGATACCAAATCAGACGGTCACGGAGCAGCTCCGATCATATTTACCCCTGATCCGCGAATCACCAGACCCCCTCAGAAGCCTTTGAGTAAATTTTTTAGGGCCCGTCTAACCCCACCCACGTATTTTCTTACCCCACCAAGCAATAAAAAAAAAAAAAACGGTGTTTTGCTATCCCCACCAATTCGACCCGTTCGACCGGATTTGGTCGCCATTTTAGGTTTCGCGCGACCGAAACTGGTCGAACAGGATTTGTAATAAAATTTATAATTTTTTTTTTGAAAATATAATCTCACGACGTGTATCCTCCTTGAATCTTTCATATCACTCCAAGTCTGAGTTGTAATGTAGGGAGAATAAATCATTATTCTTAAATGTAGAATATAAGAACAATTTTTTTTACATAGGTTACAGACAAATTTCAAAAGTCAAATATAAAATGTGTTTGAATCAACTGATATGTTTTTTTGTTTTCAAACAAAAATTCATCTTAACTATGAATTCAAACGAAGCTTAAAAATGATATATATTTGTCTAATAAGATATTTTTCTATAAAAATTTGAATTAATTGAAAGTATATCTACTTACATTTTTTTTAATCCCTTAGTTGTTGTTTGGATGAAAGAATAAATGTAGAATATGATGGATAAATCCAAAAATTTATTTGTTTACAAAAAATAAGTAGATATAATTCTGAACCCTGTTCGACCCATTCCGGTCGCCCAAAACCTGAAATGACGACCCATTACGGTCGTCCAAAACTTGAAATGGCGACCGGATTTGGTCGAACTGAATCGGTGGGAACAGACAAACACCGTTTTTTTTTTTTTTGATCGGTGGGATTGGAAAATTGTTTGGTGGGGATAGACGGGCCCAATTTTTTACTCGCTAGACTTCCGTCGGCCTTCGGCACTCAAATGACCAAAATAGCCCCCAACCGCTCCTTGAAATTGCTCACGAGGAGAGGCTGTTATAGTCATTTCAGCAATTCAGAGCGGCTTCGTCTTTCTTGATCTGCTTTGCCTCTGTAAGGAGAGAGAGAGAGGTCATCGATTTTCCGTCCGCCATGAACGAGTAGCTCTCTCAAAATTAGGGTTAGGGTTTTAGTGCTGAAGGAAAAATCGCAATCATGCGGTCCTCATCGGGCGCGATCAACATCGCGGCGATCACTCCGAAGATCGAAGTGGACAATCGGTTCTCTCTCAATTATTACTACCGAGTCGCCGATAAGATCCTCCAACAGGTCTTCGATTCTCTGTTCATTCTTCCGATTCAATCTCTGTATTACATGTTTGTTACGTTGTGAATGTTCTTTCTTTTTTGGGGGGTCTTTATTTGGTCGTTCATTGAAATCTTTGATTGTTTGAGACGTAATTGGATATTTCTTGATTGAAGATTTGTGAGACGCATATTAGACGCATTGAGAGTCGCTTGTTGTTTTGATTGATTGTGGTGGCGAGGGCAGCTCTAGGTGATGCTTATTTGGTGTTTGCTTAACATCTCCCACATTTCTTCGTCTCTGAATCTTTGTTTTTGAAATTCTCATTGTTCAGTTAATCTGATATACTTGATTTGTCTGTTCAGAGAAATGTCGAAACTTATGGAAATTTCTGCTGCCAACATGTCTCTTGATGCTAGGATCATTCCCAGATAGGTCCCACATCTGAATGCAAGCTAAAACTACCCCATTTTACATTCTGCTTTTCCTGCTCCAATCTCCGTATTCACTTCCCCAAAGCAGAAGTTATGGCAGAAAATCCATCCCGTTATGCCTTCTCCCAATCAACAACATATTCTGCTCTTTGCATCCAGCCCACATTTTAACAAATGCTTCGATATTTCTGCCCTCTACTTCAAGAACTATGAAACAAAAGAGTAAAAAAAGTATGTATGTTGTTCAGAGCACCAGTTTAGAGTTTAGACTACTTAATACCTACCCCCACCCCCCCATTTGACAAGAATCTTCTCCATCCTACCAGTTTCTTGGAGAAATTTTAGCAAATTGATCCCTTTACCTTGCCCCAATGTGATCAAAAGGTAATAGCTAACTTAAATCAGTTGTTTGGAAATGATGACAAGGTGAAATCCATTGGTATATTACCATTTTGCATAAGGCGGGTTGACAAATTGGGCTTCACCCAAAAAATCAAAATAATTTGTAGGAGTAAAGCCCTCTCTGAAATTGTAGGCTTGGTTTACCTAAATAAAATATTGACAAAGGAGAGTAGAGAGGGATTCGCCGGTGATGGGAATTGCTAGTGTGTCATTTTTCAAGGAGAAATGGAATCCAATGGCCAACTTATGGTATGTGGCTTCAGTTAAGAAGTGTGGAGCTGCCTATATGCCCTATGGGGAAGATGTGTCATTGTCTTTTTTGTGTCTATGCAGTGGGAATCTTTCATGCTCAAAACAAGATGAGTAACGAGAAAAGAGAGAGTTTATTTAGATGTTTCTGCATGCCGTGTAAAATACAATTGTCTCATCATCACTCATCAGGACGAAGAGCTATTTCTTGTCTAGAAACCTTAGTGGCAGAAAAGCACCAGTTAGACATCATCCTTAGCTGGCGAAGAATGAGATGTTTTTTAGAGCTAAAGATGTTATCTGGAAAATACTTGGGAAGGTATTTTAGGTTTCTTGGAGGTTTTTGCAACCTGTCCTAATCAATGTTCTAAGAACTCATGTATCTCCTATCATTGTCTGCATGTGTATTCACCGACTATAGAATAGTTGAAATCACTAATCTGTGGATATTAGTTATTGATTGAGTTTCAATTGAATTTTTTAGAGTTAAAACATGTTTTTATCGCTTTAACATGTAGCCGGTGACTGATCCATCATTGCCAAAACTTGAACCTTAATATATTTATTTATTTTTTGAGAGAAGGTGAGCGCACATGACCTATATTTATCTTATTAGCATTAATTAAATTCCAAATGTCAGGGGAGACAGTAAGGCCTTTTTTGAACTAGGCATACCCCCGCAGCACGCTATCAAACAGTGGTGTGCATTGACTAAGCAAAACTCGCTTCCTAGAAAAACAAAACAGAAGACAGGAAATTAGATATCTTTAATACAAACAACTTTCCAACATCAGCCAACTCTTAAAAAAATGTCAAAACCATCCGCATTCTTTAGAGAAACAGATTTTGTGACAAGGATGCTTTTTCCATGATCCTTCAAGAAGGAATTTTGAATCATACTCTTGTCCTCAAGTTTCTTATGATCCTTACATTTTTATGTTCATTGCACTTTTTATTATATCACTCATTCTCCATTTTTGGGTGTTTTGTTATCGATGTGCAATTTGTTCATGTTGGTAATACTTGCTAGTTTCTCATGCTTTGGGTAGTCTGTCTGCCATATGAGGAGATCTGGTAGGACATTTTTTTGGAAATAATCTATGTTCAGTGATATTGTTTCTGCCTTCTGAAGATGTTTGTGTTTGCAGGCTGACATCTACCGAGAGGAGAAGAATGTTATAGACCTGTATATTATGCTTCTGCGGTATTCAAGGTCAGAATTTCAGAGAAAATATTATATTTTATTTTAAACTGACTGCTCTAGTCCTTTCCACATGTAATTATCCAAGGAGATTATGATCAGGATGCATTTCACTCTTTCTATTTGAACATTTGAGATTATCTTTTATTTTGAGAATTATCTTGCTTTTTTCCTCTTTCTCATCCAAGCTACCTGACTGACTGATCCTTACTCTACAGCCTGGTAATGGAAACCATCCCATCCCATAGAGACTACCCGAAATTTCTACCAAAGTATATTAAAGGGGTATGTGTCCTGTGTTGTGTGCCACTTTGTCCAATAACTTTGACTTGGTGAAAATTTCCTCTCTTATGAACTTTGTTATTTTTCCATGTAGAAATTATTGAATGTGCTAAAGGAATCTGAGACTCTCAAGCCAGAAGTACAGTTACTGGTTGAAGAATTGAACCGAAAATATATCAATAAAGTGAACAGTTGGGAGCCGACGCATACGAATGCTGTTATTAATAATTCATGGGAGTGGCCTCCTGTCTCAAGACAGACTCCAAGTTATGATATGAAAATGGTAATATTAAGTCTTTATTTACCATTGGCCCATATGTGTTACCATTGTTTGTTTGTATTGAATTGGAAATTAAAAATAAATAGGCATTAGCACTCCGAATTCAACGAGTGAGATGTAAGCTTTCTTAAGGTCTTGAATCCTTCTAGGAACTTCAAGATAAAATGAAAATTTGTAAGCTTGGTGTGGGAATAATGTGAGGCTTAAGCCCTTTTAAACGTTTCCGTACTTTTGTTGCAGGCACATCGTTCAACAGGTACCAATGGTTTCTCTAGAGGTCCAATTCAGCAGGATAATTTGCCGCACTCATTGTCTTCAGAGGAACGGTTCCGCAAATTGTATGCATAATAAATATAGACATTTTAAATTTAAGTTCATTTGTTTCTACTTAATGGTTAATAAGTATCCATGCAACAATTATCCTCTCTGGCTCTCTACATTTATCATTATTGATCTAACTTAAAAATAAATAGGAATATGTGCATGATGTATTTCTGGATTATTGGGTAGTGCCTGTTCTAAATTTGATTTGACCTGCCGTGTTCAGTAATCAGCCTGATTCTAGTTGGGTAATATTGAGATGAACAATATGATATCATGCATTGGTAATTGAATTAGCCAGATTAGAATCCAATATGTATCACTACCATCACAGTCTAAAACAAGATTGAAACAGAACACACTGCTTAAATTTTTTATGGCATTAAAAATTGAATGATTAATGATAATGGAAAATGTGGAAACTAGAATGTTCACTGAAAATCATAGGGAACATAATCTTGTCACTGCAACATAATAGGAGATAAATATAGACTAAGTCACATTACATAACTCTTCACTCACATTCATCTATTCACCATGTTCGTTAGCCTCTTAATTACCAAAAGTTCACATCATCCAGTCATCATAATCTTTAGAGTGTGTACTATATTAGATGCTATAATCATTATTCAGAATTGCCAAAAAAAATATATTATTCAGCATCACATGTAAATGTCTCAACTGTTACACTTTTCAATCACTTTTAATACTAAAATATACTTTTTTCAGGCGTCCAATTAATCACCTGATGCATGTAATTTTATTCATAATCCAAACTACATGTATTAATCTTTTGATTACAAATAAATCCACTGGTATCAGCTGATATCGGTAGATATAAGTCGTTATCTTGTATCTTCAGATAATTGAAGTTGTGATTGTAATGACATGGGCCTGGTTTTATTTATTTATTTTGTCTATTTGAGAAGGTGGGATTTCCACCAATTCATTAAATTTGAGAACATCTGGACAAATGAAAGAAAGAACATAGAGAAATATGGTCCTCAAGGATCAATCCCAATTTCCAAACCCCTGATGATCCTGGAGCCTGAAATATTTACTGATCATATTTTGATTTAGGAACTAACCTGTTTGAATTCCTGTCATATATTTGGTAGTTGGAAATGTATTATTGTTGAAAATTAGATAGTAAGTGTATCAAATGTATGGGTAGGGATTACAAATTTTGGGGAAGGACATTCATCCTGTCACCAATATCATCTTTCCTGAGATAGTAGACATGATGTGGCTATTTATTAACATGATGATGAATGAGGTATGATCATTTTTGTGGAAAAATTCATAGCATTATGTGGATTTTGTTACTCCTTTCAGAGATGATATATACAGGACTATGGTGCTTCTTCATCACCTTATATAAAGATACATGCCATGGAATATTACATGCAAGGAGAAATTGTGGTAAAATAAGTGATATGAACTTTCAAGCCACATCACAATTTGTATCTTGACTCTAATAATTGAACTTTCCCAAAAAAATTCCACCATTGCTAGTCAAGTTACATTATAGATGAACCCAGATTGATTGGCTAAAATCAATATGATTGGTCAAAAGCATGTTCATATATCTATGGTGTTTTGGTCTCTGTTGATTTATATTTCTATAAATTATTTCTCATTAGTTATAATATTATCTTGTCTGGCTCTGGTGTTGAATCTCTTCTGTTCCAGTTCTCAATTAAACATGTTCTTATATTATCATCGTCCGCAGATCTCTAAATATACCACGTCCAAAGGAAGAGACCCTATCAAGACACTCTATATTAGGTCCAAATGGTCTTTATGGGCAGTGGCATCCACCTGCTGTTGACAGAGGGGTATAAACCTGTGCATTTCTTGTTCCCATGAGTCCTGCATTTGCGCATCAGGAATTTTTATTCATATTTTGCGTGTTCGTGGTGCAGGTAAAATATCCGAGTAATTTGGACTTAACCGCGATTGAATTTCCAAGGTGAGATCTTATACTTCTGTGATTACTTCAATTTCCATCCTTCCAACATTTTAAAGTGCACAAGGAACTAGTTTGCTGGGATTTCTGTTGCATCACTTTTCTTTTCTTTTCTTCTTTCTTTCTTTCTTTTTCAACTAGTTTTTCTAGTGGCATCTTGTGGATATTGTTTTGAACTTGATTGGACTTGCAATATCCACAGACATGCATTTATATTCTAGTTTTTCTTTCTTTCTTTCTTTTGTTAACTAGTTTTTCTAGTAGCATCTTGTGGATATTGTTTTGAACTTGATTGGACTTACAATCTCCACAGACATGCATTTATATTCTGTGGTGTGTTTATGGTGATCAACCACCTTGGTGTTGTGTTTTCATTGTAAACAGCCTTACGCCATTGCAAGAAGAAAATGTGGTTGTAAAACAGAGCGATACCATTGAACAAGAAAAATCTGCGTTTGAAGAAGTCCTTTCTTTGCATGATGATAGTTCATCGATTGATGCAAAAGATCCTCTTATGATTACCCTGGATAGTCCGGAAGAACCTGTTAAGATAGATATTATCAGACAGCCCTCACCTCCCCCAGTCCTTGCTTCTGTACAAGATTTGGTGACTGTTCCACCCTCACAAACTGCCGACTTCATGTCTGGACAAGCAAAATCTGTATTGGATGAAATAGTCCACTCTGAATCTCCGTTGGAAGTTCACATAGTATGATTTCAGTGATTTTAGTCAACTGTTGATTGGAACTATTATTTGGAAATTTTTCTATATGGTTAGATTTGCATGTGCTCTGTGTTGCTTGACTATGTATTATTGTGTTACCTTCTGCAGTCAACTAAAATGATGGACAGCTTTTTGAGAATGGCTAAATCCAATACTTTGAAGAATCTAGAAACATGTGGAGTTCTTGCAGGTTCACTTGTAAGAGCTAAAAAAATTATTACAATGTTGACTTTGTTTACCCTTTTTGTAATATTGATGAGAACTAATTTACACTTATGCAGAAAAATAGGAAATTCTCGATAACTGCACTCATAATCCCGAAACAGGAGTCAACATCTGATACGGTAAGTTGGGATCACTATGTGATGTTTCTCAATCGTTGGAATTGTGGTTCTAATATCAATGATATCATTGTTCAATCAGTGTCAGACAACAAATGAAGAGGAAATATTTGACTATCAGGACAAGAACTCACTTTTCCCACTTGGGTGGATTCATGTGCGTACCCAGATTGATCTATTCAGTTGTTTCTTTCTATTATTTTGTGGTTGTAGTAATATTTCAGTAGTGTTTACCATTATTGTGTCCAATAATTTAACAGTATCTCCAGAAGAGTGGGCATGGTAGTCAATTATAATCATCAGTAGGTTTTTCCCCTTAAAATGTTTTAAGATTGAAAGAAATGGTGCTTAACATGCATGTTAGGCTAGGCATTTTGACATTAAAAAAATATTTCACATTACATAAAACAATGTTTTCCAATATTTAAATCAATACTATACTCGATTCACTTAATTCTTTCTGAACTACTATTAGATTCTACTTCAGGGAGGTATTATTTTTGTGTTTGAGTTCTTTATGTCTTTTGCTCTGATTTGATGAGACGAGAAATGGTAATTTGTTTGTTCACAATGCCATATGTAGAATTATCTGTGATCTCTAATTTTGGTCAGTAAACATTCTTTGCTATTTTTTTCAAGAGATTGTATTTTAGTCATCTTGTTTGTCAATTCCTGCAATACATTATCTGTTAATTAGTATAACAATCTGATGCTTAATAGTATAATTATTCTAATTATTCATTTATATTGTGTTTAATGATCAGACCCATCCTACCCAATCCTGTTTCATGTCATCCGTGGATCTTCACACCCATTATTCATATCAGGTGCACCATCTCTACCGTGCCTTATTATTATTATCAAGCCATTACAATTTACGGGATTTTCACTTTTTGCACTATTTACTTTGTTTAGGTCATGTTGCCCGAGGCCATTGCAATTGTCATGGCGCCAAGAGATACATCAAAGTGAGAATTTCTGTCATGACCCTTGAAAAATTTGAATGTCCATTGCACCTGATGTAGTTCTAACCACCTAATTTGGTGTATGCAGGACTCACGGAATTTTCAGATTGACGTCCCCTGGTGGGATGTCTGTTATACGACATTGCCAACAGCGTGGTTTCCATGCTCACAGAGAGCCACCAGATGGTGGCCGTATATACGATCATTGCTCAGATGTTTACATGAACCCTACTCTAAAATTTGATGTAGTGGATCTCCGATGAAGAGCCATTTTCTCTTGGTAAGGGTAATAGTCCTCCTAATTGATTGTTTTCGTCAATATATCATTGTTGTATTGCTTCAAAAAATTTAATTGGTGAGTGCCTTTTATGAATTTGTATGAATTGGAATTTGTATAGCAAAAGAAGAACGAAAAAAATTCAAACCACTTTTTTTGTGACATAAATCATCGTTTTCTGCTATAAAGCCGAACTAATGGATTTGTAAGAGGTGCACTGATCTCAGTCACCAATCCTCTGAATGAGGTTGGTTTTTATGTTTTTTTTTCCCTTGACCTTGTATATTTAAGGGTGTGTTTGGTTGCGCGATTGCAAAACTGAATTTATAGGAATTTGGGTTTTGAAACTGATTCTGCGGGAAACTAAACTCTCCAGTTTTTTACAATCGTAATTTTTTGATATTATTTATCTGAAATCCGTCTATAAAAAACTGTTACAGTAAGACTATTTTGTTACACGATTGTGAAAACAGTTTTTTGCAAACGCAAAAAAATTGCGCAATAGTGTAATCAAACACACCCTAAGTTTCATAATAGCAATTCTATTGCACCGCATTGTGAGTGACATGAAATGATTTGCATTCTAGACTTGTCTATATAAGTAGATGAAAAAAAAACACTTTTTGGTCAATGTAAATTCCAAGCTACAGTAAGCCCCGGTACTTATCTATATGATTAAATTTTAATAAAACAAATGAAATGGCTAAAAGGCTTAAGAAAACCAAATATAAGATTGCTACCAAGCGTGGAGTTATTCATTTTGACCTTGATTGTTATTCAACCTAGACCAATCAATGTCAGAAGAAAAAAAATGATGGAAAATTATAGAAATAAAAAAATAACAATTTAAGGTTAGTTTAAAAAGAGGATAAATGGTGGGATAAGAGGTAATTATGAGGATAAGGGAGTGGGAGAACTGCTTATTTCTGTTTGATATAAAAAATAATCAAGATAAAATGCGGACAGTTGTCTTAATTTTGAAATGAAAACAGAGATATTTTGTTCCTTCTAAAAGTTGGAATAACATTTATACTTATCTTTTATCCTAATTTTGATAAATATAAATATGAATAAAATTGATGGATTTTTTACCCCCTAAAATCAATCTTCAAAATCTTAATCCTCTTGCAACCCATATCTTTGGCTTACATGGTTGATCTGTTGATGTAAGGATAAATCATTGGTCAAGTTATGATTAACTGAACTGAATGGGGTCACCTCACTGTTTTCAAAACATTGGTTCAACCAACACCACACAAAATGAAAGACATGATATTAGGCTTGAAATTGTGGCTTTTGTTTAGTTAAATACAAAACAGCTCCTGCTGTTGGTTTTTGCTTTTTTTTTATCTCATCTTTTTCAAAATTATACTTTGAGATCAGTAATAAAATTGTAGTAGCTATTTTTATTTTTATTTTTTTCAAAAAAAAAAAAATTGAGGCCTGAAGTAGGTTTCCTTCTTCCCAGAGAGAGAGAGAGAGAGAGCTGGTGGTCCCAAGTGTTTGTCATATATGGTCCCAAGTCATATATGGTCCCAAGGTTCTTTGCTTGAGGAAGGACACCATACCACAACATCAGTTCCCGTTGATGTTACAATATTGTTAAATTTGCCTGATTATTAATGTTATTAAAGGAAATGAAAGTGCTTTTATACTCCACCGGCTTACCAAGTCTTGTATATGTCCACCTCTTGGCAGGTTGTTTGATATAGAATTTTTTTTTTGAAGGAAGATAAGAGTCTAGAATTGGAGTTGAGCCATTACAATCCAAATTTAGATGATTCCATATTAAATTTAATGACAAATCATGATTTAATGCATCAACGGCATGGAGGCTCCCATTTATTTTATTTTGTCTATAAATACTTAAATATAGGCCTTGGTTAAATTTTTATATTAGTGGTTGGATGAAATCGACATGAAACAATTTGGGTAGTGATGTGCATCTATAACAAGGCAGGTTTGACCTGTAAGCTTGTTTATGAATATATTGATTATTATATTCTAATGATATAAATAATATTATGCAACTTTAGATCTTTTATTATTTGGATATACATTAGTTTGGGTGATCATGTAACATATTAGTGACATGAATTGAGATTTCAGGATTTCTTATTTCCTTCAAAGATCTACAAAGAGTATAAAATAATTTTTAAACTTTTTAATGATGCTAATTAATCATGTGAAATAATTAAATTTGAACAATATAACATACAAACATATATAGTATTACAATATATGTTGTGAATATGCATTCACATTCGCGTCTTAATTTTAGATATTTGAACATTTGTTAATTATTTATTCTATTATATATAAATTTGAAAAGAATAAAAATATTTTTAAATAATTAACATGTTTAAATTAAACTAAATGTGGGGTCTAAAAATAAAAAGAAAAAAAAGGGCATGCATGCACTCAAAAAGATATAATTCCATGCGCCGTAAAGGGCAGACATCAACTCTTACATCACATGCCCCTTTTTTTTAAAAAAAAAAAAACTTGGTAGAAAAGAAGAGTTGCACAATACCCTACAAAAAGATCAATAAGTTCAGTACCTCCTCAAAAGAAGAGAGTGGATGAATGAGCAAAGTCAAAAAAACACCTTAGCTTTACACCACCATCTTCATGAACTTTGGATATGCTTTTCTTTCCACATCCATCCACCTACAATCCTTGCTTTTGACATGACAGATTGACAGCCATGAATTAGACAGACTTCAACAATGTATGGATAACATTACTGGTGTATGATTTTCAAGTGCTTTAAAAGTTTTTTTAAATGTATTTTATATAACGGAACGTGTATTTTCATAAAATATATAAGTTTAACAAAAATTTTAAATACTTTATTTGTTGTATAACAAAGCATATATATATCTCGCGATCGAAATGAGACTACACGTGTGGGGTGACATATGAAGACTACAGGTAGCAATGCCTTGCTTGATGTAGGGTATGTTAAATATGCTCAATATGAATCAATTTGTTCCATTACAAAAGGAAATCCACACAATAAAACTGGGAAAGTTGGGATAAGTTAAAGGTAAAGTAAGCATATATTGGTAGATGAGGTTGATGTCCCACTTGGTAAAGAGGTAAGGCACAACAAGTAGCACTTAGCAATACCATCAAAAGAGGCTAGAGCTAGACTTCATGGATTGGATAATGATAGCTTAGTTTGCACTCTTGGACAAATTATGACCACTATCTTTTTTAATCTTGTTCAGAGGGGGCTGTTTGGATGAGATGGGATGAGTATAGGAATGTGCCTTCAACATATCACACGGCTATGCTGCCCTTTTTCATATAATTAAGAAGATTAACTCCAAGTCTCCATTTGGATTGTCACCTTAGTTATTCTAGTATGGATAATTATTATAGTATAGATAAGATTAAGTTATTTTTGGTTATTTGTATTTTTAATTATTCTCGTTAAAAAACGTAATAATAAAGCTTTTGTTGTTTGGTTGAACATACATAAGTTTTCTTTGATGAGAGGGTAAAAATTAACTCTATATTGCAATATGAGAAAGTGCATATACAAAAAAAAATGAAAGGGAATTTAGAAGCAGAGGCTAGATAGAGAGAGACCACACTAACCTGCATCCCAAAGAAAGCTCTCAAGAGGGAGTCCCACTCTTAACTTTTAGATGAATTCACAAAAACAGGGACTCCATGGAGTTCTACCAAATTTCACACCTTCTATGTCAAGTCTAATTGTCTGTGACAACTCTTCCCATGATCATGTATAAATTGTATATAAAAGATAAATAAGATGATATAAAGAATTATAAAATGTATAAAAAAATAATATGACATGTGGGCCCCTTATATCGGTGGAATAGATTGAGTGGAATAATTCAATTATAAAGGGGAGACATAAAATATCAATATTAGTTTATTATCACTTATTCTGACATAGATATACCTACTTATTTCTTGAAAATAAATATATTTTGAATTTATTCACTGTTATTTTACATATTCTCTATTTATTCAACTACCCAAACAGGAAATGACATAACATGATCATAATCATAATCATTTATTCAATAAAAATTCTCACTCAGTGACCACATGAATCTATACAAAGACAACGTTAGGGATGTAGGACAGTTCTGCGTGCAGCCTCTCTATATGACTCCCCATGCATTTTTTTTATAGTGTGGATTCTATGTAACAAAGTTTGTATATTATAAAAAATAAAATAAAATATAAAATCAATTAATTATATAAATCCAATTACACGACAAAAAAAAATTACATGAAGATAAAATTTCATAGTATACTTTTTCAAAAAGTTATTCCAATGAGTCGTGTCATTATCATGAAATTTGTAAATTTTTTTTTTTTTTTGGTTCGTGGGTAACATAATTCTTAAAAAAACACACATTGTTCAATAAATAATAGCGATCATGAAGTGAAATAGAAATGTAAACCAAGAATCTTATGATTTAGGTTAAGACCACAAATTAAATAAGTGCATTGACTGAGTCTAATAAATATTAGTCAGTGATCGACGTGGTCCCTGACCCACTGATATGCCTTAGTTTGCCTTTGAATGGCATTTTAATAGAGTTGAATAATTTTGAACTGACATGGAAATATTAATCATTTGATTTTATATAATTGAATTTATGTTGAAGTAGTTAGAGCAGAGGGTGACATGTATAAATTATTCCAAGCAAATGAAGCAGCAATAATAATAATAATAATAATAATAATAATAATAATAATAATAATATATGGCAAGAGACTTCCGGACAAAATCTAAAGAACGTGTTCCCCTCAACCTCGGTGATCAGAGATGATAATCCATTTTTTAAAGGAATAACTTATTGAAATATCCTCTGAAAAGGGAGATATTATTCAATTGAATAATTATTTGATAGATTATTTATTTTTAAATATATATCAACATACCTATCATTGTAAATATTTATGTATAGAAATTATATATATACAGTGAAATGATAATATGAGTTCTGTGTGAATCATGTATATACATTTATTATTGAGGTATATGCGTCGATAAAGAAAACATATAACTCAGTGAAGTATATGTTTTAATAAATTGATATGCTTTCTTTATCGACGCATATATCTCGATAAAGGATACATATACGTGGTTCGCACAGACCGTACCATATTACTCTAGCGGCGCACATGGAGGATCGGATGACCACTTTTGTCCATGCGCATCATGGCTTCGGATGTAACAGTGATCGAGATACTCTATATATATGTATTGGTATATATATAGTGAAATGATTACGTGCGGCGGACGGCAGGTGCGGCTGTGACATAGGCCGTCCGATCACGGGTCCATTGCATCCGACGGTGATGAACGATTCACATCAGACCGTCGGATGCGATGGGCCCGTGATCGGACGGCTCATGTCGCGGCCGCACCTGCCGTCCGCCGCACGTAATCATTTCACTATATATATATATATATATAGTGAAATGATTACGTGTGGCGGACGGCGGGTGCGGCCGCGACATGGGCTGTCCGATCACGGGTCCATCGCATCCGACGGTCGATGTGAATCGCATCCGACCGTCGGATGCGATGGACCCGTGATCGACGGCCCGTGATCGCTGCCGCACCCGTCGTTCACCGCATGTAATCAACCCCATATATATATATATATATATATATATATATATATATATATATATATATATATATATATATATAGGGACGTGATTACGTGCGGCGAACGGCAAGTGCGGTAGCGATCACGGGTCCATCGCATCGGACGGTCGGGTGCGATTCACGTCGACCGTTGGATGCGATGGACCCGCGATCGGACGGCCCACGTCGCGACCGCACCTGCCGTTCGCCGCACCTAATCATTTTCATATATATATATATATATATATATATATATATATATATATATATATATATATATATATCCGCGACCGCACCTGCCGTTCGCCGCACCTAATCATTTTCATATATATATATATATATATATATATATATATATATATATATGGCCTTTAAGCTTAGGTGGCCTTTAGGAGTGCAAATTGGTCGGTTTGGTTCGGTCTAGAGAGAAACCATATTGAACCAAATTGCTACATATTTAAACCAAAACTTAACCAAACCGAAGTTAAATAACTATTTCACAAAAAAAAATGGTTAACATACCAACAATAGAGTAACAAAAACCTATAGTGTCAAGAAAGGAGGGTATAAAATCTATAGATTAGTGAGTTATATTATTATAATTTTTAGTATAAAAAGAATGGTTTAATGTATATATTTAATATAAATAACAATTTTTTAATTTACTCCTGTTCGGTTCAGTTTTTTCTATTTTTCTTTAAATGAAACCAAACCCAAATCAAATTAAATCGATTCACTAATTTTTTAATCCATACTCAAACCAAACTAAAAAGTTGTTGACCCAAATCCAAAAAAATAGGTTTGGATCGATTCAGATTAAGTGTAACCGATCGAAGTTGCACCCCTAATTAAAATGGTCTGGCAAGACAACCAATCAAATTTTAATCAATGTTGTATCCCATCAGGCTTTTCAGTTTTCAATCCGATATGTCAATAACGCATAGCGAAAAACTAGAACAATGATCCAACAAGCGTTGATATCCCTCAATAAACCACAATTCTCAAAAGAGAAATAAAACTCAAAAATATATTAATCAAAAGCTAAAAACCTTAAATTACAAGTCTCCCTTTTATACTGATTAAAAATTACTAAAAATAGTAAAAATGAAAGTATATTTTAACTAAATCTAGATGATCCTAAAAGATCATCGAAATTGATAGAAATCACATCCAAGTTGTTATGATAGATATATTCAAAATATAAAAAGTTATGAAAACTAGCAAAAATGCCATTTGGAGGGCTTAAAAATAAGAAAAATTCACGTGCGTTGTGGCGTAGCACAACTTCTGAAGATCTTCTTGATATCTAGCTCCAATAAAAATTTTAGACGATTATGAATTCAGAGTGCATTTTATTTCTACTAGCCGGTTTTTCTTTAAATACTTGAAAAACTCAAAGTGGACCTTTTCAGGTTTATCGCTCCAGGAACACGGCAGCTACCCGTTCTGCATCAGTCAATCTTTCATCAATAATAGATGAAAGATGATAAAAAAAATCTCTCTCTACCCATGATCTTTCATACATTGTGTATAAAAAAAGGAAAAAATCTAAATAACCTCCTATAAACTACCTGAAATCTGTATAACCCCTCACTTTTCTTAAAGTCAATATAACCCCCTAAAAACACATGAAAATCCACATAGCCCCTTGAGTTAAATTTTCATTGATAGATTAAGATTATTTTACAAATATTATGTCTGGTTATTCCTAATTGAAAACATAATATACCATAAACTCCCTACAAAGTGTTAAAAATGTAAAAAAATCTTTCATAAATGACGATTTTTACTCCTCTAGATAGGGTTTAATAATATATCCAGATGGATAAAATCGTCATATATGAAAGGTTTTTTACATTTTTAATAAATTGTAGGGTTTTTTTATATATTGTGTTTTCAATCACGGTTAATAAAACATAATATTCACATAATATTAATATGTTTAATGACTAAATATGCATAATATACACACATAGCCTAACAAAAATGATTATACATATCATACGTAAAACACAAAAATGCTTATAAGTCCATATACATGCCATGTATCTGAATTTAAAATTAATTCGATAAAAAAAATGTATATGATGCTTCAAACGAAAACCGAAAAAATCAAATGAACATGTTTTATTCAGATAAAAAAAGGCTTAACCTGAATGGATCACCATTGTTTACATCGCAATCAAGTCGCAAATAAAAAAAATGAATCGTGTAATTCTTCTCTTCTCAACCGATCAAACTGAAATAAAAAATGAATTTGATATTTGTTTTCAGTTCAACTGATCAATTTGAATCTAAAAATTGTAAATCGTAATTTTTTTGAGGGTCTTATAATGCCTAACCTAGATGGACTTCTTCTCTTCTCTGCTTCTCCACAATCAATTCGCACAAAAAAAAATTTTGTGGACTTCTTCTCTTCTCCACTGATGAAATCTGAATGAAAAAATAAAATTGACATTTGTTTTCATTTCAATCCATCAATCTCTGTCAAAAAAAATATAACTGTGATTTTCTGGTCTCCATTTGATTTGATATTGTAAAAAAAGGAAAAGAATCTCCCAAATCATAACCGCTTGGCATTAATGGGGGCGGTTATGGAAAAATCAATGAGATTAGTTAGGGGGTAATATGGATAATTTAAACTTCTACCTCATGGAGCTTAGGATGTGGTATAGTAATTGGGTCCCAAAAATCATTATTGTATCCAAAAATGTACATAGTAGGCACTCTAAAAAACACATCTAAATTTGACTAATTTCAAAAAAAAAATTAGGGGGAGAATGGGTTTATTTTATTTTATTTTAAGAATTCGTGAGTGGATGATGCATTTTTAATAGAAACATATTAGAGACAATCACCTAAGCCTGTCAACGGACCGGATACGGAGCGGATATGGTCATATCCGTATCCGTATCCGTATCCGAAATTTTTTTTATATCCGTATCCGTATCCGTATCCGACGGATATTTAAAAAGCGTATCCGTGTCCGATCCGTATCCGTATCCGACAGATTCGGATAATTATCCGAAATATCATAAATAAATAAATAAATCCAATGGTAGATATTAAATACTAATATTAATATTTTTTTAATGCCATCGGATATGGATATTTTTTGGATCGGATAGGGGTATATCCGTATCCGATCCAAAAATTTTCAGATACGGATTATTTTTTCGGATACGGGTACGGATTTTTCGGATATCGGATATTTTCTGCATTTTCGGATACGGATTCGGATCGGATGCGGATATTTTTTCGGATAATTGACAGGCTTACAATCACCCGTGCTAGTCTTGACCAACACATTTTTGAATTTTTTTTAAAAATTATACCTATGTTATATAATACATATTTTTAATAAATATATATACTCATTTAACATAGCATATAAATTTTATTAGATATTTCATATATATATTGAAATTAGAAGTGATACACAATGCACTTTTTTTATAATTGGATGAGTCATTTGCAATTATTATGGACGCTGCTTTGTGTGTGGGGGGGGGGGGGACAAATGTTAAGATTCAATTATTCAAAGTAGATTAATCTATACCTAATACACATGACTTAAATTGGTTGATGAATAATTAATAAAAGGAAACAATGGATATGATAAACATGGCCTTTTTTGTTTGTAATGCACTAATGCACCGGAAATGAAACTGTCCATGCACATGTTTACCTACTAACCTACTCATCTAAACCTGCCAAAAGTTTGTATTTGTCTTATTTTAAATTGTTATATAATATTTACATACTACTTTTTCTTATTCTAAATTGTTATATAATCTTTACATGCTAATGAGATGTAATCTTATTAGATTAGGGCCAATATAGAAATTCTCTCTTTCATTTTCGTTTCTGGTAAATTGGAAATTTAGAATTCTTCGTATATATTATGATAAGAATAGTAACATTTTAAAATTTTCAAGGAACTACTTATAGTTAATACAAAACATTTCTTCTTTAATATTAATTAATCAATAGTTTGGTCATTTGTTACTTATGTAAGTTAGGGGGCATTCAAAATTAAAGTTTTATTTACCTCGTAAAAAATTCAGTGAAGCATATACATTGTTATATCTATTAAATTTTTTTCTTACACGTAAAAATGAGTTTATTTAATTCGAAGTTAAGCGATATATATTTTTATCAAAGCATATATTTCATTAGATAATATTTACTATTTTAGAAAAATTAAAACATATGTGGTCTATAAAAAATGATTGGATCTAACATTTTCCATGTAAATAACTATGTATCAGATCTGATTATACTTAATCCACTCTAAGTACAATTGAATTGACTTATGAAAAACCTGGATTGTGTAGTTGTTAATATGGCCTTTCACCTCTGGATTATTTTTCAAGAACAATGTAGCATTAATAATTACAAATCGCTAATAAGCAATTATTTGGTAGAGTTAATTATGTGGTTTTTTTTCTTCCTTTCGATGTGGGTACACATTTTCATTCATATAGTTCTTTTATAATATCATTTTTCCTAATCTAATATATAATATTTTAGGATTTATATTTTTTAGAAAACCAATTTTTTCAAAATGAAATTAAATGAAAATCTAGTTTTCAACCTTGTCTTTTACCATTATTTTAAGACATGAAAATACAAAAGGTGTATTCTTTGTATTAGTCTATATACTTTATTTGTCGAAGATTCCTATTTCATTAAACAATCAATATAATGCTTCGAAAAAACATTATATGATGGTCACAAAATTAAAGTAGATTCAAGATTGACTGTCCTTTTCTTTTCTTCATTTATTTATTTCTTTGTTCTTGTTTTTTTTTATATAAATATATTTTTTAATACTTTGTAGGGTGAAATGCATTTGCACCCCCCTTGAAGTTTATAAAACCTTAAAAACCACCTCTTATATTTAAAAATGGGTTTTTTTACATATATATATACTCTTATTAAATCTCACAAATTTGTCAAAATATCTCATTTAAAATGGTCCGTCCAAAAGTAAGCCCGTCAATTATCCGAAAAAATATCTGCATCCGATCCGAATCCGTATCCAAAAATACAGAAAATATCCGATATCCGAAAAATCCGTATCCGTATCCGAAAAAATAATTCGTATCCGAAAATTTTCGGATCGTATACGGATATACCCCTATCCGATCCGAAAAATATCCGTATCCGATGGCATTAAAAAAATGTTAATATTAGTATATAATATCTACCATTGGATTTTGATTAAGTGGCTCACATTCTTTTTAATAGTTGTAAAGTTAGGATTTGTGTTTGTGAATTTTTAATTTTAAGTCAATTTTTGAACTTTAAATGAAAATTTGTTATGTTTAATTATTTATTTATTCTTTCTAATAGTTGTAAAGTTAGGACTTGTGTTTGTAAATTTTTAATTTTAAGTCAATTTTTAAACTTTAAATGAAAATTTGTTATATTTAATTATTTATTTATTTATTTCGGATATTTCGGATAATTATCTGAATCCGTATCCGAAATTTCGGATCGGATACGGATACACTTTATAAATATCCGTCGGATACGGATACAGATATATATAAAAAAATTTTGGATACAGATACGGATACGGATATGACCATATCCGCTCCGTATCCGGTCCGTTGACAGGCTTATCCAAAAGTACATACATATGTAAAACTCATAAGTTGTGCATCCATACCCCTTCGTCACACGATGTTAACGTTTTGGATCTAACCCTAATTAATTAGTTAATCATGGAGAGTACAATTACAAAACTACCCTCTTTTATCACCCACTGTGACATAATTATACCCCTTATTCCTTGCAAATAAACAGTTTTTTAATCTTATTTTTCTCTAATCCTCTCTTATTCTCTCATTCAAATAGGAGCGTATGTCTTTTGTTAAAAAAAAATTGTAATAAAAATTATATATATGTGTATTAGGAATAATATAATAAAATGCAGTTATACGCATTTTTTTCAACCCCAATTTCAGTCTTATATGTCTCGATAGAAAATTACAAGAGTATACATTATTCACATTAACGAAATATATGTTTCAATAAAAATGTTTTATATTATCTATACATGCATTTATACAATTTAGTAAATTATATCATTTAATTTTATAAAAAAATATTTATCTCATTAAACATGATATATTATCTATTTTTAAATTTAAAACACGCTTGTGTGTGTGTGTGTAAAATTTTAGTGAGTTTTTGAGCTTGCACTCAAGGGCTAGGTACATTTTACCCAAATTTTGAAGAACTAAAGATAGTGACCCATGTGAAAGGGCGTGACAATATCACCCACCTTAAAAGACACCCCCCCTTCCCTGTACTCTCTCCCATTCTATTCCTCCCAACAAACAAAACCCCTCTCTCTCTCTCTCTCTCTCTCTCTCTAAAAATGGCGATCGAAATCTTAAGAGACGACGATCCATCATCGCCAACCCTAACGAGCCCAAGAATCTCCTTCTCTCACGACCTCTCCGACGACACCCACCGTCTCCTCCCCTCCTCCTCCACCCCCTCCTCCGACTTCCACTTCTTCTCCGCTCCCCCTCCCGACCTCCAATCCTCCCCCGCCGACCTCCTCTTCTCTCACGGCAAGCTCCTCCCCCTCCCCATCAAAACCCCCCTCCCCCCACCTCCTCCGCCGTCGCCCATCCTTAGATCCTCCTCCTCCTCCTCCGTCAAGCAACACCGCTTCACCAGAAGCTCCAGCCTCAACTCCTCCGGCGGCGGAGGCGGAGGCGGTGGAGGGTTCCGTCTGCTTCCGCTTCTGTCGAGGAGCAGCTCCACCGGTTCGAACCCTAAATTGAAGCACCATCACCACCAGCACCGCCGGCAGTCGACGGTGGCGATCTCGCCTTCGTCACCGTCTCGTCAGAAGCCGCCGCCGTCGCCTCCGCCGTCGTATGATTCGTGTCGTTTGGGGAAGGGTGGGCGGATCAAGCCGGTGATGAACGTTGGGGATAGTGGTATGTCGGGGGGGCTGTTTGGGTTCGGGTATATCTTTGGCAGTAGGAATAACAAGGATAGTAAGAATAGAAAGAAATAGAGGGGAGAGTTTTCATTTTTATTTTATTTTTTGTATAGTTTATTGATTGGATGGATAAAAAAGATGAGATATGGTGAATGATATTTATTTTTTGTGATATTTTGTTATATTTTATTTTGTTATTATTTAAAGTACTGAAATTTGAAAAGGTGGGTCTTATCATTGTGTGAGAGGATCAGGGGACATCTTAAAAACCAATTGTACGGTTTGCATGTTTTGATTTTTTTTATCATTATTACTAGGTGCATTTTGGGAATATATTGTATTGGAGACTGAGCTACGTAAATATGCGGACCTTCAAATCTACGTAAATACACAGTTTTAAGTTAACGTAAAGATTCGGTATCATGACTTATCTTTAATACAGATAAATCTTGATCATTGTGTTGGGATTGTTGCTTGTATAAAATAAAAAAAATAAAAAAAAAACCATCAGAACCTAACATTAGTATGGATGCATCAAGTCCTAAAAATGATCCGGTTCATTTAAATTTATTTAGAAGTTATATATTTTTATTTTATATTGGATGGACTTTCTAGGCTGATTTCAATGCGAAGTCGGAAGGCTATCTCCGCGGTTTGTTCGAGCTTTAGGGTGCGTTTGGTTGCGCGATTGTAAAATTGATTTTGCAGGAATCTGCGATTGCAAACTTGATTCTGCAGGAAGCTCACTTTCTCAGCTTTTTGAAATCGCAGCTTTTAGGCACTATTTGCCTGCAATCGCTGGGTTTAAAACTGCGATTACAAAACTGTTTGGTTGCGCGATTGCAAACGCAGCTTCCTGTAATCGCAATCGCAACGCAATCGCGCAACCAAACGCACCCTTAAAGTCTTAAAGGTATATTTTTAAAATATATCGTGTGTGAGAGGTGATGACCTGCGATGAACGGCGGGTGCGACAGCGATCATGGGCCGTTGATCACGGGTTCATCGCATCGGACGATCGAGTGCGATTCACATCGACCGTCGGATGTGATGGATCCGCGATCAAACGACCTACGTCGCGGCCGCACCCGTCGTTCGCCGCACGTAATCACCGCGTGTGTGTATATATATATTTTTATAAAAGTGTAAATGATTGAAAAAACATAATAAATGCCAGTGGTGTTTTTAGGACTATTTATGGGACGAGACTCTTCACTTATCACTTTTTTTTTTAAGATAATGTATAAATTGTATCAAAATATAAAGTCAGAATAAAAGCAGGACATAACAGACTGAGAAAAGGACGAGACAGCCCAAGCGATCATAGGAACAATTGGTGAGTAGTGTAGAAAAACTATCCACCAAAAACTGGCCCAAACCGCCCATACTCACTAAATTGAAGTTTCGTTGGCCCGTATCGACAACACCCCCGCCCACAAAACTGACTGATGTCGCCTTAGTTAGTGCTCAGCCCCATGATGCCATCAGCTATTCTGCCAACTCCGCTAAGTTTTCAACATAAACTCTCAAAATTATACCTTGAATATTTTGTATGTGCCATGAAAAATGGTATATGATCACTCATATTATCAAAATGTATACTCCCTGGCCAATGAAATCACGTACAAGTCAATGTATTCTCCCTGGCTCATTAAATCCTGTACAAGTCAAAATGTACTCCCTAGCCCATGGGGAGCTTATATACATCAGTGCAAGGTGCACACTATGAGTGTGTTTGGAAATACATTGAAAAAATATGATTTTAAATAAATAATTTAAATAAACTTGATTCTTAAAAAACTCACATTCTGCGTTTTTTTAAAAACATATCTTTTGTATTAAAATTGAAACAAACTTTTTATTTAAGAGGTGTTTGGAAACATGTTTGTGTTTTTCATTTAAAAAAAAAGTAAAATCATGCACAAACGTGTTTTCAAACACTACTTATGTATGGTTTCAGAATGAGGTTAGATTATACAAGATTGGTGTCTGAAGTTGGAGGAAGTCGAATAGTCATTCTTTTACGACAATCTAGCACGTTTTGCAAGTGCATCTGCAACCATATTAAGCTCATAGCCGGATAGCCTCATGGGGAATAAACTTGAACTCCAATTCCAACAATTTGAAAATTTCTTATGTCTTAATTATTGAACCCAGGCTGTCAAAATACAAAACGAGTAACTGATGCATCACTCGAGCGATTGGACCACAAAAAATTATTTTTTGAAGTGAAATAACAACAATAGTAGCGGATAGGAATAAAAATCCAACGATCACGGAATACCATGAAATATTTCAACGTGGATACATTTTTCATGGTAGATGTCAAAATTAATTGCTAGTAACCTACCCAACAAATTTTAGTCAAATTTTGTCATTAAGACCAATTAAATAAACCAAATTGCTATGTATACCGGATTTCTTGGACCTCCATATAAGTGCCCATTATGTCCATTTATTTTTTACTATTTTTAGTAAATTTTTTATTTTGACTTAATTAAATTCCTAATTGAGTCTAATTACGTCAATATATCATTCTTGAGTTATTCGATCTTTATTCTCTTTTGAGAATCATACTGTCACCATCAAAACATGTGAGCGTTTGTTTGTCTAAAAAGTCTAGGCAGTGGAACATTCATCAATGAATGGCCGGTCCAGAAAGAAGTGTGGAGTTTCCCTGGTTTGAACAACACTGTGAATATTTATTTCACCATGACTGCCTATGAAAGGTCTTTTCTTTTATTGGTAAACAATGGTGTGCCACTAAACAAAGAAAAGTATGTGTTTGTGGAAATATCTTGAATCGCCGGTGTCTTCAGGGTACCATTTTGTGGGAGGTCATTTTCTGAGTCTAATGATAGTGTGTCCTGTGTTTAAGGTCCATGATCCAATTAACTGAGGTCCGTGACTAGATTAGTGGAGGCCCATTGTTCAACCAACCCATGATCCGTGAGTTTTGTCCATCGGTTCACTTGCATCTGTCAACTGAGTAAATCCATTAGGATCATATCCTAGCAAATTTGCGACTTGAGGCAATTAGTGCTTATCGGTCTTCCTATTGAGGCATGTGAAACTCTCTTTTTTTTCACAAAACCCTAGTTTTATATACGGCTGATTTGGTCCTTAGATGGCTTTTTGCAGGTCACCCCTTCCTTATTCTTCGAGCCTTCGAGGTCTTGGCATGCCAACGGTTATCAATATCCAGTCAGACGAGAGTAGAGCGGATGGATCTGATAACCCAGATCCGGTTCATCGATTTTGTCCCATCCACTTTCTGGTCTAATTTTGTCAGCCACGGGAGGGGGTGTGCTAATCGATTGGTCATTCAGTATGGAGGGAAGAGCCTCTTCAAGTTGGTGATATTCCAGTATGGAGGGAAAATTGTGTTGCCTATGTCATAAGGTGGTCATATTTTTTTTTTTTTTGTTCTATGCATTTTATATGTTCATGAAAATATATTTAAAATGACATTTATAACTAACAAAATGGATCTGATTTTTCAAATAATTGTGGATATTTAGAAACATGTTTGATGATTTTCAATTCATGCAAAAAAAAAAAACAAAATCATTTGAACGTGTTTTCAAACACCCAGGTAGAACGATTATAATCCAATTGATCAGATTAGGAGAAGGTAGACAATTAAAAAACAAATTGTAGCCATCTCAAGTAATTTTACATGTACCTGTCAATGAGGCACCATTAACTAATTCCTATTAATTTCCTGTTTATTTGTGATGGAGTTAAATAGTTTGCCAATCTTCAAATTTCTTTCTTAGAGAGCGTTTGCAAACGAGTTTTAAATAAAAACTTTTCATTTAGTCACTGTTTGGATATGCAATTTGAGTAGAATCTGTGTTTAAAATGATAAAAATTATCAAATGCATATCTAAATACATTTTCAGCGTTTAACTTTTCAAACCACCTGCCTTTTTTCTGACAAAATCTTACGGTTGAAAATATAATAAAACAACATTTTTCAAAAGCTGAGTTTAAAACATAAGATTCTAAGAATCTCAACGTTTTAACCTCATATCCAAACGCAACTTTAAAATAAGCCACCATGAACTAATGCAATAATGTAACATCACCTAACCCGTATATACTTTATTATTTCAAAATATAATCTATTACAAAAAATACTAAAAATAAACTTCATTATCCATAAATATATACTTCAAAAATTACTTAATGTAACATTTTTCCTTTGATTTTTGTACTTTATATAGTTGCCATTTATACTTTATAAGCCCATGGGTAGTAGTAGAAGGCAGCCATCATAAACAATATGCAATATTCACAAATTTATTTACTATTAGAAGATGACCAAGGTATAGCTCTTCTATCTTGCTTTTCAAAAAAACGGTTCAAATAACTGATGATGATAATGGTGACATTTCTCATGTTACTGATGCTTGGCAGCTTCCTTGGAAGAAGGAAAATGTTAAAATTCAATAACTTTTATAGTCCCAAAATGTTTAATCGTCTAGTAAAATAAAGAAAAAAACCCAAAGTATATACTGTGTTAAAATTCAAGCTGTGTTTTGTGCAAATCTGACAGGGAATATGGGGTTCTATATTATTTTTTTCAATTTTTTCCCCTTCATCTTGTATATGGCAGGTCATCCTCCTAAAAATGGGGGTTAAAAAAGGAAGCAAAGGGTCCCTGATGAATGCTAAGTTTGAATGTCTAGAACCTATGGAAGAAATAACACTGTTGTTTGTGAAGGATATCTTTTAACTGATCAAATGCAGGCTAAATTGTCCTCCTTTAAAAATTGCCTTACCTGACACAGTTTTACAATTATCTGAATTAGAAGGCATCAGATGCATAGCTAAGCATACCATTTCGCAACAAAAGAGGAAATAAAATGAAATAAAATAAAATAAAAGTGAGAAGCGGAGGATGTATGCATTGTTACCTATAATATATATGACTGTAATGGTGTTCAACTTCAATCCATCAAAACAGGATAGCTAGAACTAGAAGCCATTCATTAGTATAAAACAAACTAATTCAACAATATAAAAGCCTTCTAAAATCAAATTTTTTATTACTGTGAAGTTATTCCATGTCAAGGCTGCAACTGATGGTTTTTCACACGATGACCTCTCCTGTTCATTATGAAAGTAAAACAGTATTGCAACTCCAAATATTGAAATCCATAAAATTGAGGTATAAAACGGATTACTCACTTTAAACTGCATAATAAACCTGAATCTGATCCAATCCATCAGAAGGTTTCATCATAGACCCGTGGTAATATAGCATACAGGATTTCTAAACTATGGAAGGAATACGAATTTACGGGAAGCCATTTCAATAATAGGAAACACTAGATGTTATGCAAAGATGCAGTCATAGAGATATTGGGATTGAGAAGGTAAAAGACGTCAAATTGTCAACTTTCCAAAATGAGATTTAAATTTTTACCAACAGACCAAAATACTTAGGGATAATCCATGGGAATAAAAATCATGAGAGATGCTTTGGTGACTCCTTGCAAAGTTATTCAAATTTTCAATGGGTAAAAATCATTATTGGTTAACCTGCAACCTGTCTAGTTATGTTTGAAATGCAACAAGGAGCACTGGTCAACGAAAAAAAGCAGAGAAAGGAAAGATGAAACAAAGCGACAGTAAAATGCAAGTTGATCATGCACATATCAAAGCAGCACATTATGAAATACATAAATAGACTGCTGCATGATACAATTACATGAAAGTATATTTGTCCGGCACGTCCTAATCAAAGGTTTGAAATAAAGAAATGCATGGTCAATGGAAACATCAAATCTGGTTCAAAGATAATGACTGCATCTGAGGTGTTTCACACAAATGCCAACATCAGAAAACATTCCAGCTTGACCCATATGTGTATATTTATAATGTCGATCAATTTCATTAAAATGAGATGACATAGGGAGAAAGAGGTTGAAAATTCTAAATAATTAACTGACACAACCAATCCACCTATTCCCAAAATGTAGCACGACAATATATGTGGAGTGTGTTTTCTCAAAAAACATATATAGGTGTGGAGTGTGGATCCAGTCTGACACCTCAAACGAATCTGATTCAATGCAACACCAAAATAGTCATGTTCTACTTTATTTGTTCAAGCAATTGAATATGGTTCTAGACACTCCATAAAAACTCTCTAATTTATGTAGGCATTTTGATGCCTGTATGGCTGTATGGGAATCAGAGCAGCCCTACCACACCTAGAAAGAACAAATCATTTTTCAAAGAGGTAGAAGACTCAGTCACAAGGATTATGTGGTGACTTGATTCAGATTCTCTGAACCATAGTAGTTCAAGGTGCCTTGTGCATCAATGATCTGAACCCCACCCCCTCAAAATAAAAAAATATATAAAAAATATAAATAAATAAATAAAACACACAAACACACATACCCCACCATCCCCAATAAGGACTTGGAGGTTTAGATGAATTAGATGCCGGTGAACAGTGGGAAAATGGCTAAAAGGTTATGGTCAACTAACCAAACTGTGGAGTCAACCATCCATATAATTTTTTAAAAATTGATTTTCTACAAGTAACTTAGTTTCAGACATCAGATCAATGAAAATAAATCAACTGAAAGGGCGTAGGAGAAACTTTCTCAGTCACATGTTCAATTAAGACTAGGAGAAACGCATAAGACGACACATGTTCAGACTCGATAATCATTGATTTTGTTTTGTAACTTTGCATATATAGCACACGGAAACTTCTTATAATGCAACTGATTGGCAGTGGACCTATTTAATTTTGAAGCGTGCACATGAAATAAGAGTTCCTTTATTGGGAAAAAAGGAGTTGTCTAATCACTATTTTAGCTTGGCAATCAGAAAAAAAATTCATAAAAAAGAACAGCGAGACAAAAATGGAAAGTACGATCGAGCGATTCAAATCGGAATCATGAAGTCTATCTGTCTCAACACACAATAAAAGATATTCAAGCAATCAACCAATAGTTAAAAGATCCTTTGATTATTAAGTAATGAAAGTCAGGAAATTCAAACACAAGAATGCAAGAAGCAAATCGAATTCGCTCAAGAAAAACATGAAGCTCCACACGGGGATCAGAGAATAGGTCTTTCCAAGCAAGTGCTAAAGTTGTCCGACATATATATAACTCAGAAATATTCCTTCTTGCTTTTTGCTTTCTAAGCAAGTATCTATCAACACAAGAGGGCAACCATCACACCATTTACAATACTGGAGAATCCCCCCAGCATCCATTAAAGCCTTGACATCCAAGTCTCTCATGCCCTTATCCGTCAACGACTTCCAATCATACCAAAAATCTCTAGTCTAACCTTACATCAAAAAAAAAATCTCTAGTCTAATCATTTCATGCTTCATCAACCCATTTCAATCTATATTTCCAGAAAACCCAAACACATATGACTAAATTTGACTTTCCAATATAAAAATTCAAGACACTGACATTAAAAAGCCAAGCAACAAACCACAATTTCAAAGTCGAAACATGAAAAAAAAACAAAAATTGTATGAGAATGAAAATTCATCAAGTATATCTCCCAAAAACTCCGCTGTACAGAAGTCCAATGTAAGGTTATTGATACCAGCAATCCATCTGGAAAGAATCCCACCAACGATCAGGTCAGCGTCCCTCGCAACTTCCCACTGAAATCTACCTCTGTTAACAAATAAAAAAAACTCAATTATTCCTTCACATGAACATATTCACAATTTGAAAAGAAAAAAAAAAGACATTAAAGAATAGAAGTCCATACGAGTCCAGTCTCAGGATCATCGGAAACTCTGTAGGAATCCGGCGTGATCTCCGACAACCAATATCCAGGCAAGAGCGACTGCAAAACCCAAATAAGAGAATGAATAAACAACATATTCATAACAATCAAAACAACAAAAACCCAAAACAGAGAGGATCAATCGATCTTACGATGATATTATTCTGAACATTCTTCGGCCTCTTCGTCGGCCGCCTCTGAGGTTTCTTCCCCGTAAACAACAGAAAATCCTCCTCGATCTCCCCCCGAGAGAGAGTACCAGTGAATCTCGGCCGTTCATTCAATCTCCTCTCTCCGGCCGCCGCCGAATCCCTCAGCCGCCGCGACCTCGGCAGGGCCGCCGGAGGCGGCGAACCCGGATTCTGCCTCGGATTTCGCGATCCGACCGCCTCGTCGGACTGGGAAGCCTTGCAGACGGTCCTCCTTATCCGGAGGTTCCACGGCTTCGCCGACTGAAGCTCCTCCTCCTCCTTCTTCTTCTCGCCTCCCTCGCCGGGGATCGGAAGCTTCTTCATCTCCTCCGCCGCCCTCTCCAGGTGGGAGAAGAGCCTCTCCCGGACCTCCTCGATCTCTACATCGTCGTCGTCCTCCTCCTCCTCCGCCGTCACCGGCGGATGCGGCGGCGAATCGGTCGAGGATCCAGCGCCGTTGACGAAGGAGGGATCTTTCTTCATGCACCGGAGGAGCCTCTGATTACCCCACTGGAGAGGGGGAAGGACGAAGTTGTGGAGCTTCCTCCGGCGGGGGGGCATCATCGGCAGAGCCGGAACCCTCACCGGAGACGACGAAACCCTCGCCGGAGACGGAAGTCGCTCTTTCGCCTCCGAAGCGACCATCGACGGTCAAGATTTAGAGAGAGAAATTGAAGAGAAGAGGAAGGTCTCTCATGTTACGGCCGGAAAGCCAAGATCGTTTTCTTATACGGTGTGTTGGTTAGATGTTATGGCAGGACGGTTTAATTCGACTTGCAGGCGTGGATCGTTGGTGACGTGGCGGGATCGTTGGGTGGGTTTTAAATAGGCCTGTCAACGGATCGGGTCTAGACCCAGACCCGACCCTACCCGGATCCGATTACACGTGTAATATACCTGATCCAATTTGGACCCAACCTGGCGGATTCGAACAAACAAACGAGTCGGATCCGGGTCCACCCCGCCCCAATCCGTTGGACCCGAGACCCGATTGTTTTATTAATATATGTTCATATATTATAAGACTATTAATATTAGTTGATACATAATTTTATTTCTTCCTTAACTTATGTTTGTATCAATAAGTTCATAAATCATTATCATAATCATAATCATAACATTTTTTCGTTGTGTTGATGTTGCAACTTGCAAGAACTTGATTGTTTAATATGTAATAAACTTAGTAATGTATCGTCGTCGGTTTGTTTTGGACAATTAACTTATTAGCTTTTGAATTTGCACAATTAATTAGTTTGTTGCATAATTTATGTTTATTATTTTAGTTAATATGTTAGTGTTTATTGTTTTGAATGTTGTTTATGTTAATATTCTTTTGAATGTTTGTATAATTAGTTATCTTTATTGTTTAAGTTAATATGTTTTTTATGTTAGTGGTTATTGTTTTGGATATTGTTTAATCATTCATTTGCTTCTTTTAAGTTGTATAAGATTTTGTTCAAACATAGTCTCATTAATAATAATGTTTTATTATAAAAAATTTCAAATAAAATGATAAAACAAACAAATACATGTGTTGTTCCTCTTTTTTTTCTTTTTTTCTTTTTTTTGCCAATCATCCGGGTCCACATTTTTCCGGACCCATCAGATCTTGACACGGGTCGGGACCCGACCCGACCCGGACCCGACCCGTTGACAGGACTAGTTTTAAACCGAGGTGATCGTTTTATTTGGTTCGGATGGCGGAACAACTGACCAGGGTGATTATCGGGGTTAAATAGTCGATTTGGTTGTTTGTTTAGGATTGTTAATTAAGGGGGGATTATCGTATTTTAGCAGTGCGAGTTGACGATTTTTTCCCTCCAATTTTTGAAAGTCTCAAAGCCCACGATGACTGGTTTTGAGTCTGATGGACGGCTAGGATTGAATGTTCTTTCATGCTCTCTCTTGGAAGTTGGCAAGTGTCATCCAAGACTTCTAAATTTGTAAATTTTTCATATAATAAATATTAAAATTTGTTTGTTTATTATGTGCCAATGAATTATATTTAAAATAACAGGTTAGAAAAAAAGTTATACACACACTGTATAAAGGTATACACATCCCATCTTCCTCAAATCCCCCACCATGTTGCTTATCTTATGTCTTCTTTTATGTAGTTAATTACTTTTTTTATTATATAGTTCTATCAGCAAGAGTAATACTTGGACACATGACCATTTATTGAAAAAAGAATACATTGTTTTTTTCGCTTGGTAAATTTATATTCCTGTGAAAATATTCAAATGTATAAGGTGCCTTACATTTTAACAAAAAGTGATACATATATCAACATGCAAACATATAGCTTAAAAGTAATTCTCAACTGAACAAGATCAAAATCATGACGGGCGATTAAATACATCCCATGAGAAGATGAAACCTAACCTTCTAACATTAAGTCTCAATCCTATTTTACCAATAAAAAAAGCATTAAAGGCCCGTTTGGTAACATGATTGGAAGTGATTTTATTTTTTAATTAAGCAGAAAACTCAAACATGTTACCAAATGCGTTTCAGAGAATATGCTTAATTAAAAAGTTACTTACAGTTTTTAATACAAAAATGTTGATTTAAAAAAAAATATAGAAAATGTGTTTTCCATGATCAAAATCTATTTAAGCCACTTATTCAAAATCTTATTTTTCAAACGTGTTTCTAAACACTACCTAAGTCTTAATGGACTTTCCGATGAGGATTTCAAAATCCTGTAATATATTATATAAAATGAGGTATTCATTTCTCGATGACCACACTTTTTCGAGTGATCACAAAAACATCTCTAAACCAACTAACAGTATTGGGTAAAGTATTGGATAAATTGATCTTTCATCAAAGATCAAATATTGGGTATATATGGTTGAAGCCTTTGTTGGATGGGTATATTTTACTATTTGTTTCTAAAATAATATTAAAAAAATCACAACATATTAAAGAGCTTTTATCAAACAGGGTCAGCTCTATTCCTATGCCGGCTAGCGGCTGCTCAACTCTTATCCAAAGAAGACCCTTAAATTCACTTTTTTATTATAAAAAAGTTGTGTGAATACTTACTATTTTTTATGTGTTACATACGTAGAATCTTGATTTTAGGAATTCACTAATGACATGAGAGGACATGAAAATCTAAAGATGAAATTCAAAATCAAGTTTGGGTAGTTGATTGGCACATTGTATGTTTAAACTAAAGGGAAAATGATATGTTTGTGCAATCCCCTTTAAAAATATATATATATACTCGTGCATTGAAATAATATTATTATAAAAAATGAAGCATACACTTAAATACATTAATATAATTTCTTTTTTAGAAAAATAAAAATTAATTTTCCGCAATAGGACAGTATACATCATTACAGTATTATACCGTATAGGTGGTTGAAGGCTCAATTTTAAATTGCGGACGATGCTATAAAATGGATTGAGTGTATCAACACCCTAGAAAAAAATCAACCAGTGCTCTTGAGGAGCTCCCTCTCCATGACCGAGGGGTGTTTGAATGTGAGTTTGATAATTAACTTTTTATAAAAAACTGAGTTTAAAATTGAATTTGCAAGAAGCTGTCTCTTCACATATTATGAAAAAAATTAGCTTCTGAACATTTAGTTATAAAATTTGTCTGCAACTTTGAATGAATCTGAGTTTTTTTCTGTTTGAAAATGAGATTGGAAAAATCAGAATCTTGCTTATCTTTTCAAACTCACGTCCAAGAGTGATGGATCTTTAGATTTTTCAAATTTTCCCTCCTTTATTTATATTCCACGCCCGGTGTTTTTAACGTAATACAACAACCGCCGCCTGGAGTCACTAGATTTGCGCGCGAAGAATTAGTCTCCGAGAGGTCAAAGTGAGAGAGACGTAAAAGAAGAGCACGTGAACCGGAAAGCTATTACATCGCAACCGTTGTATCTCTGTTTTTTTTTATTAAAACAATGGATTTGATCGTTGGAGTTTTAGAGATAAGTACGAATCAAAAGAGATTTTATGAATCTTATTGGATTCTATTTTTAGGGATTGGGTCAGGTCCACCGGGTGTTGGACATGGTCTCATACATGTTCGATCTTTTTATCTTTTTATGATTGAAATATTTGATAAGATGGAATTAAATTCAAAACCTTCTTATTTATGATTCAATTAATTTGTGTATAAAGATCGAACGGTTAGGAATCCGCCTATTGTACCTAACCTGATCCCCTATTTTTAATGATTAGTATATCCATGTATTAATAACATAATTTTAACATTGGGAAAATACTGAAAAAAATTCTTCAAAAATTTAGAAATAACAAAATGAACCACGTTTTAAAATTATTAAAAAAAAGTCTTATTTCATGATTTTAAAAATTAAAAAGACTAACATACTATTATATAAATTTTAAACTCTCATAAGTATCATCTAATTGAAAAATAATATTAATATAAGAAAAAAATTATTTCAGAGTGATTTTATATGTTATTAATTTTTTTAAATATGTTATCAAAAATGTTAAAATTACCAAAATTGTCATTCATAAATTTACAAGATTTTTTTTAGATTTTTCCTAAACTTTTAAAAAAAATTCAATTTTTTTGTAATTTATATTTTATAAATTCCATGTGTAAGAATTTTTTTTGTATAATATTAAACATATATAAGTGTTCCAAAAGACTTCAAAAAGTTTAGAATATATAAAAATATTTTATAACAAAAGTTTTAATTTTAACAATTTAAATCTTAATGGTGTATTTAGATATACAAAAAATATTAATAAATTTCATGTACAATTTCAAAAAATGTTTTATTATTTATTAATATTTTTAATTAGATTGTTAAATAATTAAATATATATAATAAATAACATAAGGGTACGCAAGTCATTCTATTTTATTAAATTTTGAAACAATTTTTAGGAATAATTTTAAATAGTGATTAATTTGAGTATTTCTATCTTTTAGAAGATTTTAATTAAAATTTACAATTCATACTCTTAATTAAATAAAGCAATTCGTTTATGTTTTCTCTCTCATTGGGTTAAATATGTCATTGGGCTGTGATAAATATTTAGATATGTAAAATATTGTTAGTAAACAAATTTAATTTGTTAATAATTTGTAAGTTTGGTTGTAATAAATATTTTAGTCATAAAATATCTTTTTTTGTCTTTTTACACTTTAAAAAAGATGTTTTATTTTAGTATTTAAATTTTGTGTAATACGCAAGTTATTTAGGGAGATTACTCATTTATAGTTAATTATATATATGATTACATAATTTCGTTTGCTTCTTATTAAATATTTTTCTGTGTTAGCTACTCATTTTTAAAATTTTGTGAGATAGGTAATCACATTTTAAAAAGAGTGAGATTTTTAAGTACATTACTAAATTGATAGAAATCATATTTTTGGTATTAATTTTTTTTAATTATCATTGTCTATGTCTGAAAATAAATATTCGATGACTAATCAGATAATTTAATAGAATTTGGAAGAAGGTAGACCATTTTTAACTTAATAAAGGAACTTACATTGGTTCAAATGAAAAAAAAAAACGCATGGAGAAAGAGGGAGGGGAGCGATCAAAAGAGGTGGTGGTGGTGGGTTACATAATGATTCAAGGAATTTGGATTTTTATTAAAATGATTAATGGTAAAAAGAAATTAATCCCAAAATTACTAAAAACATAACTTACTTTTGACTATTGAAGTTGTGGTGGGTTTCATAAGCGTCCATTTAACTCCTGGATTAAATGTTATTAACAAGTCATTATTATTAAATTATCGCTTTTCTAGTATTCCTTTTTTCTTTTTTTGATATTTTAGGTTTTCATTTATATATCTATAAATAGAGTCTTTGACTCTTGTAATACAATAAAAAAAAATTCTTTTCTTTTATTCAAACAAAATTTTTTTTTTTGAAACTGGTAGAAATTGCTACTATCATTTCTATTGCTGAGAAAGTGGTTACATGCCGAATCTGTAGTTCCTTGTTCTTACAAGTAGCCAGTTATAAGGGTGCTTATTCCTGAGCAGAATTTCTACCCTGGTTTGAGCCAATTTGTACAGGGTAGGTGGAGGCCGTAACCGAAGCTTTCTGTCAAGTGAGGTGCTGACGATGCATGATGTAGGGATAGTCACCTATGCACGGCATATCGAGAGATAGCTGCGACATCCCAAAAGGGAGCGGTGTCCTTTACAACAGAAAGATCGCCTGAGAGTCGAGTAACCATGAGGGTACCTAAGGTGAAATGGCAACCTGGGGAATGCGGCATATGATGGGACCTATACTGGATGAACCGGCAGAGTAGGACAATTATTAATTTCCCATATCTGCCATCCAGGAGGGGAGGTAACCGCCCTTTGAGGACCGGGAGCTGACTTATCTAAGACAGCGTTGTTGAAGAATAAACCTCTATTATTAAGATTATGACTTCGTATCTCAACTCTGAATTGGAGATAAGAGGGGATTGATAGACCTGGACGCGTAAAATACAGATAAAACCAGACAGGGCGTGCATATGGCATGAAGACGGGGTGTCAACCTTGTCAGCCACGCCCGTCCGAGGTCGGGTCCTAGCGGACCTATGCCATAATGATGACCCTCCTCCCTCGGAACGCTATGGAGCGTGCCCCGCTATGCCCTTACCCCACAGTGCAATGAACGCCGCCGTTGCTTCCCACATATTTTCCACGTAGACCCGGCTAGCATTGAAAATTGCAATGTTTCGAGTTAACCATATCGCCCAGGTACCCGCCACCACCACCGTGCGAAGGACCTGTCTTTCTAGCTTGGAGGAGCTTGTGCACTTGAGTAGCCTTCCCGCCTCCCAAAGTTCTTCGATCGATTGCGGGTCAGCGCGGCACGATGTCACCTCGCCCACCATTCGCCAAAACTCAGTGGTGACCCTGCAAAGGCAGAACAGGTGCGCCACAATTTCAATCTCCTCGCCACAAAACGAGCAGAGTGCCGATTCAGTGGGACACCATTTGGCTCGGTACGCCTTTGTCAGGAGCCGCTGTCTTACAAGCAACCACAGGAAGAACTTGACATTGAGTGGTGTTGCAGTCTTCCATAGGCACGCGAATTGTTCCCAGCCTTGCAAGGGCGTCACAGGCAGGCAACGTCCCCACTGTTACCCGGATTTGACCGAGTATCCGTGTGGATCATTCGAGATCCAACAGGGCAGTCGGGACCATCAGTTAGAGCACTGTTCCATGCCTCCAACCTATCCATAAGCACCCCGCGTTGTACCGACTCTGACGCAGACAATCGGGATCTACACAGTTGAACCTCCCACCCTTGTTCCTCCCTGACGCCTTTCCAGAAGGATCGGACAATACCAGTTGTGCGTCTGGTCATATTGAATATCGCAGGGACCTCCTCCCGCAACGGTACCGGACTGCACCATTGATCAGACCAGAATTGAACTTGCTCCCCCGCTCCCACATTCCATTTGATCACGGAATCGAACTCTGCTCGACACCCAAATATAGCCTTACAAAGGTGGGACGAGTGTGCCGAGATCAAAGGCCAGCAACTATCAGCAGCGCCACCCCCATCATATCGGTCCTTGAAGACCTGTACCCAAGGTTTGCTAGGTTCAACCAGCCACCTCCACAGCCACTAAGCAAGGAGGGCCTTATTCATATCACGAAGATGAAGAATGCCAAGACCCCCTTCCTCTTTAGGTCGACAGACAGAGACCCAGTCCACAAGGTGTGGCTTACGCGGGTTGGTCCTACCGCCCTGCTAGAGAAAGCGCCGACGAATCAGGTCCAGTTGGTCCAACACGCCCGCCGGTACTTTGAAGACCGAGAAATATATTAACGGCAGGTTTGTAAGCACTGATTGCAACAAGATAATCTTTCCACCCGCACTCAATAATCAGCCCTTCCAACCTAACAACTTGCGATTCATCCGTTCGATCAACGGGGTCCAATCTGCCACTGCTAGCCTGTTTCTAACCATAGGGAGGCCCAACAGCCGTGTAGGTAGCTCAGGGTGCACACATCCCACTATTCGAGCTAGACGTGCAGCCAACTCGGGAGAGACGTTCAGCGCGAAGAGCTCACATTTATGCCAGTTGAGAGAGAGGCCGAAAATGAGCTCAAAACATTTGGTAATGAAATGAGCCTCCTGTGCTGACGCCATCGAAGCTTCACAAAAGACCAAGGTATCGTCCGTGTATTGAACCAACGGAATGGATGACCCCTCCGGTGTGCTAGTCAGTCCCGAGAACCACCCAGCCTCCGTCGCCGCCTTACACATGCGGTTAAGAACATTTGCGACCACGACGAAGAGCACCGGGGACAGCGGGTCTCCCTGACGGAGACCTCTGTTAAGGGGAAAGAAACCGGAAGCCGACCCGTTGAGGAGGACTGACCCGTGCGCCGTCTCTGTGCATTGCCGAACCATCCGGATCCAATTCTGACTGAAACCATGCTGCGCTAGGAGGTCGTGATTCAAACAAAAGTTTTAAGAGTCATCCCCACTCACTTTTGAATTTCATAAGATATTATGATTTTTTTCATTATATATATATACTTCTATAATATATACACACATATATGTATATACACACGCACATATAAATTAAGAACCGATGTTTTTGTATATTTTTAATATAGCATATCCGTATACTAGGTGAGGAAAGTTGGGATTGCAAAAAATACTGTAAGACCAGTGTTTCAGCAGCAAAATTAAATCAAACATTCTCATTTGTGTAGATTGATCTACAATCCAAGGTTTTTCTCATTAGAAACACATAAGTTTTTTTATCATCTAAATTTAGTATACTATTTTTCTTTAGGATTAAAACATATAGGAGTGGGTGGGAGTGAAATTCTGTCATTAATAAGTATATTTTTCTTACTATTCTTGTTGACATCATTTAATATCATTGCAAACGAAAATACATTTATTTTTCGCCTAATTACTTTAAGAAAATATACTATTTATATTTATACATAAGAATAATATATTTATTTTTTACCATAAAGAACAAAAAATTGAAATTTTAGGTGTAAAATGATTTGTTTTGCTTATAATACATCCCAAAGCCGCCAAAAATTATATCTTAAATATAAAAATGTTTTCATCGGTAATGAAAGGCTGTGACTATTGATAGTAAAACTTTAAAATAAAAAATTATTATTTTTGTTCAACTTATATCGTGTATGAAATTCCAAACAATCAAGTTATAAAACTCATATACCTCCGATTCATATAATGTTGGGAGTACATCACTGTACTTCCTCTGCTAACTGGTATAAACTTTTGTGAATCTACATTTGGAGTATATCTTGTTCATACGATCATAATTGCATTACAATGATTTATAACCCGTGTAGCCCCTATTGTTTCTATTCTTCTAATCCCCCATTACAATAGTCTGTTTAATATTTGCTACAGAAATATATATGCTCACATTTCAGTAAAAAAAAATATAACCATTTTACTATGAATATAATATACTCTCACATGTAATAGTTATACAGTTAACTACCCATGTTTGGTTACCAAGTAAAAAAAGGAAAAAAAAATTATGTTTGAATTGAAGAATAAATATAAAATAAGATTGAATGAAAATAAATAAATCTAAAAAACCTGAATGAAAATATAAAATATTTCGTAAATAAAATGGTACAAACACAACCTACAGATTGCAAATAAAAAAAAATAGATCTGAGAACTGGTCAAATCTGTCATACAGGCTTTGACTGAAATTTGTATTGTATGAGTTTTGAAGAGAGACTGAAGGTGTGTTTGGTTACGTGATTTCAAAACTGATTTTGCAGAAATCTGAGTTTTAAAACTGATTCTGCAAGAAACTAACTTTCTCAGTTTTTTGCAATCGCAGCTTTTGGACATTATTTGTTTGAAATCTCTCTGCATGAAACTGCTACAGTAAAACTGTTTGGTTACACGATTGCAAACGCAGTTTCCTGTAATCATAAACGCTGCACAATCACGTAACCAAATGCACCCTGAATCTCTTTGAAAAGTTTATTGAATAAGACAGAAAGAATCTATTCTAAGAAAATGAACCTTACAATGATTTTGATTGATGGATTAAAGATTTCAAAATCTTGGCATTGATTTATATCAATCCTGACTTTCCAAGAAAATAAATGTTTTTTTTAAATAATAAAAAAAATCTCATAAGATTTTGAAATACTCAAATCAACCATTTCTTAAAATTATACTAAAAAAAGTCTCATTTTACAGTTTTAGAAATTCAAAAGATTAATCTGTCCTTATATAATTAAATCTTTAATATCTCTCTTTATTTCACATTAAAAATCTATTTTTCCTACAAAACAACAATCTATTTATGCATGATGAAAATCAATCATGATGTTTTGTTATTATATATCATACTATGTGTTTCTTATATATATCTTACATGATATTGTTTATCATTGTTCATTGTGTATAATTATAATATGTAATTTAAATATGCATTGTGCCCCAATGCAACGGATGACATTTTAATATTTTAAATTTTTATTCACATTTTTTTAGCTATTTACATATTTTTATGATATCATTAGTACATATGCATTTAAAAAAAAAACATCAATATTTAATGGAGTTCATCATAAAAAATCTCAAATTATATTAGTACATATTTAACAAAATATACTTAATTACAAAGAATTTACAATAAAAAAATTGATCTACATGAAAATGTATGGAATATATTAATAAAATTAAGATAGTGAAATATTTTAACAAAGTTAAGAGATATGAAATGTATTAAAAAATTAATTGCATAAAGATAGATTAGTTTTTTGTGTTTCCAAAATTGTAAAATGAGACTTTTTTAGGTATAATTTTATAAAGTGGCTGATTTGGGTATTTTTAATTTTTGAGAAACTTTTTTAGTCATTTTCCCATTTTTTTTAGTCTCCTTAAATTTTTAATGATCGATTCCTCACTTCTTTATATTTTAATTTAAGTCTTTAAATTTAAAAGGTATGATTCTTATTAGTCCCTGAGATGGGACCCACCACTAAATTATTTGGTTTTTTTTTAGTTACTCCCACGAACTAAAAAGAGCATATCCTTCAAATCTGTGGACTTAAACTAAAATATCAAGAAGTGAAGGATCGATCAATAAATCATATAATTTATAGGAAATTAAAATAAAAAATCGTAAAACAAAAAAAAAGTTGTAGGAAGGTCCATAATATATATTCTTTTTATATAATATAATATAGGATGCATTTCAAAAGACCATTTGAACAGCTTTTAAAAATTTATATTTTTCGAAATCACATTTATTATAAAGGGAAAATATGAAGGAAAAATATCCAAAAAGTCATCCGAGTATCGAAAATATTCAAACCAAGTCATTTTAAAAAATTCTACCTAAAAAAATCGTCTTTCATCATTTTTTAAAATAAAATGACTTGACTACTTTTATGTTATCTACTATTAAATATCATCACATATATTTAATTGTTTAACACCCCAATTAAATAACATTAATAAATAATAAAATATTTTTTATTTGTTATGAAATTTATTATTATTTTTTGTATATCTAAATAATTATTAAGAGTTAAATTGTAAAAAATTGAAAACAAAATTTAGATATTTAAAAAATTTGTAAAATCTTTTGGGGTACATACATATATATTTAATAATATACAAAAAAAAATCTTTTTGCAAGATATTTATAAGATATATAAATAACAAAAAAATTGAAAAAAAAACTTTGAAAAGTTAGGAAAAATCCAAAAAAATCTTGTAAATTTAAGAGTGACGCTTATGCTAATATTAACATTTTTTTTATAGTTTACGTAGAAAATTTAAAAACATATAATATCTCTCAAATAAAAATCATTTCTTATATTGATATTATTTTTTAATTAGATGATGGTATGAAAAGTTTTAAATATGATGAGAGGGATTTTATAAAAATCATAAGAGACAATGTCATTTGCGTCATTTTAGATTATGAAATTGTTAAAGAAGAATTTTTTGATAGAATTCTTAAAATAAACCATTTTGGGTATTTATTATCTTTAGAAGACTTTTTTTAGTTATTTTCCCTAATACAAACTTGTTTTTAAATGCCGAGACTCCCACCTTTTGATGAAGTTAACATCTTTTAGTTATAAAAATATTAGCTTTTTCATAATCTAACAAAATATATAATTTTAAAAGCTAATTTCCTTTTGACATCTTTTTTACCCACCTAGATTTTCTTACCTTCAAGCAACTCCATTGAAGAAAAAAAATCTTCTACCTCCTCGATCCAATAAAGAAAACCTTTGAAACATAAATTGATAAAACCCATGAAACACAAGAATTACCTTAGTTTGAACCTCTTCCAGAATTTCACTTGTGATCAAGAGTTACACTAATCCAATAAAATCTAAACAAACCTAATCCAAATTCGACTAACAAATCCTTAACATCATTTTGCTTGTGTTCTTTTGGATGCCTTTTCTGTTCTACATCAACAAGTCAAGTTCACATCAAATATCCAATGCTTCAGTATGGTCATATAAAAAAGCATGGAAAATCAGATTTCTGAGTATTCAATGATCAAAGATGATTTTATGGGTGTTGAGCAAAGAGTCAATGCAAATTTCTACCAACTTATCTGTCACTGTAATTATGAAGATGCTAATGATTTCACAGGGCATTTGATTTCATAAATGTGTAGTGAAAGAACAAAAGCTCAACAATGCACAACAATGACAACTGAAAACAGGCATTGCAATTAATTCAAACATTTTAGAGAAAGATACACACTATGCCTCACTATATTTATCACAAGCAGCATCGAAATAAGGACATTTAGATCATAAATATAAAATGCAGACATGGTTATGGACTATGGTATAATATATAAGTTCAGAAGCTGTATTTCATTCTTCCTCTTTTCTGCTTGCTGATATTTTGCAGAACACAACCCAAACTGGGTAATGAAAGGATTCTAAATCAAAACTTTGATGCACCTGAAACTTCAAACTTCAAACAAGCAATTCAATAGAGTTCATCCCTAAAGAAAAGATGAAAGTTCGTAACATTTCTTCCCAGTAATGAAGGTCACTCAAGAAGAACCACTAGAATAAATGAAATACCAGGGGCAGCAATGTGTTGCAACAATGACGTGACAAAGAATAGATGACAAGGAAAATGAGACATGAAAGGCGAGATTTCTAACAAATATTGATATAATGAACGTCCAGTCAAACAGACGAGGAGTTACATTGAACAGAAAGAAAGAGAGGGAACGAAAAAAGAAAATAACAAAACTATGGACTGCAGAACGTCTGATAACCCATCCTTCCATGAGATTACATTAGATACCCCCACACAGTACTTACAGCGAGCTCTCTAGTTATGATTCTCTGGTTGTGATTACAACAACTTTCAACAATGTTTATTACTTCCACAAACAGCATCAAAATAAGGTCACTTAGATCAAACCCCTAACATCCACAAATCAAATTCTTCAACTGAAATCAATGTTTTCTTGTTTATTTGGAAAAAAAAAAGGTGGGATTTTTCTTAAATGAAAAACTTCCAAGTATTCAACGACGGGAATCTCATTAAAAGAAAAAACAGAAATAATAACACACTATGTACTACTGACCACCATCTCATATCCCTCAAATTGTACTTTCCCCAAGTCCTTAAATACCCCAGAGCACTCTCCTATGTATTCTTCACATATTGTTGTTTTCTTTGAAAGATCCTTTCAGATCATTCAAATGTCATAACAAAAAAAACTCTGAAATTGAGTAAGAAATATTAAGCATTGAAACAGAACCAGAACAATTGGTGTTGTTTCTTGATGTGAAAAATTCATTGTCTAACACTCACAAGTTTTATCTGATGGTTATTATTTGATCAGCATGTGAACTTAATTGTTCATATGCACACAGAAAGCAACAGATAACACCAAACACAGACTATACCACATTAATGCAGTGCGCAGTGAGAAACTCCTTGCTATAAACCTTTTGAAATCCAATAATTCAACATTCAACGATCATGCCGTCACAACGGAATGCATAGAAATTTCGAAGTCCCATCACATATTCTTCACCACAAAAAACACATGAACCCTATAACGTTTTATAACTAGCTTTTGCATATATCAAATAGATAGTGAATGTCAAAGAATCCAAATTGGAGTTTAATATTAACTGGATGGTGCAAAAGAATCATCACCAATCAAAATTTACAAATTTAACTCACCAAAAATCAAAATCAAATTTTACATCAACACCCATCCAGAACATATGCCCTCTAATCAAATGTGAGTTAGATATACCACCACAGTCAGTACTTTGTCGAAAAGAAATCACCATGAATAGTCAGTGCACCCAAAAAACCCCAAATTTCCAAAAACCGATAACCTGAAAAAGAACAAAATCCATATTTTCTTCACAAATTCAAATTTATTATATGATCCCAACCATTAAAAACAAAGGAAACAAAAGCTATAATACCAGCTACTGAGCATCATTGATTTTGTAAGTATCCTGTGTGAGTTTTTTTGGAATCCGCAGGCCTGGGTAGATCGACTGCCAATAGAAGAACAATCAATAACTCAAATGTTACAAAATACACATGATCAACAAAGGAGAGAAAATTCAAAATTGACTTACATCTAGCTCTCTCTGCAAGAATTTTGGCCTCTTATTCGGACGTTTGGGGGGTTTCAACCCCGTCAAGGCCAGAATGTCCGCCTCAACCTCCGCGCGCGACAGCGAGATTCGGAACACACTCCGCTCATCTTCCTTACTCTTCCGCTTCTTCTCCGCCCTCTCCCCCTCCAAATCGGCCACCTCCGCCGCCGCGATCCCCCTCAGCCTCAACGATCTGTACTGCACCACCGCCGCCGATGCCGGACGAGGAGGCCGAGGCCGGGGCGTCAGGGGCGACGGAGGGGACCAGCGACGGCTCTTCTCATCAGGGGAGGCGGCGTTCCTCCTCGTTCGGAGGTTCCACGGCTTGTCCGGCGGCGGCGGCGGAGATCGATCGGGGACGTTGAATGAAGCCACGCCGTCCGGCACGACCTTCATGCACCGGAGGAGCCTCTGATTTCCCCATTTTAGGAGGGGCAGATCGAAATTGTGGAGGGGCGGACGCGACGGAGGTGAGACCACCAACGTCGATCGGTGCTTCTGCTCCGGCGGTCTGTTGAGGAGCTTCGTCGACATGATTTCTCGATCTCGATCGAAAGTTTGGTTTGAATTGGTTCTTGAATTTGTGGGGGGCGAATTAGGGTTTCAATTTTGTGAGGGGATTCGTCAATTGTGATTTCGCAAGTAAAAAAAAAAAAAGGGTTTTTATGTGAGAGTCAGATTGGGTTGATTTTGGTTTTTTGGGATTTCTCTTCATTTATTTTTATTTATATATATATATATTTAATTCGATATTTCATTCGAGGTAAGATTGAGAGACCGTCCGTGTGGATCGTCCGTCTTCTTGTACAGCGTGACGTGGTACCATCACTTCCGGGGTCCACTTTTCTCACGGACGCGAGTGATGGACGCGGATGGACGCTGAGTCTGTTAGTCCGGTCGGGTTGTTCTTTTTCCCTCGCTTTTTCGATTCGAAGAGTTTTTTCTGTCACCGCCTGGTGAGTTTAGGTGGATATGACAACCCGCTTTTGCATCTGAAGTTTGGGAGTACAGTTTGGAGGTCAAAGTGAGAGATGTGTAAGGAGAGGCATGCGATCTCTAATGAGAGGGGGTGGTTTGAACGTTACACGTGCAAAATAACAAATTGACAGGTACGATCGGATAGAGCGCAATGTGACCGTTCGATCACATTTTTGTGTTAATTGAGGTTCAGTTTCAAATTGTTAGCTTATGCGACTTAAACTTCCTAATGTTATTTCTGTTTCATTATTAATTACAGGTGTTACTTACCTGTAATTGGCTTTGGGGGGCAAGAAAAGAATTATTGATTTTATTTTGACAATCAAAGCAGAATATGAAAACTAATTGATTTCATTTTGACCAATCAAATCAGAATATAAAATCTAATTAAATGAAATATATGTAATTTTAAGTTTAATGTCTCAATCAATTAAACGGTTTGACCGGACACCCAATCAAAGGCCACGGCAGGGTCGAAGTTGTGACTTGTTTATACAGTAAAAAATCAAATAAAATTCGTTTGTATAAGATAGTCATTGATTTAATTTTGATTAGTTAAATCAGAATCTAAAATAAGTTTAAATTATCAAAATATATCTTGGGCATTACACACACATCACTGGTTGGGATTGCTTTCACGACATGAACAATCAATACATATTGAATCTTCATCTATATTACTATATAAAAGGCTGCTAAACCAAAAATCGTCCATTTGACCATTTTACCCCTCTCAATCACTTTAATCCTATTCTAATCCATCCACATAGTCATTTGACCATTTTAACCCTCCCTTGACAATCAATTCACACACCCCTCTTAAATCAAAATCATCATCAATCCCAAAACCATTTCACACTCAAACATTATCATTATTATTGATTACTGTTAAAATCCTTTAAATAAAAAATTCATTACTCATCAAATTTATTTATGTATCTATCTATATTTATATCTATATCTATCTATACTATCTATAAAAGCATCAATTTTGAAAAACATTCAATTGACATATTTACCATTTTTCAATTCTTATATATGAAAGCATGACAGGCAGTCTGATCTTTTGGTGACCAATAATCTATATTACTATATAAAAGTCTCTTAAATAAAAAAACTGTCATTTGACCTTTTTGCCCTTGTCAATTCATTCAATCCCATTTCAGTCCATTCACACCACTTTAATGACAACCATTTTTTTTATTTTACCCTTACATTTCTATTCAATTCCATTAAAATCCATTTACATCATCTTAATCTCATTTTTATTTAATAACTTATATTTAAAATTGATTATGATAGTCTTACATTTCTATTCAATCCCATGAAAATTCATTTACAACATTTTAATTCCATTCATATTAAAGAATAAACAAGGTGAGACGAAGGAGCATAAAATACGGAATTCATACATTTCATCATATGACATATTAACTTATAGTTAAATTTGGTTATCATATCATAATAGTATTAGGATAAGAGGATACTTCCATTTTTTCATTTTACCCCCTACATTTCTATTCAATTCCATGAAAATATAGTATTATCAGGATAATGGAATACATAAAAAATGTAAAGATATTCAAACTATAAGCCGTTGTAAGAATATATTTTGTACTCTATATTGATTATATGAAAATTATGTTACCACATATATGTAAATAAATTCATAATCCTATTTTTATTAATTTAATCTATATTTTATTTTATTTTACTATATAAAAATCTCTTAACAAGAAAAATAAACATTTGATTATTATATACCCCTACTAATCACTCGAAAATATTATGACAACAATCCCTTCACACCCATTTAATCCCATGACATTCGTTCTAAAACTTTCACTTGAAGAATTTACCCCATCCAATTAATAAAATTCCTTCAAACCCTTTCTTAATGAATCATTTATCATTCTCACACCTCATTTCACACAAAAACATTATTTTCAATTTACCCCATCCAATTAATAAAATTCCTCAAAACCCTTTCTTAATGAACCATTCATCATTCCCACACCGTTTCACACGAAAATATTATTTTCAATTTACCCCCATCCAAGTAATAAAATTCTTCCAAACCTTTTTTTAATGAATCATTCATAATTCCCACACCGTTTCACATGAAAACATTATTTTCATTAATTACTATTAAAACCTTCAAATGAAAATTCATCACTCATCAAATCTAGAAAATACATTATGACCCTAAAATTAAGACCATTCCACTTCCTTCCTAACGTTTTAAATCATTTCATCTTCTCCTCCTTAATCACCATCCCTAATAAAGGTCCATGGGTCTATCGACTCTCTCTCTCTCTCTCTCTGTGTTTTTTTTTGCTTTTTGATTGATCATTCGTTCGTTTATTGATTGGGCTGTGTGTTTTTATTTTTGTATTTATTTTATAGAATTTTGTGACAAAGCCGAATATATTTTATAAATTTTTTCATTTTACCCTTACATTTCTATTCAATTCCATTAAAATCTATTTACAGCATCTTAATCTTATTTATAGTATATTATAATACATACATTTCATAATGTAACATATTTATTAACTTATATTTAAAATTGGTTATCATAATATTAATATGATAGTTCTACATTTCTATTCAATCCCATTAAAAATCCATTTACAACATTTTAATTTCATTCATAGTTTATTCTAATACATACATTTCATCATGTGACATTAACTTATAGTTAAATTTGGTTACCATATCATAATATTATGAGGATAAGAGGATCCTTTCATTTTTTTAATTTTACCCCCTACATTTCTATTCAATTCCATAAAAATCATAGTATTATCATAGTATTATTAGGATAATGGAATACGTAAAAAATGAAAGGATATTCAAAATATAATCCATTGTTATAATATATTTTGTACTCTATTTTGATTATATGAAAATTATGTTACCACATATATGTAAAGAAATTCATAATCCTATTTTTTTAAATTTAATCTATATTTTATTTTACTATATAAAAATCTCTTAACAAGAAAAACAAACATTTGATTATTATATACCCCTACTAATTACTCGAAAATATTATGACAACAATCCCTTCACACCCACTTAATCCCATGACATTCGTTCTAAAACTTTCACTCGAAGAATTTAACCCATCTAAATAATAAAATTCCTCCAAACCCTTTTTTAATGAATCATTCATCATTCTCACACGAAAACATTATTTTCAATTTACCCCATCCAATTTGTTATCTTGGGATAAGTAATGTTAAAATCCATATAATATATGTCCATTTCTAGAAAGTATCATAATAAAAATTCGAGGGACTAAATTAAAATATTTATATTATGCGACACACTCAATAAGACTTAATAGGCATAACAATTCAATTGATGCGCAAATGGATAAGAGAATTAAGCATCTAAACACCAACCTAAAATAATTTATAAATGGTTCAATTAATAATAAATATTTAGAAAACATAAAAATATTTTAATCATTAAGTATTCTAAAATACTATGTTTAAATGGAGATGGCTCCGAACTTTCATATCGAAAGCAAAGAGTTTATGATTTTTTTTTCATCGGAGCATCTTATTTTACATGCTGAAAGGATGCATATATGTGTTTGCTTTTGCACCTTCATAGACATTTTGCATTAATAAATGATTTATTGTTGTGCAAATGATACATATGAAGAATTAGTATGCTTTTTATTTCTTACATTGAATGTTGGGAGAGTAAAATATAAAAACTTCGCGTTGTGTTGTCTTAATTTGTTTATCAAGTGGTTCATTCTCTATATGTGCTATATTTATAGATTAAAAAAATTAAATGAAAAAAATTGATTTGACTCCTTGAAAAGTTAGCTAAATCAGTGTTAATTCCTATCAAATTAAAAAATCACCATAGGCCCCAGAAAGTATGTATGGGTAATGAATTTAGTCTCCAAGTTAAATTGCTTCAGTAAATACATTAAAAAAATCCCAGTAAAATATAAAAAATTCATTTTAGTCATTTTGATGACCAAAATGCCCTTGTTTTTTCTTGAAAATTCTCCTGCTATCATATATTCACTAACGGTATTTTAAAAAAAATGGTACAACTCCAAGAAAAATTATGAAAATGAGAAAACTTTTCTGTAAAAATTCCTTAAAATCAACAACAAATCTGGTTAGTGTCTTACAGTAATTTATCAAATAAATTGTAAAAGGGTATTACAGTATTTCAACTACAAATCTGGTTAATTTCGATTACAATAGAAACTAAAATAAATATCATTTAAAAAGATTTAGTGATTTTCATAAGTTTTTAGAGAGAGATATCGATTTTTCAAAAATAAGGAGTGATAACATTTTTTAACTTTTAATATGTAGTTAAGATCAATCATGTACTTGGTTAGTTGAGGTGATGGTAGGGACTGAAATGATATTTTTTAATAACATAAGAACCTGTGGTGATTTTTTTATTTTACAGAGGTTAAAACCGATTTAGCTTACTTTACAAGGACCTGTATCGATTTTCCCAAAATCAGAAAGGATAATATAAGCCATGTATGCGTATGGTAGTGTGTTCCATCAAATTCATTTTGTGTTGTATGTTTTTCAAATCATATCTAATATATCCTACATTATCTCTAACAAAATTAATTTTTTTTTAAAAAATATTCTTACTCCTGTCAATCAGATTCTAATTATCATATTTACTTCTATTTTTGTGGTATATTTTCAACCATTTGTTATTATATTTTTTGTATGTTTGTTTTTAAAAATAAATCCATATTTTTAAAAAATAAATTCATTACATTACCTAATATATCCTACATTATCTCTAACGAAAATGATTTAAAAAAAACAATTCTTACCTATGTTAATCATATTCTCATTATTATATTTACTTGAATTTTTGTGATGCATTTTCAATCATCTGTTATTATCTTTTTTTAATATATTCCCTTCCTATAATTTATTTAAAATTTATTTATCACACTTTTTTAATTTTTTCTATGGTCCACTTTTTCTTTCCTATTTTTATGGATGGCAATAAGTTGGGTTGGGTCGGGTTTACCGTAATCCAAACTTAACCCATTTCCTAATATTAAATTCAATTCCTGTCTCACCCCACCTCGGGTTTTATAATTTGAAATTCATATCCACTTCATTACATTTCGAGTTTTCCATCTTAATATTTGTATCCGCCCCACCCCACCCCACCCTACCCTACCCCACCCCGTTTAACCCACCCCATTTAAAGTAAGTTGAATTAATCGATCACTGTACTTAATATAATAAAAATATTATATGACAAAATAAATTTTTTTGACATGAATGCAGATTATATTCATGAAATTAACTTCAATTTGAATACTAAATATCAAAATTTTAATATTAAACTAGGGACATTAGATTTCTTGCATTTGAGTTATTATTATAAAGTTGTTATTGTAACTAAATTATTTGATATTAATATTAATTAAAAAAATTTAGACTTTGTTTATGTGCATCTGCACATACACAACAACTAGTAACATTAAAAGAAGGGTTGATTCTTCCTACATTGGATGAACTCTTTGTTGAAAAAAAAACCTGTATTTCACCCGAGGTAACATTGCATACTTTTCCATATCACAAAATCTGTGTAATAGTCTTCAAATCTAAATTTTCCTCTCAAAATCTAGGGTAATCTGTTTAAGAAACACTCAAAAATAAGTACATATAACCCAATACATAATTACAATGTTCACACATAATATAGAAATTACATAATTAAAATTACATAAGAATAATATTTGTGCACATAGATATTGTATACCATCTACTGAGTCAGTGTACTGCCCTATTCACCCTCAGCAAGCTAATCATGTAGATCGACTTGTATTTTGTTCAAATTGACAATGACAAAAAATATTCCGATCGTGAAAAATACTTATCTTCAACGTAACATGCTTGGGTAATCACCTTTGATCTTGGTGCATTAAGGTATATGGTGTGGAGGAAAATTTTAATAATGTCTGAGATAGTGCCACCTGCCTCATATATATTAGATGAAATAAACAATATATATGTTCGAGGATTTCATGGGACCGAGAACTATAGATGTTCGAGGACTATATAAGGTCGAGATCCAATTAACAGTTGAAAAGAGGATATATAGTTAATTAGATGTTCTTTTAAGGACAGACAAACTAAGAGTTGACCATTAAGCTCATGAATATAAAATGGGTGAAACTCATAAACGAGCATAAAAAATTATTTTAAGAAGATATTGAATATTACGGATCTCAGACTGGTACATACCATTTCAATTTAAAAATTGTTACACTCAATTATTTTTATAGTACAAAATACAGACCACACTTGTTTTTATTTATTTTTTAAATAGCCTAACAGAGGCCTCCCCGGTCTAAGCAGCTGATGATTCCATCGTGGGGAGTGAAGGGAGTGTGGGCACCTATGTGGTCAAGCTTGGGTATAAGTGGTGGAAGGGCGAATCACTCGATGTCCCTTTTATAGCACCCAAGACTTTGCAAGTCTGGAAGTGGAAGATCATGAGAGGTGAAAATTTTCTTGTAGCTCGTGTTACAACATCGCATCCTCACCAAATCATATAGAGCCATATGGAGGCCGGGTATGGATACTTTGTGAGTGGTGTGTGTGAATGAGGAGACGGTGGAGCATCCTCACCAAATCATAGAGACGGGGTTGGGAACCCACGCAAAGGTCACTCAGATGATGATACCGACAGCCTTGTGGGCGATATGGCTCACCTGAAATGGTGTTTTGTTAAGGGGAAATAGGTTTTATGTTGAGAATTCATGGGAGTCCGCTTTTGGCCCCCACCCTATTTTGGATTTTTTTATATCTCCACATTGCTATTTCTCTTCAGATCGTAACTCACTTTATATAGTTATAAAAGGGTTTACAAATGCTCAAAAAAAATGTAGATATTGTTTAATAATGTATATATTTTTTTATAAAAAATGCACATCGTTCTATTTTGAATTAAATAAATCAGAAATCTAAATATTTCTAAACAATGTGAGCACTATTGAACCTCCTAACCTGGACGCACAAATTTGTGGAAAGCCCAAAACAAAATTTATTAATCAAAGAAATGTAATTAAATATTAGTTGAATCAAATCCATGTTACTTGAATTTATCTTGAAATTATCATTTTTAAATAAAGATTAAAAATACTCAGTGTTGGTCTGATTTTAAACATCTTGACACTCCATTTATAACATACTAATCTTGTAATAGTTGGATTTATGCAACTGAAATTATAATATTTTTTTTTAAAAAAAAAACATATAAATTTGGTGATAATTAAAACACCCGAGGAAAACATGGGGGTGCGGTTACTCTCACCACCTCAATTTTCAGTCCCACCACCCTTTTAAAACCCCCACCTCTCATTTTAGTCACTAACCCCACCTCCTAATAAATACACAATTGATGAAACACCAATCCCACCACCATCTACCTCATTTTCACATCCTGAGAGTCGTCAGCTGCCGTGAACCCTCCGTCAGCCCATCATGGTGAGTCCATCGTGAGAACGCATTGTCTTTCCCGTGATCCCCTACCACAGCCCACCCAATCGGCGACCTTGGTCACGACGGAGTCGTCGATGGACCCGCCCTTGTCGTTCTTGAAGACAGTGAGCGTCCCCGTTCCATCCCTCAGCCCGGCCACATCATAGTCGACATGGAAGTCGTGGAGGGCGGTCTTCTTGAGCGGGGGTATGGGTTCTAAAGTGAGGCCGCGGCGCAAAAGAGGCCATGGTGGAGGGTGGTGGTGGGTGTGTGGGTTTCGAGGTGGCGGGACTCGGGAGAGGTGGCATAGGTAGCGGAGGGAGCCTCACATGGTTGTTTTTTGTTAGGATATCTGTTAATGTGTTGGTGATGTTAAATGCTTGTTTTGAAAGAAAGAAAAACCATATTTTTTCAGGTTGACAGGTTCAGTGTCGACCATCCTCTTTCACATTCGACAGAGTGTCTGTCAACTAGTCTCCTTCAAATTTGACAGAAAGTCCGTCGAATAGCTTCTTTCACATTCGACAATGGGTTCATCGACCAGACTCTTTCACACTTGACAAGAGCTCTGTCGAACTTTGATATATTTGATGACACTGAATCTGTCGACCTGGAGTTTTTCATGAGTTTGTTGTAGAACCTAAACTCTTAAGTTCAGAGGGTTCAAAAGATATACATAATCTTAATAAAAAACCATTTTTACATAGCTATACATTAAGTTTAAGAAGATCATATTTACATAAATATACATTAATAAGAACATCATATTTAATGTAGTAGGATAGTAGTCGGAGCTTCTTCGAGGGAGAGGAGCATCGATGGTGATCGGCTAGATAGTCGATGTGGGCAACAACCATGGACAATGAAGAACAATGGCAATATCATATGCAATGACAAAGAAATGGTGGCGGTTTTTATTTTTTTTTGTAGGTGGTGGGTATAATTCATTTCAAAGAAAAACATAAACGGGTTTTTATAATATTAGGTAGTGAATTTAATGAACTGGTTGGTGGGAATAACCGCACCCAAACATGGGGTCTCCATTGGCTAAAAAAACTCACGTATGGAATTTTCAACATCTTAATTTGTCTCTTAAAGAACACACCTCAACAAGGTCAACTGATCGACCAAACGAAAGATATGCATTTAATCATTCTTTCCATGATATTTCTAATAGATTACATTTTTTACTACACGTGAGTAATATATTTTATTAGAAAAAATATAAAAAGTTATGCATTCAATTCGTCAAATTGTTTAATGAAAGTAGGTGTTTCTTTATATAAATATATATATTTTAAACATATTAAAACGTGTTACTTTTCCCCACATAATGATATACCATGCAAACCAAAAAAGCATTAAAAAAAATCTTGAAGAGAAACCATTATTCCAATCTCTAAGAACAACCAGAGTCCATGAACCTAAACTTAGATAAATCATTCAAATAATATTTTTCCAGAGTTTCACAACCTCCGTTACACAAGAAAGAAATAAATGTGAAGCTCTGTTTTTCCTTCTTCCGTCCAATGGGGTTACAATTTTCTTTAATACTAAAATCTAAAACACAAAAATAATAAAAATAAAATAAACCAAAATAGATCATTTGTTAGCATTACGAAATGCCTAGTCTTCTCCAACATAACCACTCCGGAGACGAAACAGAGCCGTCTGATTTAAACCAAAGGAAAGAAATCAACGGTCGAGATCTTACAATTTCGAAGATCGTCACGAATCCGGGACTTTGTAGATGTCCAGCGTCACCTCCGTCAACCACAACCCAGGAAAACTCATCTGCTCAAAATCAACGCAAAAAATTAACAAAAAAAAATGACTTTCTGATTTCGCCAACCAAAAAAAAAAAAAAAATTAGGGTTTCTTACATCTAGAAACCTCTGTGTGGATTTGGGCCTCTTCTTGGGCCGACGAGAGGGTCTACAACCCGTCAACCCGAACAGGTCCTCCTCGATCTCCTCCCTCGACAGGGCAACGGAGAATCTCGGCCGTTCCTTCTTCTTCTCCCCTCCCCCGTCCGATCCGACGGTCCCCAACCTCGGCCGGAGCAACCTCTGCTGCTGGATCTCCGGCGCCGGAGATCCGATTCCCTCCGCCGGAGCCCTGCAAGCGGCCCTCCTGGTCCGGAGATTCCACGGCCTAACCGACGGTTGCGATTCGTCCTCCTCCTCCTCCGAGGCGTTCGGACGGGTGAGGAGGAGCTTCCGCTTGGCCTCCGCGGGAGGCGGCGGAGATCGGTGTTTCTCGGGGAGGGAGGGGGTGGAGGGGGTGGAGAAGGAGAGCGGGCTGCGGTGGGGCCTGGAAGAGGCCTCGTCGGCGGTGGATCTCGACGGGGAGGCTCGATCGGGGGATCGGAGGGAGGCGTCCCGATCCGGATGTTTCATGCAGCGGAGGAGCCTCTGGTTCCCCCATCTCAGGCCGGGAAGGGGGAAACTGTGGAGGGACTGGGGTTTCAGCCGCGGAGGTGTCGCCGGCGGCCCTTCGTAGAGGTCCGGCGTCGCCATGGCTCCGGATCGGTCGATCCAGAGAACGCTTGAAGAGGGAGATCTCGAGATCGGTTAGGGTTTTGAAAGCCAAACAAATAGATGCGATTTTCTGATAGAGAGAGAGAGATTTTAACGTTCGGTTTTGGGAGGACAAAAGGGGATTTATATACCGTCGGCGGGAGGAGAAGGAGAGAGAGTTACGAAACGCGCCGCGTAAGTTGTTATGGCAAGATACGGAAATGGACAAGGAGAACTGTCGATTGCATTTGTTCAAGTCTTGCAAACATGAGTAATCTCATGTGAGTCTCTGTTAAAATTGAGACAAACATATAGATTTCTAACTTTGGTAAAATTTTCATCCAAATTTAACCATCACCATGTAATTATGTAGATTTTATAATTCATATAAATAATCATAAAAACAAATCAGTTCTTTTAAAGATCAAATTATCTTTGTAAACTTTAATGTTTTATTATTCTTAAAAGTACCATTTAGAAAAGGCAAAAAAAATTGAGGGTAATTTTATATTTTTATGATATAAATGAGAACTAACTATGATTGTTTGGGTTATGGTTAACTTTTGTTAACATTAGGAACGTGTACAAGTTTTTATGAATTTTTAAGGATTAATACGTTATCTCAACTTTAAAAAAGACATATATTATTACCCATGTATGTATAATGTATATAAGAACACATATTTTTAACCTTGATTTTTTTATTCTATAAATATGTGTGCACTGAGGATGGGGATTAAATATGTTACGCGTATCAACAGATGCATAGCCCGTTGTTTTTTTCTCATCGTTAGGGTTTGTTTGACAAAAATAGTGTCGGTACACGTTGTCGTTCTTATATGTACTAGGTTAATATATTATGTTATTATATTCTGATTTTAAAAAGATTAAAAAAAATACATCTTTAATATCTTTTTGAGTGTATATTTCATATTTTATAAAAAATTTGTGTATTATTATACTAATATATAATTAAAAAAAATTAAAATATCAAAAAATAAAATTATATAAGTCTTTCCAAATAAATATAAATTAAGATTTTGAAGAATCACATATAATTTTGGAAATCACTTCCCACACTGGATTCTGATTAACCTAAAACACTACCTCTATATCCAAATCCAACCTAGATTGACTTTAGATTTACTTAGATTGACTTTAGATTTACTGGAGTTCTGGTTGAACCAAAGTAGATGCTTGATTTGAACTAATTGATTGGTTAGTTGTTTAATTTGAGTAATTAACATGAATGAATGTTCAGGTTCAACCAATTTAGGATGAACGGCTAACCCCCAATTCAAATAAATCAAAAAATTAGGTTCATAGTCCTAACTGCTTGGGATGTGTGGTCAGGGACACTCTCTTTCAAGGGGATTGCCCAATTTCTATCCTTCATTGATGATGACAAGGAGAGAAGAAGAAAAAAAAGGTTAAAGCCCTATACTGATTATTATAGGTTTGACCCATTAAGGATTGCACTGGGATGTGATAAATATGAAATCCGCCTTAACATGACTCTATAGAGACGGATTTGATCTCTTAAATATTGAACCCGAACCCAGCCCGTTCCAACTCAATGAAGATATGGGATGGGTGTCAGATTCAAGGACAAAACCCGCCCGCTCCGTTATACTTCATTTGAATCACTTATATCATCAAAATTAATAGTTAACATAAGTCAAACTAACCAATCATATATTATTATTATATTACAATTGATAAAATACTTAAGCATATATCAAGTAATATATATTATATGATTATTTAATTTATAATCTAAAAAAAGAATAAAAAAATATTTAATAAATTGAGATTATAAATTTCGTTTGCTTCTAAATGGAATGGGACATGGCGGGTTTGAGTTCTTTGAAAACTCATTGATATGGGTTTGAGATGGAATCATCAAACCTGTCAAGGGTTTGTGACGAGATTTTATTAGAGGATTTAGGATTGAGATTAACCAAACCTGTCCCAACCCATCCTGATGCCATCCCTAGACCCACAATTTATCATGTGCATATAAAGCCAAGTACTAGTAGTAAGATTTGTCAATATGTGTCTGTTGGGACTGTGTCGTCCTGTCCGAGCCTTTGTAAAAAAAAAAAAAAAAATTGATAGGATTGGATAAATTTAACACATTCATTTCACCCATCCAAATTGCACTTTAATAAACATGACATGGATGAAGAATATTATGTATGCCAGCATATGCCATTGGATAAACATGATCAATTCCGTATATCTAACCGACTACTATCTTATATATGCGACTACTTTTGAAAAATATTGTTATCAAATATGAAGACTGCTTTGATTGTTTCTTATTTACAGTCTTATTTGCATATTTTGATTTTTGAAAATATATATCTCAATAAAAGTGAAGTTTCTGGAGTTCTATAAATTGAATGAAATATTTTTTATTATCAAATAATAATGAATTTCCCATCAAATGAACTCATCTTATCTGACAAAAAATAGTATAAAATTCCAGGGTAATTGCCCAAGGTTTTGGGTCCAGAATCTAACAAAAATAGGGATCGGATTTGGATCAGATATATCAATATATTTATCCAATCAGGCTAATGATATAAATATTGGAATTTGAATTTTTCAAATTTCAAGATTTTAAGAATATTTTTTATAATAACATTTTTAAATAATAATATTAGTTTAGATTATCATATGACATATTAGAAAAATTGAAGAGTTTGAAATGATACTTTAATGCTTTTGTCTCTTTTATAGATCATATAAATTAAATATAATAATTATTTAAAAATTTTAATTTTACGATGAATCAGGATAATTGAATTTTATAGCATGTACAATACTAATATATATAAAGAAAAATACCCAAAAATATCTTTTAATAATTCTATTGAAAGTTTCTTAATAAAATTTTAAATTTTTTTTACCATATTTAAAACTTTTCACGTTGAAGAATAGTATCAATATAAGAAATGATTTTTATTTGGAAAGCATGTTTCTAAATTTTTTATGTATGCTATAAAAAATATTAACATTTTTAAAATTGTTGTTCTTAAATTTACAAGATTTTTTTCATTTGGGAGGTCCCTGTAGCTTTGCATGGGTTAGTTGTTACGTGTGCATGCAAAATTGTGACACTATTATGTATTGCACGTTTAGGCAACTTAATTGGAGGGCTTCATTGCTGATTTGGATGTGTTGAAAAGTTGTACCCTAGGGTTGAGGGGGATACCACCATTAATAAAGTGACTCTTATGGGTTAGAAATTTGAGTTCACAGTTGTTAAATAGTGACCTATGAGTTTGTTACGATCTGTGATAGAAAAATATTATTTTATGGACGTTTGAAGACGCCAAAAAAATTGACGTAGTATACAATGTTATTCAATGGAGGGGAGGAGGAAACGCGGAAGCTTTAAAAAAATCTTTTGAATTTGTGACTGGGATGTTTTCCGAACTTCCCCATCGTCAAATTTGTTCCACTGAAGATCCAAACGAACTCTTAGTACTATGAATGTTTGGGCCAACAAAGATCCTGAACAGACTGTGGATTATAAATTTACAAAACCTGGTCAGAGAACTGTGTGAATTGTATATGAATCATGTGTGGTCAGGGACACCCTCTTTCAAGGGGATTGCCCAATTTCTATGCTTCATTGATGATGACAAGGAGAGAAGAAAAAAAAAAGGTTAAAGCCCTATACTGATTATTATGAGTTTGACCCATTAAAGATTGCATTGGGATGTGATAAATATGAAATCCGCCTTCACATGACTCTATGAAGACGGGTTTGATCTCTTAAATATTGAACCTGAACCTAGCCCGTTCTAATCTAATGAAGATATGAGACGAGTGTCAGATTTAAGGACAAAACCCGCTCACTCCGCTATACCTCATTTGAATCACTTATATCATCAAAATTAATAGTTAATATAAGTCAAACTAACCAATCATATATTATTATTATTATTACAATTGATAAATACTTAAGCATATATCAAGTAATATATATTATATGATTATTTAATTTATAATCTAAAAAAAGAATAAAAAATATTAAATAAATTGAGATTATAAATTTTGTTTGCTTCTAAATGGAATGGGACATGACGGGTTTGAGTTCTTTGAAAACTCATCGGTATGGGTTTGAGATGGAATCATCAAACCCGTCAAGGGTTTGTGACGAGATTTTATTAGAGAATTTAGGATTGAGATTAACCAAACATGTCTCAACTCATCCCGATGCCATCCCTAGGCCCACAATTTATCATGTGCATATAAAGCCACGTACTAGTAGTAAGATTTGTCAATATGTGTCTGTTGGGACTGTGTTGTCCTGTCCGAGCCTTTGTAAAAAAAAAAAAATGATAGGATTGGATAATTGCACTTTAATAAACATGACATGGATGGAGAATATTATGTATGCCAGCATATGCCATTGGATAAACATGATCAATTCCGTATATCTAACCGACTACTATCTTATATATGCGACTACTTTTGAAAAATATTGTTATCAAATACGAAGACTGCTTTGATTGTTTCTTATTTACAGTCTTATTTGCACATTTTGATTTTTGAAAACATATATCTCAATAAAAGTGAAGTTTCTGGAGTTCTATAAATTGAATGAAATATTTTTTATTATCAAATAATAATGAATTTCCCATCAAATGAACTCATCTTATCTGACAAAAAATAGTATAAAATTCCAGGGTAATTGCTCAAGGTTTTGGGTCCAGAATCTAACAAAAATAGGGAGATATATCAATATATTTATCCAATCAGGCTAATGATATAAATATTGGAATTTGAATTTTTCAAATTTCAAGATTTTAAGAATATTTTTTATAATAACATTTTTAAATAATAACTAATTTTCATGCACGTGCCAAAGCACGTATTATAATATTCACAAAAATATATATAAAAAAAATGATATTACATAAATTTATATAAAACATCTATATATAATGCGTTTATAAAAACAATGTAAAATGTTTTCAATTTTATTTAATATGCACAAAGATAATAATATGTGTATATATCATAAATGAAATATCAATCACAAGTTCTCATTAAAAGAAGAAAAACATTGGACACACTGATTTATTGTATCAAATACTAATAAATTCAATCACTAATATAATAAACAAAGACTCATCACTATTTTTAAGGTAGAAGAATACTAAAAATATTAATACTAATCAAAAGTTAGTGCATCTATCAATTCGAAATAACATAATATCTAACAAATAATATTTCACATATATTCTTATTTACTAATGCCCAACATTTTATTCTGACTTGGTTGGAGTCATTGAAACAAGTTATGGATCAACCAAAACTTAAATATAAAATTCTAAACATCTTATACATGTATACAATTTGCTTATATGCTTTATGGGTTAATAAAAACTTGAAAAAAAAATTATAATCACTTTATACATGGATCCGAATAGCTTTTTGAGTTAAATGAAACTTGAAAAATAAATTCACACATTTGTGCAATCTGTTTATATGCTTTATGGGTTATTCAAAACTTTTCTTTTATTTTTTGGTGTAATGGGTTAATAAAACTTGAAATAAAAAAATTCTAATTACCTTATACAAGTATATCAGATCAGCATCAATCACGTTGATCACCTATGTGCACACTGATAAATCATTCAAGCATTTTTTTTTTGGGTTTCATGTCCCCTAAGTACAAGGAGATTGGAATATTCACATCATGGCCCTTTTTTTATTATTTCAAATCCAGAAACATATTACATTATGTTTTTTAATTAATTTCTCCTTCTTGTTCCTTATGAATGAAAAATACAAAATCAACTGTATGTAGTCTTTTGATCCGAGTAAAAATAACCAAAGAAGGCAACTAATAACTTATGTAAAAGAAAATAAAAACTCTACTCATTCACTACTAACATTTTTTTTTTGAAAAATCATACCTAATAAAATTATAAATCAAACATAATGGGACCCTAAATCATATCAAACTCAATCAAACAATATAGATCTTCATATTTTAATATATTTTAACTCTACACAATCTATTATTTATTTTTTAAATCATAATGAGCATATTGATATATGATTGTCTTGCCTTGTTAGATTAGATATGAAAAAATTAAATCCAATCCAAATAGTATTTTGATGCTTTGTATCATTGAATAATTTTAAAATTTTAAAATTTAAATCAAATTAAAATATGATTGTCTTATTAAATTAGATATGAAAAAAATATACGCAATCCAAATTCAAATATCATTTAAATCTTGTGTATCATTGAAAATTATAAAATTTTAAATCAAATTAATATATAATTGTCTTCTTAGATTAAATACAAAAAAGTAAATCCAATCTAAATATTATTCAAATATTATGTATCATTGAATAATTTTAAAATTTAAATCAAATTGATATCAGATTATCTTATTAGATTAGATAACTGAAAAAGTAAATCAAACAAATACATAACAATGTTGATGTTTGCTCCAAATATGTACGGATCATTTAAATTAAGTTTTCAAAAAACATTTAATTAAATATAAATAAAAATAAAAACTACTGTGGGCGATGAATATTTGTTTGAAAACAAAAATCTGTAATAGAAATGTTGTAATCTTCAAAAATAAAAGATGATCTCATGTAATAACTAATATTTAATTAGTTAAAAATTATCGAAACACTTGAAATAAAATAAGTCATGCAATTAAAAGAAGAACATAAAATAACAAAATACACACATACACACTTACACCCATTCATGTATGTTTTGAAGCATAGAACTCCTATATAAACGAATTAATTCATCAAGTATATAACTCCTATATACATCGATCAAATGATTAAAGCACTTTTATCTTTATGCATTCCTAAAACATAATTCAAATAAATTAAAACCAAACACATAATCATAGTTATGGGTTTTTCATTATAGCATAACCAAACAAAATTATTCATTAAAAAATTATTTAAAATAAAATAATTAATAATCAGCACCCACATAAAAATATTCAAATAATATTATAAACAAAATACAAAAAAAATTAGTTTATTTTTCTTTTTATTTTCATTTCTTATTAAAGTGATACTTCTCTTTATGAACGTACCTCAATCCATTCATCTAAAAAATACAATAAAATAAAATATGATAATAATAAAAACATAAAAAAGATTATTAAAGAACTTTTATCTTTATGAAATCCTAAAACAAAATTCAAATAAATTAAAATGAAACACATATTAATAGTTATGGGTTTTCCATGTAGCATAATTGAATAAAATTATTCATTGAAAATTTATTTTAAAATAAAATAATTAATAATCAGCACCCACATAAAAATATTCAATAATATTATAAACAAAACATAAAAAAATAATTTTTTTATGTTAAAGTGATACTTCTCTTCATGAACTACATTCTCCAATTCCTTTATCTGAAAAAATAAAAAAATAAAATAAAATAAAAGGTCATAATAAGAAAAAGATAAAAAAATATCTCTTCAATTAAAAAAAACATAATAATTAAAAAAAAAACATAATAAGGAAGATACTCGTTTTATTTTGGAAAAAAACTTCTTGCTTTAAAAAAAACCTTAATCACATGTTATTTAAATAGTATTCCTACATGCAACATCTAATATTATTTCAAATTAGAGTATTTTGAGAAAATCAAGAGATAATTTTGATCCATTAATCTTAAAAATTAAATAGGTTTATCTTAAATCAAACTCATCCTAACATATCATAACAATCTTATTAGATAGATTAGATTGTATCAATGTATAATTTTAAAATTTAAGTAAATTTACTACTATTAGTAATTAAATAATTGATTAAATGATAAATTGGTAAATAAAAATATTGGATCACATAATAATTTATATAAATAATAGAAATAGATAGATAATAGAAGTGAGAGATTATTATAATTATTATTAATTAAATAAATCATAACCTTATTCAATCAGATATCATTGAATAATTTTAAAATTTAAATAAATGTATTTAGTAATCATAATCTTATTAGATAAGACTATAACATTGAATAATTTAAAATTTTAAAAATTTAAATAATCTTATTAAATAAGATTGTATCATTGAATAATTTAAAATTTTAATTTTTTTAATAATCTTATTAGATAAGGCTGTATCATTAAATAAATAAAAATTTGAAAATTTAAATAAATCTATTACTGATCATAATTCTTATTAGATAAGACTATATAATTTAAAATCTAGTAATCAAATAAATTATTAAAGGATAAAAAGGAAATGAAAATACTTATAATTCATGTATATCTATCATGTAATTATCTATTATATATTTAAAAATTTAAACTGATAGATACATTAGTAATTGATTAATTATTTAAAGGGTAAAATGGGAAATGAATATACTGGATCACAGAATTATTTTAATAAATAAGTAATAGATATTAGTTTAGATTATCATATGACATATTAGAAAAATTGAAGAGTTTGAAATGATACTTTAATGCTTTTGTCTCTTTTAGAGATCATATAAATAAAATATAATAATTATTTAAAAATTTTAATTTTTTGATGAATCCGGATAATTGAATTTGTAGCATGTTCAATACTAATATATATAAGGAAAAATACCCAAAAAATCTTTTAATAATTCTATTGAAAGTTTCTTAATAACTTTTAATTTTATTTTTACCATATTTAATACTTTTCACGTTGAAGAATAGTATCAATATAAGAAATGATTTTTATTTGGAAAGCATGTTTATAAATTTTTATGTATGCTATAAAAAAAATATTAACATTTTTAAAATTGTCGTTCATAAATTTACAAGATTTTTTTCATTTTTCTTAACTTATTTAATTTTTTGTTATTTATATCTTGTAATTTTCTTGCATAAGAAAGTTTTTTTTGTATATTATTAAATATATATATTATATATAAGTTTAGCAGACTTATCATAATGATTGTTAAATTATTTTACTTTCTAAATTTATGAAAAAAGACTTTTAAAAATAAATTTTTTAAAAATGATTGATTTGAGTATTTCCAATACTCAGATGGTTTTTGGATATTTTATCTGTATATAATTTTAGAACATGATAACATTTGGGTATTTTTAAATATATTCATATTTTTAACTACTCTCTGAAATGCTTGAATATCAGATATTATAATTTCTGGTTCTTCGGATACACATCGGAATACAGTAATTACGGCTAGGGCTGGTAAACGAGCTGAGCAGCTCGGGCTTGGCTCAGGCTCGTCTCGGTTAAAGCTCGTTCGATTAAACAAACGAGCTGAGCTTGAACAAATTTTAAAGCTCGGTTTGTAAACGAGCTGAGCCCGAGTCGAGCCCGAGTCGAGCCCGAGCTTAAACGAGTCCGTTTACCAACCCACTAACCCATTTAGCCCAGCCCGACTACCCGACTTCTGAGCCCATGCCCGACAGCCCATTAACTCATTTGGTATCTAAGTCTCTCATTTTGATTCTCTCTCTCTCTCTCGACTCTTATCTGTCTCTGCAATGAAAAGGGGAAAACCCTAGCCGTCACCATCAGTCCGCCGATCTCTCTCTCGCGGCAATCTCTCGGCGTTCCTCTGTGTTCTATCGGCTCGGCGATCCCTCCCTCTCGGCGATCTTTCAGTGTTCCTCTGTGTCGGCTCGGCGATTCCTCCCTCACGGCAATCTATCGGCGTTTATTTCTGTCGGCTCGGCGATCCCTTCCTCTCGGCAATCTCTCGGCGTTCCTTGGCGATCTCTCTCTCTCGGAAGCCTCTCTCTTTCGGTGTTTGTCAATGATTTCACTCCTGGTGTTCATTTGATTGAATGATTTTGGTAAGTGAACGAAAAGAGAGAGATTTCTATTTTATAATGGTTTCATATGGTAGATCAGGTGTTTATCATCAACTATTTTGGGTGGATTGTTAAAAGTTTAATTTTTTGCTTTGAAATTCAGATGTGTTGGTTAGATCGTGTTTAATTAAGTTGTTACACATTCTTTTGAATCTGATTTTTGGAACCTGGGAACTTAGTAATTCTGATTTGTTTTGAAAACAAAAATGTGATTTGATGAAATGTTGGTGAATGCTTTCTAACGAGCCCGAGCTCGAGCTCGGCTCGACTCGTTTTTTTAAACGAGCCGAGCCGAGCTTCAGTCGAGCTTTTCACGAGCTCAACGAGTCGAGCTTGAACACAAAATTAAGCTCGTAACCGAGCCGAGCCGAGTCCGAGCCGAGCCTAATAATAAACGAGCCGAGCTTGAACAAGTCAAAGCTCGGCTCGTTCGGCTCGTTTACCAGCCCTAATTACGGCGAATACTTTGTTTTGAATAAAATATAATAGCAGGGGTGTTTTAGTAATTGTAAAGATCCGACGGTTTTATAAAAACAAACTGACAGGGTCAGATCATCTTTGTCACGTGCCGCCAAATCTCACGTGACTTGTCTTGCATTGCGAAATGAGTAACGCCTCTTCACAACCGTCTGATTAAAACCGTTGAAGCATCTCATCAGTGAAGTGATCTGGTTCTCCGAATTCCACCGTCTCTTTTTTGTTTCTCCCCTCCATCTGTCCGTGAAAATCGAATCCCGTGCACTGAATTTCGCGGACGTGAGAGTGATCAGGACGGTTTTAAAATGAAAGGACGGTGACCGTAGACGACGCATCGAAAGCTCTCTCGTCATGGCGAGAGTACGTGCGTTAGTTAGGCTTACGCAATCTTGGATTGCGTAATCGCGTGTGACGTCTTTCTATAGTGAACCCCTGAAAAGAAAGGTCCACCGGATTGGCCGCTAGTACGTATGATGATGATGGACTCTTGGACTTGTAAACGATTGGCAATTTAAATCGGGTTCGGAACCTCTGTTTCGGCGGAACAGAGGTTCTCTGTTCGGGCCAATGTATGTTCGACGCGTGGATGAGAAGGCACGCGAAAAAAACGTATCACAACTAACGGAGAGAAGGGATTTCACGCCGTCCCAGCCTTTTCCGCGTGAATCTTGACCGTCCATTAGTTCGGACGGATCTTAGTCGTCCAATCCATATGCCTCCCTAACCCATTTCATCCACTCATTCTCACACTCTCATTCTCTCCTCTCTGTTATGCCCAACTCAAACTTTAACAGACAGTGATTTTTTGTGGATTTATTTATATTATTTTGTAGTTTTTAGATCTATTTTTAGATCTCACCAGATAAATGTATGCATTCCATCCAAATCTTTAAGTAATTATATATTTAATTTGGGACATGACATTTCACATAAGAGTATTCCCTCTTTAACCATTTAACGTGAAGTTAAAAAATTGTCATTTTAATAAGAGATAGAGTTCAATTAAAATTATAATGCCATTCAAGGATGTAGTTAAACATTAGACAGTGAGGAAATAAATCTGCATAGATACATTAATTATATGACGACATGCAGATAGCACAGTAGAAATTAAAAAGACCTTAGATGTGAAGAGAGTTGGATGACTCGTGTTGGATTAAATCCATAAGGTCGAACAAACTTGCCCAATGGCTGGTCTGCCTCTAAAATAGCTTCCTTGCCTCGCTCTTCAATCCTGTTATTTGCATAAACATAGTATCATAAATCTTACAAAAGTTCTACAACTTGGACATCAAAAGCATTGGGTACCCAATTCTCCATCTTTGATGTCTCTATTAAGTTCAGCAGAAATGAGCCACATTTATTGAGTTAGGTAGAAAGGAAAGAACAAAAAGCCAATAAATCATGGGGGGAAAAAAGACAGATCAAGTGTTCATGTGCAAGTGCATCAATTATGGACAAATATCAATATGGGGAGAAAAGAAAATCTTGTGTTCATCTTGATATGTAAACTGTGAGCAGTGCAATGACAAGCAGGGTTTTCCTAACTCTCATTGGGTTCTCTCAACTCTCTTTTGGGATTCATGCCACACACATAGACACACCCCAAAAATAAAAAATAAAAAAATCCAGCATTTCAAATAACCAAATACATGATCTTATGCGTGTGTATGTGAGAGAGATTTCCTCCAATTGTAAACAAGATCTCCATTGAAAAACTCAATCACAGCTCGAAATCTCACACAAACAAACTGACCCACCAACAACATCCAACATATCTTTGTAAAGCCATAATATTTACATCATTTTGAAACAAAAACTCACATAATAAAGCAATCCCAAATACAAATTTCAACTCATAAAGGTTTAATATAAACAATTACCATTTTTTTTATTCAACCACATCAAAACTTTAAAATTATCGAACTTTTAAGCCCAACCCAATAAGAATCACTATAATCAAAGAAAACCCAACACCAAGAGAGCCCTTCAAGGCCACATATCAACATCGGGAGATTAATTAACACATATAACAAAATTTCACCAAAATAACATCAAAAGCAGACATTCACCAATAAAAAAAAACCCATCAAAGAGAAAAGATTCTTACATCCGAGTAGAAGAGATCGAAAGAGAGAAACACAAAACCAGAAAAGTCAGAGGAATTGAGAGAACTGAATCCATCTTTATTGATTCGGTTATGGTTTTTTTTCCCTCTGGTTTTTATGTTTTTCTCGACTCAGCAAAGAAAACATTTTCGGTGGATGTGGAGAGGTAGATCCCGATGAGATGTGGAGGCGGAGTTAGGGCAGTCGGATGGATGAGGGGAGGTAGAAGAGGAGGGTCGAATTCGAAGAGGTTATGTTGGTTTGATTGAGGAGTTGAATCAAATGGATTAAAATTGATAAAAAAAATCGCTTGGTTTTAAATTTGATGATTTAATGTAATTCAGGATAGGGATGGAATTTCATGAGTTGAAAAGGATAAAAGTGAAAACTGAATGTTTTTTCAGAATTGATGCTTTTATAAGTAGTATAGATATAGATGTATGTGTGTGTGTATGACTCTTTCCGTTAAAAAATAGCGTTGATCGGGTTTGGTACTATTTTTTGCTAATATTCAGTCGTTGTGAGTAGTTTTGTTAATTAATATTCAATTTCAAGGGGCTATATTTACATATTACCCTTTATTTTTTAATTTTTGCATGCGTGATTTTTCGGGTGGATATTGCATTTTTTTGGACGTGAATTTCCGTTCCTTACATTTTTTTTATTAGTTCCAATAAAAACTTCATATATTATCACACACATGATCCCAACTCCACTTACTATTACCAGTCAAAATATCACACATCATCTCGTCTAAATTTTTATTTTATGCTGTAACAAGTTATGATTACCAGTCAAAATGAAACACTTCATCTTGTTTAAATTTTTATTTTAGACAGTATTAATTAAGTTATGGTTACATCAAATCCTACCCCACCGATGACAGATCGACATTCCCTTTCTGATTTTTTTTTTGCATTCGTTGTTCACATTTGTTGAACCGTCGCAATTTGACTGTCTTCTTTTCATAAAAATTAAAGTTTCAGTAGGGATGATTTTTCTGTTATCATAGTTGTTCCATACAAACATATTTCATTTTCTTTTAATCAGGTTGTTTGATTTGTGGATCTGTATTACACAACTTTGATTATAACATTCCAATGTTGTTTAGCTTCAAGGATTTTTTTTTCTTATTTTGGGTATGAATGCATCTTTAATTTTGTACTAAAATGTTTACCTAAATTTAAATTTGATTAAGGGTGTTTTTATGTTAAAGAGAAAATAAGGAAAAGCGATGAAAAGTGAAAATCTTTTTTTTGACCATTCAAAAATCTTGTGTTTGTGGAAGACCTCCTTAACGGGGTGGTCGAGACACACCCTCCCCTAAAAGAAGGTCGGGAGTTCGAGTCTCAAATTTACCCAGCAAAATATAAAAATAAAAAAATCTAGTGTTTGTGCTAAGTAATGGAAGAAAATTTTTTTTATTACTTTTCCTTTCTTATTTTATCATATTAGGAAAGATGGAGATTTTTTTTTTCTTTTCCCATAGTAGTTAATTTGAGAGAAAGTAGTAAAATTTTTTTATACTATATGCACAAACATTATAAAAAATAGTCAAAGTAAAATTATTTAACTTTTCACCATTTTTCATTTGACCAAATTCTCTCACTTTCTTTAATTTTTCTTTCAAAATGATGCACAAACACACCTTAAAAGTCATCTAAAAATCTTTACAACCACTTACCAATACCCATATTAATCAAGTTTATACTCAAATTTTTATTTAAATAAAAATAAACTCAAACCTTTAACCAACACATTTTTTTAAGAGAGTCGAGTAAGACACAAAGTTATGGTCGAAGAAACCCCATATCAAATCAAAATAAAGCTTTACGTCAACTTCTAATACAGTTTGAATATAGTTTTTCATAAAATATTTATACGCTTGATTTATGCACTTATATATGACTTGCGACCCATTAAAGCGTCATCCAACGGTTCGACCACTGACAACCACCGATCTCGACTGTCCTTTTTATTACTCCTGAATCCTGATGCTCCTAACTATCCATCCACCGTCCAAACGCCGACGTCTAAACTATCCATCTCAACCGTTCATTGTGCAATTCTTCCACTGATATTAGGCGGTAATCTTCAACCAAAACTCACCGCATGTATAATATATGACGATGACTCGCACGAAGGCCATCTAATATTGTCGATGCGGAACCTCAGAACTTAAACTAGTCACTCACAAAAAGAGAAACATAGACAGCGAACCTCTACGAACCCAACCTATACCAATACTGTTACGGCGTAGCATCATAACGTGGACATATTAAGAATAAATAAAAATAAATAAAAACTAATCCGCTCCATATACGAACGTTGGCTCTCTCTCTCTCGCACGGCGATCCCACGAGACTCTCCTCCCCCCCCCCCCTCTTTCGAAACCCTAAAACGCTCACTCTCTATCGATCTCCACCGTCCGATCGTTCTCGATCCACCGTCCGATGGTGATGGCCGAGGCCACAGAGCGAGAGCCCCCTCAGCCTCCGACGGCGGCCGAGTCGGCAGACGACCCTCCCCGCCGAGAACCCAAGACCCTTCACAACTTCGCAATTTCGGACCTCAAGTGGGGCAACCAGAGGCTCCTCCGCTGCGTCAAGGCCCACCGGACCACCGGCCGCCACGATCGCCGATCCGCCGGCGGGAGATCCGATACTGCCGGAGCTGGGAGGAGGCACCTCGCCTCCTCCTCCTCCTCATCCGCCTCCACCTACACCTCTCCGCTCCAGGCGAAGTTCCGACCTACGGCGGCGACGTCGATTGGGACGCCGGAGGTTGACGACCTGGCGGAGATCAGGGCGAAGCTCCTCTGCCACCTCGAGAGGGCGGCGGAGAACATGAAGAGGCTCTCCCTCTCCGAAGACGTCGTCGTCTCCGCCGCCGCGGCCGCCGTCAACGACGGCGGCGGCGTGGCAACCACGCCGTCGAAGCCGTGGAATCTGCGGACGAGGAGGACGGCCTGCAAGGGGAACCCTAGGCCGCCTTCTCTGCCTCCGGCTGCGCCGGCGGAGAATCAGCACCTGCCGTGGTCTCTCCGTCTCCGGGGACTCGCCGCCGCCTCCGGCGGCGGATCGGAGGCGGTGGGGGAGGCGAAGAAGGAACGTGCGAGATTCTCCGTGTCGCTGACGAGGGAGGAGATCGAGGAGGACGTGTTTGGGCTCACCGGATCGAAACCCTCTCGCCGGCCGAAGAAGCGACCGAAGTTCGTCCGGAAACAATTGGACGTAAATCTCAATCTCTCTCTCTCTCTCTTTCAAATCTCAAATTTTCGCGTTTATTCATTGTTGATTTGGGTCTTCAGTTGATATTCCCCGGTCTGTGGTTGACGGAAGTAACACCGGAGATTTACAAGGTCTCTGATGTCCCCAATCCCTGCGAAAGGTACACATCAACACCGTCCATTCCTTTGGTTTTCACAGAGGATCTCAGACGTCTGATCGATGGGTTTTTTCTTGCAGAGGTACACAGTGATGACGGCGGCCGAGTTTCGGATGATCCCTGACTCTCTATGTTATTTTGACATGGATCTTTCTGGTATGGTAATCCATCTCTTACCATTAGTTAGCATGTATAAAAGAAAAGTTGGATATTTTTTTAAATGTATTTGAGAGAAAGTTGAATTGAATGCATTTTCATGTGAAGTCTGCCTGTGCAATTTTTAGTGAGATTTTAGAATTGGGTGGTTTGGAGCAATCAAGGTTTCTGAAAAGCATATGAGTTGTTGTGGAGGGATTGTGTGGGTTTGTAATTGATGAAATTCACATGATGGTTGATGGTTATCCTTTAATGGAAGAAAAGGTGGTAGTTTTGTTCTTGCTTGATTGCAGAGGATGAATGAACGTCGAATGTTACAGGTTTGCTTGTCCATTCTATTGTTTGGTGTTTCTATTCTCCACTGAAGAGATGGAATGACTTCAAGTTTTCCTTGTCTGCGAGGATCCCCGTTTTTTTTTATTTGGATGTGCTGTAGGATTAATAAAAGAAGCTGGAACCGGGATATATTTGTTAGATAGTGTAGTTAGTACGGTTTCTATTCCATATTGTTGAGAAACTAGTGATTAGATAATAAACAATTTTAATGAACCACATCTTGACAAATTGGAAGAGGTATTTCTTTCCATGCTTCACTCGAGAAGATTAAACCAGGAAAAAAAAATTGAAGACAATAATCAGTTTGAATTTATTAAAAATTGTTATTTTTTTGGTCCTCACTGTTGCATTCTGTTTTTCAATCCATGCAGTGTACTATCATTCCCTGTTTCCTTATATTCATTTATAGTGCATCTTTGCATTCCTTGAAAGTTGAATTCCCAGCATTAGTTAGTAGCAGATTTTTTTAAAATATGTAAAAATGGTGCTCCAATGGAAGTGTTAAGGACATGCTAAATGTGGGCCCCACCTGTCATATGTTAAGGGAAGTGTTAAATTTGGCTAGTGCTTTAGCCATCCAAATGTGGGCCCTACCATTTAAAATATTCAAAAAAATATTATTTTGTGTGTGTGGAGATGTTTGAGTGAGTGGAGAGGTGGGCTCACTATTATTTTAACTAGTTACTAAGCTTGTCCATTGGAGTAACAACAACCAACTAAATAAAGATGTAGTAAATGAGTGTCTAGTTGAGTGATAAAGTGTTGACATGACACTCTAACATCTTAGTTAACTAACATGTCCATTAGAGATGCTCTTAACGGTTCCCCCTTTGTGTTTCGACACTGAAGCAAGGTTTAAGAGTTTTTTTTTTTTTTGAAATTGATCCATATGTGATCATCCCCTTGTATTAATGAAAGATAAAGCCCAAATGGAAATGGTTTAGGAGAATATTCGTCTCACATGTTAGTTTAGTGAACACCATAATCTTAAACCTTGTTTACTTGAATGAGATGTGAATGAATGCTATTAGTTTTTATCATGTGTCACATCACATGTTAAACATGTATAAAATTTTTGGAATTGATAGAACTCGATGAAATTCATCCCTAACTGGATCTTATCTTTTATAATTTTTGTTCTTTTAAAGCAAATGATATGTTTAGCTCCTTGTTTCATTGTTTGTCCACATCGTTTTTTTTTTTTGAAAATTATACACTTGTTCATTGAAATATATATTATTATTCAAAACAAAATATATAATGATATACAATAATATTTTTTTTCATTGAATTTTCTTTTTCTTTTCTAATCTCCATATCGATATACCTTGATAACGCAGTATATTCTCTTATGCCCCGTTTGGATAGTGGAATAAACAAATATAAGGGTAGTATAATGATGGTATAAGAATGGATAAGGAAAATGGTTGTTTGTTTGCAGGGTATAACTTGATATTACTAAGCCAGTTTAAACGAGTATAAAAGAGTATAAAAATTCTAAGTTACCCATAGGATAAGCTATACTCACTTTATCTATCCCCATTGGTCCACATGTCAAATCAACTTTTTACACCTTATCACATCAAATCACCTATCAACACCTCTTATAAATCAAATGGTCCACACGTCAAATCAAATTTTTTACACTTTATTTATATTTTATTCTTTATCAACAAAAAACTCAACCTATATTCTTACATTTATCAATGAAAATAAAAAAAATACAATCAAACATAAAATTTTTTATTCTTGTAGATTTATTATTTATACCGGTATAATTATCTATTTAGATTAATGTGTGGGGTTATAGACGGGCTGATTATATGTAAACTCTTTTCTTTATTATATGTTATTCGTTGGATGCGCGGAGAGGCTGATTGATATAGCAATCAATCCATGTACATGTGACGTGCACCCTTAATTCCATCCTTTTCTTATCCCAAACCAAGGAGATGCAACTCTTGATGGGAAAGGAGATTGGTTAGACTCTGTGGGTGCTCTTTATTTTATTTTCACTGTTTGTTGGAAACAGATTCAATGCCCTTGGTAGTTAAGATTTGAAATGATTGACATGATCACTTAATAATAGTTCTCTTTTGCAAATCATTCTTTTTAGATAGGATATTTTTGGGTTTTTTTTTTTGATTGGATGAAATGGCAGATTAAGGGGCCCGCTCCTGTGAAGTTCTGCCCTCCTCTTATGACGATTCGTGTCGAGCGCGAATTGGCTGATCTTGCAGTCTTTTGCGAGAACCGTCGGATGATTGTTTTTATCTGATCAAGCGGCTCTGATTCATCAACGGATCTCTTCGTTCAACGTTTTATAATGCGATGTCATAATGAGACATGAATCAATGCATGAAACATATTGTAGAATTTCAATATATTTTACAGATTCAATGTAACATTGAAATCACAGAAAAATCGTGAAACATGTGGCTTATTTAATAATGCGCTTTTTTTTCTCAATGTAGATCGCGTAATGTAAGATTTTTCTATATTGATGATTGAGACAATCTCAGCTAGGATTCTAGGTTGATTCAGCTTTTTAATTAAACAAAAAAACTCAAATGAGTTATCGATTACATTTTAAGAAGACTTAATAAAAAGTCACAACTTTTTTGGGAGTTTGATAAATAGGGTTTGAGAGTGATACTGTTTTTTAATTAAAAAGCTTATATTTAATTAAAAAATTACTTTAAACTTTTAGTTCAAACAAATTATTTTCAAGAGAAATGTAAAATTGTGTTTAAGAAAATCAAAGTCTAATTAAACTATTATTTAAGATCTTATTTTTCAAATTTACCAATATATAATGACTAGCCGTCAAAATCGGTCAACTTATAATTAAGGATCTGGTCGATGATGATAAGATTAAAGACGGCTAGTTTAAAAAAAGAAAAACTTATAATTAAGGATCTGAGAAGTCGCGATTATAGTAGAGAAAAAACGCAATACAACATCCAACGGCGTCAGATGAATGATGCCCGTTATCTAATGTGTTCCTGCAAAGCACTCGAACAACAACAATACATTCTCGTCTTCTTCAAAACCCGCCCATTCTCCCTCACCTGTAACCCTAATTTTTCGTCTGCGCGCGAATCACCTGAAACCGGAATTCGAAAATGTACTCCGATCGGACGGTCCAGGGTGCAGGAAACAAGAGGTCCGTCAAGGACCGCCTCGGCTCGAGCTCCTACAATCCGACTCCGGACGTCGATCCTGAAACATCTCTGAAGAGGTTAGGTTTCCTTCATGTGTTTTTGTCTTCCTTTGTATAAACTTCAATTCGGTTCCCTCATTGAGCCTTGATTCACCACCAAAGTTTCTCGAAAACAGTATCTTAAGTGCTAATCATATTTATAATTCTTCAAACATTTCTGATTTTGTTCAACATTTGTATGATGAGTGATGTTTTGTGTTGATTTCAATTTCGGGGATGTCTCTGTACAGACAACGTCAGAGTTCTCTTAAATGGAGCAATCCATCACTGGATGATAAACTTGAAGGTAGTTAACTTATCAGTAGATAATCTTCTCCTAAAAATGTCATTCATTTGTTTCTTTCTGTGTTTTTGAACGTGTGAGATTGTGATGTTGGTATATTTTTTTTTCTTTGGTTTTCATTGTTGTCATAGTGAAAAGGGTTATTTCAAAAGATTTGGGAGCAACTCCATCGCAAAAGAAGATTCCTAGGACTTCCAAGAATAGTGTTATCGGTGTTACGAATGTGGATAGGAAAGCGGTGCAGCTGCCCTCAATTCTGCCTAAAAATGTCAGCACTTCTGGTGTTGGTGATGCAAAGCCCAGGCCTGGTAAAGATATAATATCTGGAAAGAAACCCATAACACCATCTGTTTCTGCACCAAGTACTCATAAACAGAAGATACAAACTGGGGTAATTTTTTATGATCACTTCCTTTCAGCTTGTTGGTGCTTTTTATGTTTGTCCATTTAAAAGATATGAATGATTTTGTGACTTTTGTTTTGATCTCCATTTTTTTTTCTTAATTAAATTTTGATGTCATGAATGCCTTTTAATTTAACCGAATCGATGTTGGTGCTGCAAATAGTGATTTATAGATGCTAAAGGGCCTTGTAGCTCTCTGGACTCCTGAGATAATAAGCCATCTGTATCTATAGTTGATGACAGTGAATACTTACACTTTTCGTCATAATTACTACTCTCTATATCCCAAGCAAAATATGAAGAATGGATTTGTAGGGGATCTATTGAACCTAAGTTCAACTAAGGGCCCTGATTATTCTATTTTATATCTAATGCAATTAATTTGTTGGGGTCAAGTTTTTGAATCTCTTGAGATGAATGAAAAGGGAGATGCAGATGCTCTTACACTGTTTGGTTGTCAGAGGGATGGACTCTTTGTTATGCACTTTCATTATAGGCTAGTGGTCAACATGTTTTATCTGGTTCCTGTGACCCTTTTATAGTTGAAAATTATAATAAGTTTCTCTTAGGGTCTTTGTTGGAATTCTAAGCGCTGTTGCTTAAATTGATAGAGTAGCAAACTTGTGAGAACATGGCAATGGTTTCATATCTGGCAGTCGTGGTCTTATTGGACACTCTTTGCCCAAATAATGTCATTTTCTGGCAATTTTGCGGTGCTAAAATTTATGTGAATGCTAATGGAACCAATGTCAACAAAAATATATCTAATAATTGTAAAAGTTGTTCTTTTTTATGACAAGGCTGTATTTTTTAAAATATCTTTACAGCTACTTACTTTGCAAAATTATACCATAATGACATGGATTTTATAGTTGCTGCAATGATTAGGTAAGATGTCTCCCTCCCGCCACTTTTGCTACATATTCAGCACATGCATTTTTTGCTATTTTATTGTTATTAATCAATATCAGATATACAGCATTTCAGAACATTGTTTAACACTAGTGTGCATATTTTCTGAGATGTTTTTCTCTTCATTTTTTAGAAACTTTGTAGGAAGTCCTTTTTTTTTTTGAAATAGAACTTTGTAGGAAATCAAATTGGTAACTCTGTTTTCTTTTATCATAAAATAATGATATTCATGTAAATATTTAAGTTATTGCAGTGTTCCACCTTAAAGTTAAAAGTACGTTGTATACATTGTGCACTATAATGATGTTGAATTTTATGCACTCAACCAATTAGAATACCACAATCATGCATTGGACCATCTCATTGCTGATGTGCACTGCCCATTTTCAGCTTGTTAAGTTTTTGATATGCTATATGTTTAACGTGTATCCACTATACCGGATAATCATTGGCAATCACTGAACCACCTTAGGGCAGTGTGAATGGAGTCGCAGATCATTGTGGAGGACAAGTGACATTGCTGTTATTTGATTTCAGATTTCTCTATGGTCAATCTTATTGGCTTGATTTTCTGTCATCGAAGTGTGAACCGCTGACTCTGTCTGTTTAAGCAATGGTTCAACAATCCCAGTTTAATGGCAGTCCCTTCATTTGATGGATTTCTTTAGATAAATTCCTTCATTTGAAGAAGATTTTTATAATGTACACTTATATTCCTTATTTTCTATCAATATCAATATCAAGTTTTGACACAAAAAATGGCTGTAATAGTAATATGATATGATAGCTGCTTTTAGGCCCTCCATCCTTGCCTTATGGTTAGAATCAGCCAGGCTAAAAAAAAAGGATGGGTCATTGCATACAGGTGGCAATACATTCAAGGCCATTGTTAATTTGGGAAACTTATTTGATAATGTATATGCTGTGATTGGAAGGTTTGACAATATATCAATTCATTTTAGGACTAGTTTGATAAGGGGATAAGTGGTGAGATAAAGAATAAATATGAGGATAAGTGAACGAGAGGACAACTTATCCCCGTTTAGTATAAAAAATAATCAGGATAAATTGCGGACAATTGTCGTAATTTTGAAATAAAAATGAAGATATTTTGTTTCACCTAAAGGTTGACATAACATTTATCCCCACTTTTTGTCTCAATTTTGACTAATGTGAATATAAACAAAATTGATGGACATTTTATCCTCTAAAATTAGGGCAACTTATACTTGAAACCTTAACCTCTTGTCAAACTAGCCCTTAAGTATCCCGGGCAATCCTTGCCCCGTGGTTTCAAGAACTTCTCTTATGCTCCTGTAGGGACATGTGGGGCCTTGCATCTGAGGCCATGCATGGCTATTCCTCTCAGTGACTCATTCTTATTCAGTTTGGTTGAGAGTTACAACTTGTACTTGCATTATAGTCTGAACAATAATCGATAGTTGACATGCTTACTGACTGCGCATTTTTCTGTCATTTCATTATTAGAGGCAGAGGAGTCAAATGTAGCTTCATTTCTGCAGAAGCTTGAGCTAAGCAAATATTATATCACCTTTCAGGCCGAAGAGGTTCCCTAAGTTCCTTTCCCATCTCCCTTCATTTATGTTTTCAGTGCCATGATTGTAATGATTTTGTATTTGCAGGTTGACATGTTTGCACTGAAACACATGGATGATAGTGATCTCAAGCAGATGGGTCTGCCTATGGTGATTATTCCAACACCCACATTTCATAATCTTTGATTTCTGCTCTCTGTTCTAAATGCACAAGCTGCATATATTAAAAAGAAAAACATGTTCTTTCTACCCTTATTTTCTTTTTGCCTTAATTAATTGTTAGTACCATCTTTTCAGGGACCAAGGAAGAAGATACTTCTTGGCCTTTCTTCACTAAAATCTCAGACGTCAAAGTCGTAGATTCCTGTAAGATGTCCAAATTGATACGTTCACCAGGTCTTTGTTTCCCCACTCTTTTTTGAGATTTTAGTGTTACATTTGGGTGACAGGTTTCATTGTATTGCTCTTAATGTAGCTGTGCATTAGTTAGCCAATGCATTCATCTGTTTCTTGTGTTATTCCTTTGCGTGGGGTTGATATAGAAAATCTTGTTAGCATGTTAAAAGAAAAGGACCTTCTTGTTACACGCAGTTGTTATTTGCAGCCCTGTGCACATGCTCATTTCACTAATGAGATGCTTCATTTTGCAAATTTTCATTTTTCTTTTTTATATATTGGAGTATATACTTTATTTTTTTTCCTATGAAAAATAAACTTCATTGATGGAAACAAACAGTGGGCTATATACACACCCCATCGAATTGGAAACCCACCCCTTTAAAAAGATGATAAACCGAATTTTATGTTCTTCAAAAACAATGCAAAACCCACCCCGACATATTCCACCCCATGTTAACTAATCCAACCCTTTGGATTTGTCACCCCCTCATATTCAATGAATGGGCATATCCCAATTCCCACCCCAAATTAAAAAAAACAAAACCCCTATTAACTGTCTTTCTTTCTCTTCTGCCGACTCGACTTCTCAGCTGCTTTTGAAACACATTGAATTCTGGAAAGAATATTGGATGTGGCAAATTTCAGAATAATTTGGAAGATGCAATTCATTTACAAATGATGTATAAAATAGGCAACATGCGTAAAATCTCAATTTGATAAATTGATTAACTCAACTGATGAAGAACTCATGAATTCTTCAAATACTCACAAAAATATCATCACACACTCGATTAATTAAGAGTAAAGATTTAAGTTGCTCACTTGATTATTCAAGTAAAAGGTCCTATAAAACTCATCATCAGTGTGATATAAGAAGAGCATGGGTATCAGATCGACTGATCCAAGTACACCATACCTTCATTTTTGGTCGATTTCAGGGTTTCCATGAGATATACTGGGGGAGGGGGTGACCACCGACAAATGGAGAGGGTTGGAACTACGGAGGAAGAGGGGAAGGAAGAAGAAAAATATGGGGTAGTGGGTTCCAGGGTGTAGTTTTGGATATACAAATAGGGGTGGGTTTGTAGTGCATAAATTTTAAATGGGGTGGGTTATGTAATGGGGTGGGATTAAAGAAAAATGGGGTTAAAAAACCGCCCCTGAGCATTATCCCTAGAGAAATGATTTAGACTTTATTATGGATTGGGCGGCATTTTTTCTTAATGGATTGACTCGACACCCTGAGTTTTACCCACCAGTTGCCATAACACAATGGTCAAGGCTTAGCCTTGTGTAATTCTGTGAATTTCCCTCTGTTATATAAAAAAAAAACCTTCGAGTTTTTAATTATTTAGGGCACTATAATATGAGACTAAATGAAGAGAATTTATTTTTGGCAAGTTAAATTGAAATGTAGGGTTCACAAGGTCACATTTTAAATAAGCTTTACTGAATGACCCAAGCTGCACCACAGTTGGCCTGTAAAACTTAATGTCATGAACATCAATAACTATATTGTGTGTACGGGACCTACCATTGTAATTTGCGGTAAACAATCACAAACAGATCAGCTAAGTTTCTCAAATTTTCCAAACCAATCCCAATATCTCTGCAAGAAACATTGCAAAAAAATAAAAAATAAAAAGAAGAAATCCTTTATCTTGAAATTTTACATAACATTGAAGAATACAAAACTTAAAAGAAAAAAAATAAACAAAGAAGAAGAAGAAATCAAATAACAATTAGAAACCCAACCGACGGGGTGATTTTGGAAACTGAGCGAGAAAACTAACTTTTTATTAAAAGAAAGAAAAGTGTTTTTTTTTTTAATAATTAAAAATTGTTCTCTGATTTTATCAACACAGAAACCATTGCAGGTGTTTGGAAACGGAGTTTTGATTATAAGACGTTTTAGATTTGTTTTTTTGGGTGGAGTTTACGTTTTAAAAGTCAAATGCAGAATTAAATGGTTTTTTTTTTCACTTCTGCCTCCTAAACTACATTCAATCGGTTTTCAGTTCGTTTTCATATGTTTCAAAAGTCATTTTTGAAAATCAATCTGATTGACTTTCGATGATTAGTAAGTCGCACATCCAAATGTTGCTTTAACCATGATTGATGCAGAATTTTTAAAAATGATTCAAATTCGTTTTTAAACGCTCAATAAGATTTAAATATACATTTCACTATAAGTTATTTATCAAATAAATATATATTTTAAAAAAATTCAAAAATTAGTTGGAAATGAAAAGTGATTTAAGGGCGCTCTTTTCCACCATTCAACGTAAGAGCATTGATACACTTAGTCTATTTTATAGCCCATCCTGCAATCATACAATGTGATAGTGTAGTGTATGGGGTAAATTTTTTTTTAATTTTTTCAAGAAGGAAAAATACACCAGTGTGTTTCAGTTTATATTTTCATTTCATATAATAACATGTATTTCAATAGGAGAGTGTGGTTAAAAAAATAAATAAAAAAAAGGTGTGAACTACAAATAAAGCTGTACGAGGGGTTGCACATGTCATTTTTCCCAACGTGCATTACATGCCAGATCCGGCCCACGAAGATTCAGCCCATGGTGAATTCTATTTTAAGACAAGCAATACTGCCATAACAACTGACCAAATTTACAGGAGTTTTTCCAAATCTACCGAGTTTCGATGAATCTCTTCTGCGAGGGCTCCTCCGAAAATTGAACCACTTTTCATTCCAAAAAAAAAGAAAAAAAAAAGATCTGGTTTTCCATCATCAGATCCTGTTCAGGTACAACTTCATTCGATCTCTCTCTGTGTGAAACTCTTGAATCCCTTCGATAAATCTCTCCCTCCCTCTCTTTTTTTTCAGCTGTGATTTCGGATGCGAAATTGAGGTTCTTATGCGAAGAATTTGAAAGGACGTTTGTATGTAGAGAGCGAGAAAACGATGGGCTCATCGGGGAAGATGGGGGGCACGTCGGCGCCGGCGGTCCGAAGGGATCCATACGAGGTGTTGAGCGTGTCGAGGGATTCTTCGGATCAGGAGATCAAGACTGCTTACAGGAAGCTCGCTCTCAAGTTAGGGTTTATTTTTTTTAAATTTGTTTTTCTTTGTTTCAGCTCCTTTGATTTCATACATTGCTATATGTCGTGTGGGATTTTTTTTGGGATAAATTTAGCTAATTTCAGCTGAGGTTGTTCTGAAACTCCTCAACGTTTGGGAAAGGATTGTGAATTTGTGATGACCACCGGATTAAACAAAAAATGGTATATATGTGCATATAGTTGTCAAGCTTTGATCCTGATAGGGAAAATTTTCCCTAAATGAGCCCATGTTAGGCTAAATCAGAGGAGGTTGATGATGAATTTCAGGGAGCCGGTCGTGTAGAGATGATGAATCATTTTTTTTAATTTATAAATGTAACTAATTGCAAAATGGATGGAACAAGGCTTGTTGGTTTTGGTTGTGCTTATGGGTATGTAAGTTGTGATGTTTTGAAATTAAAATGAATGCGATTTTCATGATTCTGGTAAACTGTTGAGGTTAATTCCTGGGTATGTTGGGAATTGTACAGAGTTTCCTTGCAGTTGGAGGTATTCTTTTCTTCAATATTCTTCCCCGTCTTCCCTTCTCTTTCCATTACATTCTTAAAGTGGAAAGTGGATGGATTAGACATTAACATGAACCCAAAAGTTGGACTGCTGAGTGCTACTTTTGGCGGACAATACAATGGGCAATCATGGCAATCTGATAAGTGAGTCACACTAAGCCTTTAAGTTTTTTTTTTTTTCTTTTTTGTTGAAAAGAGGATAAGAGCAATTGTATTAAGTAAATTGCCAACTGAACAAGCGGAGATGAGGGATCTCCATTTAAAAGTTCAAATTGAAATGAGTGTACATTACAAGTACCTTGGACCAGTTTTTAAGGATTTTTTTTTTTTTTTTTTTTTTTTTGAAGAAAATGGTTGGCTTTCGCCTTTGTATATATCAAAGAGAAAGCCTCAAGAGAGGCGAATTACATGTTTCATCCACACAAGATGGACAAAAGAACACCAGAAGAAGAGGAAAAATGATCTGCTGTTAGGCAATAAAGAGTTTCTTCTTCAATTTATCTTAATGGATTGTGCGAAAAGGCTTCTCCATGTAACTGTTAATCTTGGCTATGGAGTTGATCTGAAGTCCCATCATTTTCTAGTTGTTGGCCAGGCAACAACTGTCTTTTTCTTCAATAAAATTGCAGATGATGCGCTCCCAAGTCCAACCTTATATTATTTTTAAAACCATATATCGAATGGTTAAATAATTAAACGAACCCAACATTAGATAAGGGTTTAATGCTAGTGTGGTTCGGTATGTCAAAGTTCTGTAGCTCTAGTCTCTTGATATCCAGGTGCTCGAGAGTTGAGAGAATGTGATGATAATATCTTATAAGTATGGGGCCTATAGGCTTATTGACGTGGAAATTGCCACTTTTTTCTCCTATCCTCAGGTCTATACAATATTATCTTTTTTTCCCACATTTGTATTTGTAAAAGTGGGGAGCAAAGTGGTAACTGATCACTTCTTATATATGACTTACTTGACCAGGAATCATTTATATGTATAACTGGCTTATATTGAAAATTGCATCACTACCAGCATCCTCTTTGTTTTATTTCTTCTCTCCACCATTGATTTAAGCAACTACTTGAACCCATCCGCTGCAGTCTGTTGTACTTTTTTCATGATGAACACTAGTAAATTTGTAAGCCTAATTGGTGTCCATAAGGATTTTTATTTACTTAATATCTTCTGATTGCTATTGTTTGTAGACCTTAGTTCTTTATTTTGCATGCTCTTTTGCATAATTCGTGATAATAGATGAATTCTCACGTCTTTATACAACATACAGTCAATGCCCTTCATTTTTTGTGTGCAACTGTGCATTTATGTTTCTGCAACTCTTAGTTTTGAACACTGTTGTTGGGATGGTAAGTATTTACTCTACATGATGAGCAGGTATCACCCTGATAAAAATGTTAGCAACCCTGAAGCTTCAGAACTTTTCAAAGAGGTTGCCTATTCTTACAGCATCCTATCCGATCCAGATAAAAGAAGGCAGTATGACACAGCAGGGTTTGAGGTGAATGCCATGTTACCTTTTCAAATCTCTTTTATGTGCATTTGCAAATCACATATCTTGATGCATTATGTTCTGAAGCCACTTTAAGATTTTTCCATGTTGATTAAATATCTTAAAAGTCAATCAAAATATCCACAAATTTCTATGTCATTAAGGCATAAACTGATTCTTTATATCATAGAGCTATCAGCTCTTTTTTTTTTTGTCATAGAGCTATGCTTGAACATTGAAATGGCTCTACTCCAGTTTCCTCCTTTGTATTTTGTTTGTAAGGCAGAGATACAATGTATGGCTGGATGATTTGTATTTTTAGTATTTTAGTTTTATTTGTTAGGATTTATTTTTATTTGTTTTAGTTATTATATTTAGATTTGAATTTTAAATCTATTTGAATTCTTAGTTAGGATTAGATAAAGATTTGTTAGATTTGTTTGTTAGTTTACAAATTTAGTAATTAGTTGAGATCTGTTTGTTAGGATTCAAATATATTAAACCAATTGACAATTCAGATATTTTGTTTATTTTATTTATCTATTGTGAGGCAGAGACACTCGATTTCATCCGAAATCAACAGATTATTGAAACACAATTCTTCTTGAAAATCAACAGTGCCGTTGGAAATAATATGTCAGCAGAAGAGCGTACATTTTTCAAGGACACAAAAAGAAATTATGTTACTTTTTTTCTTGGATTTTTTTTTTGAATCCCATCTGCTTCTCCTCGAGTCTCTGCTAAAATACCTTTGGCGGACTTTAAACAATGAATGCTCCCCACTCTAAAATGACACTGACTCCATAAAAAGCCCATTCTGGAATGGTTCATAATGCAAACTAAAAAAGGGTCCCCTACTAAATCCTATACATCAGCAGGTGGTCCTGATCATTTTTTTTTGGTGGTTGGGGGGGGGGGGGGGGGGGGGGGGGGGGAGGAAGGGGGGTGGTGGATATGCTTCCCTGCTTTTGTCTTTCATTTCGAACATCTAAAGGGCCTGCATTAGTCTCTCTTTTCCTTCTTATAGTTTGAATGCAGCTTTCTTATTTCCTTAGTGTATCATTAGAAAATCATGGTTTTAGTTTTCTTTATTTGCGTTCTGTTAAATTTCAAATCTATCTTATGTTATAATGAACTTATGTTCCTTTTCTGCGAATTGCCACCTATTTTAACTTGAACTTCACAACTTTTGAAAATCTGTATATCAGCAGCATGGTAAGCTTATGCTATTTTTTTAGCCTTGACTGATGATTTATATGTATGGCTCAGGCTTTGGAAACTGAGGGTATGGATATGGAAATTGACTTGTCCAATCTTGGAACAGTCAATACAATGTTTGCAGCATTATTCAGGTATGACACAGTCAGAGTTTGTGTATATATTTTGGAATTTAAGCCTTAATGTATTGTTCGAATGTGTTTAGCAAGTTGGGTGTCCCTATCAAGACGACAATTTCTGCTACCGTTCTAGAAGAAGCTCTAAGTGGAATTGTCACAGTTAGGCCGCTTCCTCTTGGGACATCCGTCACTGGGAAGGTGTTTCTTTAATTTTCCTCTTATCCTCTCAAGACTAGTCCACCATCTTTCTAGTAACTTTGCTCATCTTTTCTTTTGATTTGATCTAATGCAGGTTGAAAAGCAATGTGCCCACTTTTTTGGTGTTACAATTAATGATCAACAAGCCCAATCAGGGATAGTGGTCAGAGTTGTTTCGGCTGCTCAAAGCAAATTCAAGGTATAGGTGTGCAATGCTTTGCTTTCCTTATAAGAGTGCTTATTATTATTTTATTTTTTTTGACAATAGTATTTTATGCTCACAGCTGTTATATTTTGAACATGAAGCCAATGGAGGTTATGGGTTAGCTTTACAGGTACAACATACCGTACGATTGGATTTTAATTCTGTTATTTCATTACTCATATTGGTTCATTCTGTTTTGGTGTTGACATGGAGAACTTGTCTCTGTTTATGAAGAGCAACATGATTGACTGCACATTTTTATTTGGTGAAAGTAGGCATAACTCTACCAATTTGTACCGTCTGATAGGCATCTTGTGGGAATGTTTCTTGTTGGTCTGTCTTTTGTTTCTTTGCTGAAGCATTATTCAAGATTCTTAAGGGAAAGAAAATTTTGTTGGGAGAGTGCCTTGCCAATGAGAAACAGAATTGAGGCTAAGAGCTTAATTCTACATATCTTGTTTTATCTACAGGAGGAGTGCGAGAAGACTGGAAAAGCTACAACTGCGGGGATGTATTTTTTACATTTTCAAGTTTACAGGATGGATTCAACATTGAATGCGGTATGTAAGTTCTGTTGCTTATACTTTTCCCGGAGGTCATCTTTGCATTATTTCAAGTATTACCTTTTTCACTACATTTTCTAGAAACTTGGGTGAGGTCCGAGTTCCTACAGATATTTGAGTATTTACTTTATCATGGTGCAGTTGGCAATGGCCAAAGATCCTGAGGCTGCTTTTTTCAAAAGATTGGAA